>ML677388.1:11529558-11734521 GCA_007922305.1 Dermatemys mawii
AGAAAGAAAGAAAGAAAGAAAGAAAGAAAGAAAGAAAGAAAGAAAGAGAAAGAAAAATTTCTGTCAATGCCTATAATGATTTCAGCCTATTAATTCAACCTCTGTGCTGCTTTTGATTCTTTAAATTTTGTTGCCACTTAGTAACAGTATACAGACTAGCCATTTGTGTTGGGTTATTGCATCTGAAATGAAGCTTCACCTAATAACACTGTAAAAAATGGAAACTGTGTTTAGTCATTAATGGAATTCTAATAGCAAGGCCATGAATTGAAAACCAATAACACTTTTCCATTCCAATGAGTTACTGCAACTGTTTGCTCTGAACGGGTCCAGACTTGCATCTGCATCTCATTTCCACTGTCAGCGGTGACCAGACCGGCACCTTTTATCATTTAATATGCCTTTGGATCATGGAATTTTCTGCTTGTTATTCACTCTGAGGAAACTTAACAAGTCTACCCAGGCTCTTTACACCTAATGTTGCATGAAACGTGGGGATAAACCAGGGCAGACAGCTTGATAAGTACAAACAGACCATTGCCCCAGCCCCGCCAGCCAGTCTCCTCCTAATGGTTTCATCATGTAAAATGGTTTGGAGAGTCCGGCGCAAATGACTATGGCATGAGTGAAAAATCTGTACCAATCAGGTATTTTCATTGTTTCCCTCTTATTTAAATATCCTGAAACATGAATCACGCTGCTATTCTGCAGCTAAACCAACTGTTAATATGACTGAATGCTGAGGGTGACCAAATGTCCCGATTTTATAGGGACAGTCCCAATGTTGGGGTCTTTTTCCCATATAGGCTCCTATTACCCCCCTACCCCCGATTTTTCACACTTGCTGTCTGGGTACCTTAGCTGAGTGAATCCAGCTGCGTAGGATCTTCAGAGTTGCTGTATTGGATCAGCCCTGCTGTCCATCTATCTGTCCATCAGCCCACTGTCCATCTGTCCCAGTATTCCATCCACAGCTGGTTCAGAGGAAAGTGCCGGATACGCTGCTCTCTGGGGTGTATTCTTTTGACCCCGAGGTTGTCTCCTCTGTCCCTTGCCATCCCTTGCATCCAGGATATGTTCAGGATTAGGGACGGTTGTGAGAGAGAGAAAACAGATGCAGAATAGACAACAGAAGCAAAGATCCAGCAGGAATACCAGGCATTTCAGAAGAATACATGCTGATTTTTTTGTCTGTGATTCTGTCTGACTGCAACTTCTAACCAGTCAAGGATGGATAGGAAACGTCATAATTTTTTAATGATTTTTTTTCCTATTTCCACCCCACCTCCGCCCATTTCAAAATTTCATCAAAATTTTGTAATTCAAAAAATTATGGGTCTAATTTTACCATCGCTCAAATATTTGTACCCCGTCGTTGTGTCAGCTTTCTTTAATCCAGACACAGTACAGTATGAGCTACAGCATGGGGTAGCAAGAGACAACAAAGGCAAGTGAACAGAGCAAGAGGCTCAGAGCTTAGGATTCCTGCATCCTGCTCCAGCTGTAATCACTGACTTGCTGTGCTGGGGACCTTGTGTCAAAGTTCTTTAATTTCTCTGCCTCTATTTGCCCAGCTGGGCAATGGGGATAATAATTAGAGCTAGTTGGAACATTTTTGACTACAGGAGATTTGTTCAATATGTTGTTTTGTCAGAACCAAACTTGTCTGCAGAGACATTATTGGTTTTGATTCCATTTTCCTCGAGGAGGACTGTGAGGACCAGGGCTTTCTTGTCTTCGGTTCTGTGATCATTCTCTGCTCGCTTCTGAGACAGAGGAATTGAAAAGCTCAGAGTCTGGAGCAGAAAACCATCATTTTGATGCAATTCCATTTTGAAAAAAGCTTGAAAGCTTTTGATTTCATTCCAAGGCGGAACAAGGACAAATTTCAAAACATCAGATGTAGATGCCAAACAGAACTGTTGTCCTCCAGACAGTGAATGGCTTTGTCATTACACTAACTGATTGCATTTCCCTAGTTAATTTCCCTTCAAAAGTTCTTATCACCTGTCAGACAGAGATCCACTACAAAAGGTTTTTTTTCTCCTGCTGATAATGGCCCATCCAAATTAAATAGCCTCTTAGAATTGGTATGGTAATGTACAAGTTTTTTTGCTTTCTGGGTATATAAATGCATCTTACTTCTGTTCCATTCTGTGCATCCGATGAAGTGGGCTATAGCCCACGAAAGCTTATACTGAAATAAACTGGTTAGTTTCTAAGGTGCCACAAGTATTCCTCATCTTATTTATGAATAATAATAGTTGCCTTCTTCCCTTGGTAAAATCTGGAAAGTGTCTAGAACATGAGATTAATATTATTACTGCCCTAGTTCACCCAATCGACACACGTCTGGCTCTTTTAATCTTCCTCGGTGAACAAGTTTTTCTTGTTCTCTACTAATTTTGGTTGCTTGTCTCTGATCATCCTCCCATAATTTCCCACCTGTTATGACATGCCTGTAATATATACAAGGAATCCCAGTAGTGGTATTAAGCACAAGGAAATAGTGAGTGTTGGTACGTGGTTGGCAAGGACCTTCTAGGGTGACCAGATGTCCTGATTTTATAGGGACAGTCCCAATTTTTGGGTCTTTTTCTCATATAGGCTCCTATTACCCCACACTCCCTGTCCCAATTTTCAACACTTGCTGTCTGGTTACGTCATAATGATGCTCAGGGTCTGGTTCTTGGATTTCTTTTAAGGTAAAATTTATGTTGGGTTGGGCTCGAGTTGTGTGCCTCGCAAAGGGCACTGGACTCAGGGTTAGGACACTTGGCTCCCATTCTTAACTCCTGACTCATTGTGTGGTGCTGGGGAATTCATGGCACCTCTCCGTAAAACCAGCATAATGATATTCGTCTATCTCATCACTATCCATCCACTTTAGAACTTCAGGCGATGGCCATAATTGTAGAAGCTCTTCCCATGATGTGCTCATTAGTGTCCCAACCGGGTGGGGAAGACGGAGCTTGCTCGGTCCTTGAAAAGCTGGCCTGAAGCCTCTTTGGAAATCTGGCTGGAAATCTGGCTGCACGTGTGTATTTGCGTGCACAAACACCCTGACCTGAGCTTGGTTGCGTGATTTACCCACCTGCGTGCCTTATGTCATGCAATATATATTTTTAATTCATGATAACAAATTCTGGAAGGGTTATTGCACCTTATGCTTCAGGGCATAAGCCAGTCTCAGATTCCTGAGACCAGGATGCTGCAGGAGAAAATGACTCCACAATTGCCACAGGTGGGTTCTTACACCTTCCTCTGAGCATCTGTTGCTGGCCATTGTTCGAGACAGGACACTGGGCTAGATGGACTTCGGGTCTGATCTAGTCTGGCAGTTCATAGAATCATAGAAGATCAGGATTGGGGGGACCTCAGGAGGTATCTAGTCCAACCCCCTGCTCAAAGCAGGACCAACCCCAACTAAATCATCCCAGCCAGGGCTTTGTCAAGCCAGGCCTTAAAAATCTCAAAGGATGGAGATTCCACCACCTCCCTAGGGAACCCATTCCAGGGCTTCACCACCCTCTGAGTGAAATAGTGTTTTCCAATATCCAACCTAGACCTCCCCCACTGCAACTTGAGACCATTGCTCCTTGTTCTGTCATCTGCCACCACTGAGAACAGCCTAGATCCATCCTCTTTGGAACCCCCTTTCAGGTAGTTGAAGGCTGCTATCAAATCCCCCCTCACTCTTCTCTTCTGCAGACTAAATAACTCCAGTTCCTCTCCTCATAAGTAATGTGCTCCAGTCCCCTGATCATTTTTGTTGCCTTTCGCTGGACTCTCTCCAATTTGTCCACACCCTTTCTGTAGCAGGGGGATCGAAACTGGGCACAATACTCCAGGTGTGGCCTCACCAGTGCCCAATAGAGGGGAATAATCACTTCCCTTAAGCTGCTGGCAATGCTCCTACCAATATACCATTAGCCTTCTTGGCAACAAGGGCACACTGCTGACTCATATACAGCTTCTTGGCCACTGTAATCCCCAGGTCCTTTTCTGTAGAACTGCTGCCCAGCCTGTAGTGGTGCAAGGGATTCTTCCTTACTATGCTCCTAATCTTCACTGTAAGGCAATGTTCTGTAATGCAGCATACAGCCGATTGTGCATAAATATAAACTTGCCCAGGCTCCCATCTGCATTGTCCTTGAAGGAATCTAGGAATATCGCTTAGGGTTTATCCCATGATTCTGAGATCTGGAGACTGAAATAAAAGAGCTATTTTTTCCCTTAAGAAAAACAGACATTTACAATTCTTTCCATATGGAAAAGTCATCTCTGTCCCTAGATTTGTTACATGTGACTTACAATATATTGCAGGTATCCACTTAATAGAGCTCATATTTATACTTCATTGCCAAACACATCACAAAATTGGCCCCCTTGCCTGATGTTTTAAAAATAGATTGCATGATACAATAAGCTCCCGTTCTGTTGAAGGGATTGAGACATTTCAAATATGCATGCATAACATTATGGCACTACACACGGCTAGACACTGTTCCAAGAGATATGCCCCTTTCCGGCTCTGATCAGCACTCATGGAAGCATTTAACACCAACCCTCTTGAAGACTAAACTGACACCTTGAAGTATCAGGGGAGTTTTCATTCCAGCTTTGGAGACCAGACTTGTTTTGGCTGAGGATGTATCAAAGGCTGTCATGTCCTTGTCTTTATAGATTAGCTGCTTTTGACCTCCTCTGCTTTCCTAAACACTGTTTCTCTAGCTGCCAGGACAGATACATATTCTGAGAGCCCTCGGGGATTAAGATGAAATCAACAGACGCCATCCTTGTCATCTTTTTCATGTCTAGAGCAGTGGGTCTCAAACTTCATTGCACCGTGACCCCCCTTCTGACAACAAAAATTACTACCTGACCCCGGGCGGGGGCGGGGGAGGAGTGGATCCCAAGCCTTGCCACCCCCAGCTGAAGCCCTTGGGCCTGGTGACCCCACTTTGGGGTCCGGACCCACAGTTTGAAAACCGCTGGTCTAGAGTGTTCTCACGAGTCTCTGGCTCGCTCAGAAGAGCCCAAGAGTTCCTGGTGACCCCATAGCTTGACCCACCAGTCAATGTTCTTTCTTTCCGATTCTTTCTTTAGCTTGAAACAATACTAACGAATAAACAACTGACCCAGAGAAAAAGCTTGAATCTCCCTGACAATGAGTTTTATAAGCATAACAATCATTACAACATATTTGCGTCATGTACTCCCCTGGTCAGTGAGTGTTATACGCCCTCATCTGTGCATGATCTAAAGAGGATGCAATTGTGCTACGGCCCCTGCTGTAGAAACTCACATTTTTCGCTCTGGAGATGCCCAGGTCGATCCCTGATAGCAGCCAAGATGGCAGCTGTTACCATAACATGTAAACACAGCCCGCCACCACCATTAAACTACCATGAATGGTGACAGATTAACTCAGCCGCCCAGCAGTTCAAAGCAACAGAAGAATCCCCTCTCCTCCCCTGCACCACGCTGGGGACGTGCCCTCGACTTTCTTGGCACATCAACGGTGTTTGCAACGCACCCAGACGCTCATTACGTTTCAGACCAGTGGGGATGTTGTGTTCTGGATTAAGGGAATACACTATAACAAGGGTGGCCAGCCTGAGCTAAAGAAGGAGCCAGAATTTACAATGTACATTACCAAAGAGCCACAGTAATATGTCAGCAGCTCCCCCAGTGCCTCCCGCCCATCAGCGGCCCCGCCCATCAGCGCGTCCCCCTGCCTTCCTGTCCCCGTACCTCCCAATCAGCTGTTTTGTGGCGTGCAGGAGGCTCTGGGGGCGGGGGGAAGGAGCGAGGGGACTGCAGACTCAGCAAAGGGGGCAGGAAGGGGTGGAGTCAGGTGCAGGGCCTGTGGCAGAGCCAGGGGGTGAGCACTGAGCACCTCTGGCCCATTGGAAAGTTGGCACCTGTAGCTCCAGCCCCGGAGTCGGTGCCTCTACAAGGAGCCACATATTAATTTCTGAAGATCCACATTAACTTAACTTCGGAGCCCCAGGTTAGCCAACTCTGCACTATAAAGTCTCAGGGTCTGAGTTTCCTCTCACCAACCAGTGTGACTGCAGGGGTGTTTCCTGTCCCCCAGTATTAACGGGAAGTCATTCCACACAATCCAGCAGTGACACTCGCATGGACTGTGCTGAGTTCTTGTTGTTCATGTTGCAACTGTACTAAAGAGGGTTTCGTTCCATGTGAGTTCAAAATGGGTCCCTTTTTCCACACGTCTCATCCTGTTTTTAACTGAACTTGCCCCTCATGTCTGGACATGTGAGTTTTCCAGGGTTTCTTTTTTTAAATTTTGAACCCCACCCCCCAATCCCACCATGTGTCTGAGCCACCCAGTCAAAACTAGCATGAGAAAAAAAGGGTAACTAAGGAAATCCCCACGTGAAAACTGATCAACGAACATTGCTTCGGCCGAATACAAGGAAAAGATCCCCCAGCCGGAGCTCCCCTTTTCCCCACAGCTGCCTCCCCAGTAGCTCTTCCCCTGGCTGGCTATGCAAGCAGGGAGGAAAGTGAAGCTGAAATTAACCCCTTCTGTTCTGGAGACCAGGAAGTGCCACTTCCCTGTGTCAGTAGCGTGGCCAGGTTCCATCTGGGATAATTTCACTGTGCCACCTTAAATTCCTCCCCGCCCCCCGTGCTTTCAATGGACTATAACATTACTTTTCACCTGCTGCCCTACCCTGCTCTGTGGTGTTCGAGTGCACTGTCATACAGCTGCTGTGCCCCACCCCAGAAGCAGCTGCATTTCATTAGTGAGCGGGAGGACTCCTGTATAAAATATGTGAACACGCTTTTGGCTCCATCCGGATGAAAGAGGCTGATATGAACACAAGATCCTTGATAAATCCCACTTTGTTACTGTCATGCTCAAAACCCCCAAACCCTTCCATCTCATGCCCTGCCTCTCCGCAGTGGTTTGACATCATAGTGCTGTTCTAAAGGCTCCATTACTTTTACAAAATACATGACAGAACAGCTCTTGGTATGCTCTGAAGTACTATAAATAATTAAACCTAAGCTACGCTTGTCAAAATAAATGAACCGAGAACGTTCTGTGATGGGGTACCTTTGATTTTATTTTAGTGTTTGTGTGCATCATGGTTACCTGCCCTGCCGCAAAATATGGTAATCAGAGATAGGATACCCAGACAGAACTACTGTATTCATTATTATATTGAAAAAGGAAGTGCCACAAGATTCTATCCTACCTAGACGAGGTAAATTCACGGAGGATGGGTCCATCAATGGCTACTAACCAGGATGGGCAGGGATGGTGTCCCTAGCCTCTGTTTGCCAGAAGGTGGGAATGGGCCACAGCGGATGGATCACTTGATGGTTCCCTGTTCTGTTCATTCCCCCCGGGACACCTGACATTGGCCACTGTTGGTAGACAGGATACTGGGCTAGATGGACCTTCGGTCTGACCCAGTAGAGCCGTTCTTATATTTGCAAGCCTCAGTGCTGAAGGGAGTTTCGCTGTCAGGGCTGAAGGTACACCCCTTTGTTTCACTTCAGCCTTGAAAGGAATTGGAGCCTCTGTTTACCGCGCAGGATGCTCCTCCCCAGAGCTGTTTGAATTATTTGTTAGGAATGAAGGCATCGGGCAAATGCACTCCTTACTATTGGATCTGTACCTAGGAATTAGCCACAAAGTGGTCACAACTTTTACAAATTGGTTCTTTATTCGCAACTGCTCAAGTACTAATTAGCGCCAAACCATTTTAACATGGGCACCATTTGGGCAGTGGTCGCTGTCAACTTTTTGTCCTGTTCCTGACCACACCACTGTCACCGAACTCTAGCTGTGTGGATGAAAACACAGGCACATTGGGCTTCTCTTGAGGCCTTGTCCCCGCGTTCTTCCGTGGTGTGTTTGTATGTGGTGTGGGAAGGAGATAAAATGAAACCCAGGTGAGACCACACCTGCCCTCTCCCCAACATTATCTGGACCCAGAAATGTGCAGGAGAGAACCCCTTCCCTCCCGTTTCTGCCCAGCACAAAGACGCTCCATTCCCAGAAGGCCCCTAGCCCCTGTAATAATCAACATGATAGGTAAAATGGAGTCCATGCTGGTGTATACTCTTCCCAATATTTGTCCTTGCACATTCGCCCCTATACTTCATGGTATCTTGGCATCTGTCCCTGTCCCGCTCATGGTGTCTGAGCAGAGACCCTGCGTCCTCACCCTGCCTCCAGCACTGGTGTTGCTGTAACTCAACGATAAACAGCCCCACCTTATGTGGGACCCACTGGGGAGTGTGGGACCCACTGGGGAGTGTGGGAAGGGTGCCCCTCTAAGCCGGTCCACAGCGAAGATGAATTTTTACAGCCCCCAGCTATGAAGCTCTGGCTCTTTAATTCAAAGGGTAGGTGCTTCTGCTTTTAGCCCAGGGGAATCCCTGGTTCAGTCTGTCAGCCAAGGAGGTGCCTGTCACGTAGCACATGAGTCTCTGGGCTGGAACTGTATTGCCCAGCCAGCCACTGGTGCAAAGCTCCACACGCTCTTGCTAGCGTCCGCACTTGCTGTTAACTTTGTGTTATGAGGCTCAGAGTGAGGACTGAGTCCAAAGGGCCCCAAGCACCAGAGAAATTACAATGGCGGGAAGGTCAGGCACTAGGGAAGCAGTTCGCTCCCTGCCAGCCCACGCTTCTGGATCATTATCCTGGGGTCTTTTCCTGCAACTGGGCGGTGAGCGTGTGTGAGATCTAATAAAGGGCAGAGGCCGAGCAAAGGAGAGGCAGACTGAGCAGTGAACATTGTTCCTGTCCAGCGTGGTTTGGTGCCATGGTGGGATGGCTCACACTGTGTTCGGTACCAGCTGAGGCTGGGTTTGAGGACGAACTAAAGGGAAAGTTCTAGTTTGGATTAAACGGGCTCGAAGTCTTGTGAGCCACTTGAGTAAAATCTCAGGCCCCAAATGGTTTGGCCAAATTTCCCGTCTGCCCTTTTGAGCTCCGGTTATTATAATTCATTGCATTACCATAGCATCTATGAGCCCTAGTCCTGGACCACTACCTAGACAGTGTGCTAGATGCTGTACAGTCTCAGCATAGCAGCTGTTAACCATGTAGCATCCAGCCCCGGACAATTGACTCTTTGTGGTTTGTGAGCCAGCCTAGAACTAAAACAATTCAGCTGAGTTCACATCTGGAGACTAAGACTCAAACTCTCCCCCGTCCCCTGCCCCCAGGGATCCCGAAGGGACGTGAAGTTCCACGTTGGACCCATCGGTGTTTGCACTTGAGCCTGTATTGTGGCTAAATTCACATCTCAACAGCTGCTGCTTCCCGTGCGCTTATATTATCCCTCTTCTCATTTACTGGTAGATTAAATACACTCCGCATCTGCCGTAAAAGCCGCTTCACCGTGCGTGGCTTTTGGGGTGGCCGGGGAGCAGCTGCACGATTTGGGGGAGAACGTGCTGGAAAATCTGGGGACCATAGACCCCTTGGTCTGCGGTGCTGTGAGTTTTGGGGACAGCTTTGCAGAATCTTGGAGATTTTGGGGGACCCCTGAGAACCCAGGCCCAGGCAGGCCTGTCTGTTAGATCCTGCGGTCACGTCTGTCACTGTCTTGGCCGCTGCTGTCTATCTGATCAGCAACACTCTCTGTTTTTTTTAAAAAAAATAATAGCACGCAGCACCCTGGAGGTGCTGACAATCCTGATAGCTCCACAGTCCGCATGATTTCCTTACTGGTGCCCTCTGCTGGCTAGTCACCCAGATGTCCCTGGTAATCCGCTCTGTGTTGGACAACAGCAGAAGCAGAGATCAGAATAAGCCGCCCAGAACAAGAGTGAGACACCATTTAGCAAGGTGCAAAGGAACTGAGGGACTGTAGGTAATACGATGCAGAATGCACCGAATAAAGCGTGAGACTGGGGAGCGGCAGCGGTCGACTCGCTGCCGTGTGATAAGTCGCCCTAAGATACGACAATTTCAGCTACAGGGGTGGGCAACCTATGGCATGTGTGCCAAAGGCGGCACGTGAGGTGATTTTCAGTGGCACTCACAATGCTCAGGTCCTGGCCACTGGTCTGAGGAGCTCTGCATTTTAATTTAATTTTAAATGAAGCTTCTTAAACATTTTAAAAACCTTATTTACTGCAAGTTTACCTATAACACTCATTTAGTTCTATATTATAGACTTATGGAAAGACATCTTCTAAAAATGTTAAAATGTATTACTGGCACGTGAAACCTTAAATTAGAGTGAATAAATGAAGATGTGGCACGCCGCTTCTGTAAGGTTGCCGACCCCTGAGCTACGCTATTCACGTAGCTGAAGTTGCGTATCTTAGGTCAAACACCCCCCATCCCACCCCACCCCAACCTAAGTGTAGCCCAGGCCTTAGAGCTGTAATTTTCAGGGAGAGGGTGTTTAAGGTGTCTCCAGGTGTGCACCCAAAAATTGAGGTCCGCAATTTCGACCAAAAAATTGAACCAGAATTGCGGATCCCTTTCAGCTATTTTGGCCTCAGGTGCCTCTATAAGCAGCCTGAATCCAGCAGCTCCCATCAAATTCTCTTCCAGACTCTTTATTTAGGTCTGACTGGAAATTTTGCAGCTTAATATTTGGCTCCTGTTTTCAAAAAGTGTGTGTTTTTACTAAGGACCCGGGTAAGGAAATGCATTTGAAATAAATGACTTTACATTGGCTGCAACCATTAGCGGCTTTCAAATAATATCCTTGCTTAGCCGTGGGTCTCACAGTGCTTGTGCTCTGAACAAGCTGCAGGAAGGCAGGTTACCACGGTGACAGATGTGAGCTATGGGGAGTGTAATGAGTTCGAATGAGTATATGGAAATATGCCAGACAAGCCTGGCCTTTGGGGGGGCAATGGATTTCCTGGGAAGTCCTGGGGGAACTGGGTAATTCCACACCTCTGGTTATGCAAAAAAAACCCCAGCTGTCAGAAGCTGCAACCTGAGCGGGCCATCGACTGGCGATCGCCCGTTCTGGGGGACGGGAGATCAAAGGCTACAGCTGTGTAAAGAAATGGCTGCCCTGCCCAGTCTGGTTTCTGAGCTAAAGACTGATATGAACTTGTAACCAGGGGGAAAACCCAGTTATGGGGTTTAACAGATTGACACCTACCAGAGCCCTCTGGTGGAGTTTGGGGTGACCTCGAGTAAGCTGTAGCATGTGTGTAGGTTTTTTCATTGCTTTTATACATTTTCCCTGCAGTGCTTTTACCTTAAGAATAAATGAGCTTCTTAGAATGAGCTCCCGGGAGGTAACAATACACAGAGAAAGCAAAACACAGGCACTGGCCTTCTACGTAGGCTGGCTGGCTGGAGATATCGCAGGGAGAGGTGCAGTCTTAAAACCCCAGAACGTGCCCCAGGTCTGTGCCCAGGAGAGGTGACGACTATGAGCAGGAAACCTGTACATGGGCGCTGTTGAGGGACCACAGAGGGGGGACACAGGTGCAATTACCCTGCAACTGTGACAATGTCCCGTTATGAGTATTAATAACCTCACAAGCTGAAGGGCCACCCTTGCTTTTCTCTCAAGCTAAATCTGTAATTGGCTCCGTGTAGATTGCGACCGCCTGGCTGAGCTCTGGGAAGCTGCTGCTCTGGGGAAGGGGAACCGCAGGGTGTGGGGGGAGGGAGACCAAACTAGCTCTGTTGTGAGTGAGGGAATCTCTGGTTCTCTTCCCACCCCATTGTCCTATAATGGGCCCACCTTTGCCAGGGAGGGGACAGGCAGCCCCTGCTGCTGGTAAATCGCTCCAATTTCTTCCTAGTGCTAATTGTGGGTTTACTTTGGAAGCAGGGACATGATGGTGGGCGGCTGTGGGTAATTATTCCCTATCAGCTCATCTGCACAAGCATTTCCTGTGAGGCGAGCAGGGGCTGAGACCTGCAGCCCAGCCTGCCCCAGCCAGTGGGGTGAACTCTCTCTTATTTCACTGCTCTCCTGAGCTTTCCTGGCCACATGTGTCAGGGGCACGTTACCCTTCATTCCCCCCACACCTCTCGGCATGGGGAGCTGCTGAAGGGCTTCCGCTATGGGGGTTCCTGGCTCCCCTCACCGGCCCCTCTGCAGATCCGGCTCCCTGGGAGGCTGCGTGTAGATTGCGACCGCCTGGCTGAGCTCTGGGAAGCTGCTGCTCTGGGGAAGGGAGAACAAACTAGCTCTGTTGTGGGTGGGGGAATCTCTGGTTCTCTTCCCACCCCGTTGTCCTATAATGGGCCCACCTTCGCCAGCTGACAGGGCCCACATCAGATCATCCTGCAGCCCATTCAGCATCTCCCCAACTACCCCTCAGTGAGGCAGGAGCCCTTCCACCCCTCCCCACTGAGGGAGACTTGCCACCTATTACATCACTGCCTCCACACCCCCACTCCCATACATGCTCTTTGGAGGGCAGACTCACTGATTACACCACCAGGCGAGGGTCAGTTGGTCCATGGGAACCACTGAGTAGCAGTTTTCCCCTTTGGGTTCTAGAGCAACACCCCATGGGAGAGATTTAGGGCAGGATCTGGCCCCCATATTGGTGGCAAAACCTCTTTGAGGGCATAGAATAGATTATCAGGGTTGGAAGGGACCTCAGGAGATCATCTAATCCAACCTCCTGCTCAAAGCAGGACCAATCCCTAATTAAATCACCTAACAGGTTTTTGCCTCATATTCCTAAATGGCCCCCTCAAAGATTGACCTCACAACCCTGGGTTTAGCAGGCCAATGCTCAAGCCATTGAGCTATCGTCAAGATCTCTGATTTTCAGCCTGGGCTGAGCACCTGTCCTCTGAAAGTTAGGCACCTTTAACACTTTTTAATATTTTGGGGCATCCAACAAGTTGGGCACCCAAAAAATTAGACACTCCAAGTCACTAGCCATTCTTGAAAAATCTCTGTGGAGTCTATTGTCAACTCTGCACCTGACTTACTCTACAGCCTTGGGCAAATCACTTAACCTCTCTGAACTTCAGGCTTCTGCTCTGTAGGAAGGGATCGATACTAGTCACACAACTCAAAAAGTGCTTGGAAATCTATTTGTGAAACCTGTTCATAAGGGAGAATTGTTCTCTGTAACCAGGCCCTTACCGGTCTTCACAGAAACTCCCAGAGACCAATTAAAGTGCAGCACCCATGTCTCTTATTGTCCATCCCCATCAGCTACCATTTACTATATATACAGAGCAGCACCCAGAGAGACTGCTAGCTTCTTTGCCAGCAGGGATCTAGAGCCCCACACTCTTCTCTTCTCTTCTCTTCTCTTCTCTTCTCTTCTCTTCTCTTCTCTTCTCTTCTCTTCTCTTCCCTTCCCTTCCCTTCCCTTCCCTTCCCTTCCCTTCCCCCTAATCTCTCTGATCTCACCCCAGTCTCTTCCCTGGTTGCCTCCCTTCTTCCAGCTTTTATAGCGGGCTGGCTACTCAGGCCTGCAGGTGAATCCCCTCAAGTAATTAGGGCGTGGCCTCCCAGCCAGCCCCAGCTAGTACCTTTGGTCCCTGGGTCCCGGCTAACAGGGGCCTGGCTTGGTTCTCTTAGTCAGCACCGTTACATTCTCCCTCTATGTTATGCCTTTCATCTGAGCTTTCTTTCCTTGCAGACATCACTATAAAAGTTCTTTCCTCTGCAGGACCATTCCTTCTCAACTAGTTACAGTATTTCCTTCCTGTTTCTCAACCAAGTGTGAGTGTGATTGCTTCAAAATAATAATAAAAAAAAAAACAAATAAAAGTGAAAGATGAATATTTTCCACTCAAAGTTGTCAAAAATACAACCATCATTACCTGACAACCCAATGCACAATGCATTTATCACTGTCTGGAAACACTGACTGCATAAAACCATATTATAAATACCTGACAAATTATTTTTGTCTCTTCCACCATTGATTTATGAAATGCACAGACTTTGTTATTAAACTTACCCCTAAAAAGGGAACAAAAAGTAAGGACATATGTCAAATTGCTGACTTGAATTCCTGAAATGAAGCATGTTCCAAATGGAAAGTAGAGAAGATGGGGATTAATATGAGACTTGAAAGGTGGGGAAGACGGAGGGAATTTTCTGCCAGGTCAGATTGGCAGAGACACTGGGGTTCTTTCGCCTTCCTCTGCAGTGTGGGACATAGGTCACTTGCTGGTTTGTGCTGGGGTAAATTGTGGATTCTCTATAACTTGAAGTCTTTATACCGATTTTTAAGGATGTCACAGGTTAGGAGTCTATTACAGGAGTGGGCGAGTGAGGTTCTGTGGCCTGCGATGTGCAGGAGGTCAGACCGGATGATCACCATGGCCCCTTCTGGCCTTAAAATCTCTGAGACTTGACAGGGCTGCACTTAGCCCACGGCTGATTCTGCGGACCAACATTGCCCCGTGGCTCCCCCAACTACCATCTCTTGTGGTGCTTAGATTGTAAGGTCTTTGGCACAGGGAGAATCTCTTGGCTCTGCCTGTACAGTGCCTAGCGCAGTGTGGGCCTGGTCCGTGACTAGGGTGCCTAGGTGCTGCTGCAGTATAAATAATAAGACAGACACAGGCCAGAAGGAGAAGCTACTTGCCTGAGGCTACGTAGCTGGTTAGCCCTGAAAGCAGAACTCAGGACTCTTGGGCCTGTGTGCTCCCCACAGAAGCATGTTGTGTCTCTCTAGTAGCCCTGACTTGCCTACCAAACGGGGGCCTAAGAAGGCCGTATGGTGCTTACCAGACGTTCTGCAGGTGAACAGTCTCTATATCTGACCCAAACCACCCACCCTTATTTCTTCCTGGATACTCGAACATCTGAAAGCTGGGAATCCTCCATCGAGTTTCTGATTCACAAGAATCATCCGAAACATTCAGGCGTTTGCCAGCACACAGCCGTGCTCCCGTAGCCTTTTTCAGACACTGAGAAGGGGACCAAAACCGGAAGCCTATTTCGCATGCCAGCCAGTAACAGCTTTCAGCCACTTGCCTCCCGGAGGGCAGACTTGAGCTGATGCTATAGACGCAAGAGTTTCTTTAGCTTCTTACCAGCCCCACCCAGTCAGGAGCTGGTCATATGGCTAAGGCATCAGATGTGGGTTCTGGTCCCAGTTCTTCCACAGGCTCCTTGTATTAACTTGGCCAAGTCAGAGTCTCTGTAGTGGACTGACCTCACCGCATGGGGATGCTGCAAGACTAAGCTGGTTTTAATGAAGGACCTTCAGAGGGAAGGGGCAAAGAATAAACAGGGGACACTCTTACTATTTATTTGTATTGCAGGAGCACCAAGGGATACAGATCACAAACAAGGCCTCCATTACGCTAGGTCCTATACAAACATAGGGGTACCTCCCCAAGCCTCCCCTAAATGTGACTCAAACAACATTCTAGATTTGAAATACTTTAGTTGAACCCACAGGGCCTGACTCTCCTCTCAGTTACATTGGTGTAGATCAGCAGTAACTCTATCGGATAAACCGTCAGTCAGAACCAGCCCGTTTGTTTGCTGCTTCTTTTACTGGAAGGCCTCTTGTATTCACACTCTTCCTCCTGGGAAGTCTGTCTACTTGTAGCTGTTTTTAACAACCCTTCCTAAGTCTGCTTGTCTAGCAGCCTAGAGAATCCTACCTAACCTTTTTCTTCACGTTTGTGTTCCTCTCTTTTTCCAGGGGAACAATCAGCCCAGCGTTCCCAAGCCATTCCAAGATGTATTGAGGCCGGGTCTTACTTATGTGATAGCACCTCCCTTCCTGACGTTCCGTGACCCCAGCACCTGGCTTGGCGCTCCAGGCAAAGAGCTTTTGTTCAAAGCAACGTCAATGCTTCCTTTGATCTGTATTCTCTTCCTGTACGATGCCACCCACCCTCTGCGCCGCACACAGGAGAGCTGAAGGCTTTAGAGAGCTTTTCTCTTACAAGACCTTTGAAATCTCGCTGCTGATCAGTATGCAGGGACGCTCACCATTCCGCACACGTCTCTCCGTGCTGTCCTTCGCCAGGAGACGTTTGAGTCCACCTTTTATTTGCACTGAGCTTCATTTCAGTTGCTCTCTTATCATTTAAATCTCCCAGCCCTGATTTCACTCTTCCTTCGTTTGTTTTAGGCTCTGTCTCCCTAAGTGAGAGGCATTTACTCTAAAGATATTGCTAGCAGTGTAAGCTTCAACCTGTAGTGTTGTACGTTAGGAAGGATGGTCTTCTGGGTAGAAGATGCAGATCAGACCTCTCAGTTTTGCCAGTCTCTGGGTGCCAGCAGGTGGGATGATTTCTCTTTGAGCCAGCTGTCTCCCTGGGGTCACTGCACTTACTCTAGCTTTCATCTGCATGGGATCTAGGCCTTGTATCATCACCGGTAAGCACCGTTCCCTCTAAGCTGTGCGCGTGTGCACGCACACACAGATCTTAAACCCCGTGCACGTGGCAAAACACCACGCGCACAAAAACGCGCACAGAAGAAATTTTTTGCACACATGGCCTGTCAAAAATTAGAGGGAACATTGCCGGTAAGGTAACAAACTCCATTGTTTCAGGCCTGTGAATAGCATGACAATTTGGGAGGGGTTTCCATGCCCAAGTAGCACCTTGTGCATTTATCGACGAAAACAATTTTCATTTTAGCTAATGTAGAAAGAACAGGAAAGAAGACAAGTCACGTCTCCAGGAGAGAGCGCTGTGGACGAGTCTCCTCGTTAGGAAGCTGCAGCAGCTCTGCGAGCAAAATGGCCACTGTCTGCATGCCAGGTCTGTGTTCAGCAATGTAAAAACTGCACACACACACACACACACACACACACACACACACACAGAGCTACATAGTTTCAAGCTCTATAGCTGAGTACCTCACAATCTTTAATATATTTGTCCCTGCAAGGGAGGAAAGCATCATCATTATCACCATGTTACAGATGGGAAACTGAGGCATGGGGTGCTGGGAAATCATTATTGCCATTTTACAGATGGGAAACTGAGGCACGGAGTGGCTGAATGACTTATCTAAGGTCACAGAGAAATTTTGGAGTGAGGACTTATCACCATTTTACAGGTGGGAAACTGAGGCACAGAGCTGCTGAATGCTCACCCAGGAATTCTGGAGCGAGGACTTGAACACTTGTCTCCCGGCTAATGCCTTAACCACTCGATCATCCTTCCTCATGCAGTGGCTGTGCTGTATAAAGAACTGAGGAGCCCCCTCTCATCCCATGTCTCGTGGCTGGGGGGCTCTGTTTAGTTTAAAACCAGCTGGGGGGCAGCGCTGCCTGCCTGCACATTGCAGTGGGTATGGTGTGAATAGTCAATTGCACAAGGAGCCTAACCCCCACCCTCACCCCCTAAAGCTTTGTGCATTCTTTCCACACTACCCCATGGAAGGAGACAACTCCATAAAGAGCAAGCGCCCCTCAAACCATCTCCCCGGTGCTGCCCCTTCTACTGTGACGGCGGTTAATGTCGGCTATCTAGAGGTCGGGCCTTCATACTGCTTCGGATATTGCTGAGAAAAGGGCTATACACGGCTAACGAGCTGTCCTGCTAACCTCATTCTATCCCATAAGAATAGCCTGGGAATTTGCCACAGTAGAGGTTAAGGGAATAGAAACACACCTCAATCCTGCATCTGATTTTTGGCTGGGCAGGCACTGAGAGCCCACGATACGCTCCGCAGAGGCCAGGAAGAAGCCACCACAACTCTTACCATTCAGAAATCCAACAGCCAGCTCATTCAAAGGTGTTTGCTAGGCCAAGAGAGGCTGAAAGAGACATGCTGGGGCCCGTAGATTAACGCGCTGTGCTACTGCACAAGAGACCATTCCTTGATTGCTATCAGGCTTATTTAACAACTGGGCTATACAGATGCAAGGTGCTACCGCAGCGCAAAGGATTGTTAATAAACCTTCCTCTTTTCTCCAGCATAAAAAGACTCAGATCTCTCTGCGATAATCCTACAGCGTTTACTTTTGCTGCACTTCCTTCCTCACATTTTAATCAAACATTAATTAACCTACCCAAACGACCCACCCACTGAGCTGGGTACCTATTTTACACAGAAGTAAATTGAGGCACAACTCATGAGTCGCCCCAGATCCCACGGAATATTAAGAGCAGCTGAGGCAGACTGGAGTAGGAATTAGGTGACCTCAGGTTCTAGTCCTAGCTGCAACTTACAGTTTAATGCTAGTCAAAAAGTTTTTTCAATGAACGTCTCGTGCTGAACTTTCTCAGATTTTCAGCAAAACCCTGAAAACCAAAATACTTCTCAGTTCATGGCCAACCAACCGTTTCTGGGTGTGGGCGCTTGGCCAAGTGGCCTGTTGTGGGATTGTTGTTTGCGGGGGTTTTGCGCTCATATAAAACGAATAACAGCAAAGTCCCGAGTTTTCCTTGTCGTTGTTCTGGTCTCACCGACTAGATCAGACTCAAAGAGTGGATGTGCTTTGCTTCCAAAGAAAGATCTACAGCAACTTGGCGCTTCAGAAGAGAAACTGGCTGCTCTGCCCTAAGAGATTGTACAGAATGCATTGACCTTTTGCTTTCTTTCCAGATGCTCCTTCATAAGGAAAATCTCCCATTCAGTGCAAGCAGCTGGCACTCGATCAATATCGCATCACTTTTTCCCAAGACGATCATAAATATACATCAACTATCTAGTCTGGGACACCCGGTTTTTGACAACACCATTTTTAATCAAATATAAAGTTATGTAAATTGGAGCTAGTGTGTGTTTCTCCTTCCATATCCCCTAGGGATCTCGAGGTATATTAGTTGTCGTGGCACTATTGATAGTTCCTGCCGTGCTGGAATGCCCTGGTTTATAAGGATGATTTATTTGCCACTTGTAGTTTGAGTTCAGAATTATTCATCTGCAAGTTCCGAGAGACGATGCTGCAATGTCCCTTTAACTTTCTTTCTTTCAGTGGAAATATATATATCTGAAGAAATAGTTCCCTCTCAGAAGGGATAGGTAGAGAGCTATACGCAAAAAGGTCTCTCTGCTATGGTTTTAGACTATTCTAGTCTATTCTATTCAGGTTTTTATACCAAGCCCATCACTGGAGCATCTGAACCCAGGACACCTAGCTCCCAGCTGCCTGCTTTATTTATTTATATGTAACCATTGATGCTTGAATAGCTAAAGATTCAGCAGTACCAGAAAGCTTCCCTACGACTCAGGAACCGCCTCCAACCCCACAAGCCATGATGTGATGGAAAGGGAACAGTATAAAAATAGAAACAGCTGCTTGTATCCTAGCACTGGAACCTAGATGTTTGTTTCTCCCTTCCCCAGTGGGGATCATTTCTCTCCTGCTATTTACATTAGGGGAGGGCTATCGATGTTGACGACTCACCCCAAGCAGAGCGGTGATGGGGATCACAAGGGCAACGGCCGTGGTTGTTTTTATAGCCTGTTCATAGGCTGACCTTCTGATTATGACCTGCTCCTTCGATTTTATGTGTCAGGGAGGCCCGGCAGATTTTCCCTCTCTCCTCCAGCCCGCTAACCTTTTCCTTCTCTTAATGGATTGCAGATGCTCGGCGAGCCCTGCACAGCCGCTGGGTGTTTGGACAAGCTGACAAGGGGGCAGCGGGGTCTTATGCAAAAAAGCTGGGAATGCAAGAAGAAGAGGAGGGGGGCAAGGTTTGGCTGAGATCCTGCCAGAGATGGGATGCTACAGCTGAGAAAGCCAACAGATCTGCAGCCAAGGATGCTTGGGAGACTGGTAACCAAGCGCTAGGCAAACCACTGAGGGCTGGGGCGGTGATTCAGTTCAGCTATGCCACCTTCTCAGGCTCCCTAGTTCTCAGGCTGCCCAGGGTTTGCAGCTGATCCTAACAGCTGTGGATCCAGGCTGGGTTGGTGTTCATTTGAATTGGTGGGCGGGGCTGCTGGGATCCAAGTATCACCAGGTGCTGCAGGAATGGAATGTAAGTGCAGGCATTTGGGTAGCTGGCTCTTTCCCCCATGAGCCCAGGAGGACTAGAGCTAGCCAGGCAATGCGTGTTCTCAGCGAACAGTCCCTGGGACTTGTAAACTAACTCACTTCGGCTGCATTTGCCCCTCTTTTGTGACTACTCTGCGTGAGCTAGGGAGGACGATTGTGGCCACGATGACCCTGCTGTGCCTCAGTTTACCATCTTCGAAATGGAGAGAAGAGTACTCACCCACTTCCCTGAGGTTTCTCGCTGATATGTGTAAAGCAATCAGAGATCCTCAGACGGAATACAAAGGGCTATTACCTAGCCAGGGGAGGAAACATCTGATCCCATAGCATAGGGCTGGACCCAAAATGGACACCTATTCATTTTCATAACAGAAATGAAATATCAAAAAAAAAATGTAGGTTTGGGTCCAAATAAATGTTTTGTTCAACCCAAAAGAAAATGGTTTTAGTTTTTTAAATTTCATTTTGGTTTTAAGTTTTAAAAGTCTTTTTAAAAATAACTCTAGCTAATTTTTTAAACAAAACACCATTTCAAAAAGAAAAATCCAAACGTTTCGTTTTTAAATTAACAAAACAATTCACCTTTTTTTTTGGCTGAAACTATTTGCTGCCTTCAACCCGAATTACTGGCTTAATTCTAAGCATCTTCCTAGAGTTGAGGAAAGTAAGACACAGAGAGGCAGAGTGGCTTTCCGAAGGATGCCCAGCAAGTCTGCAGCAGAGCTCAGGAATTCCCTACTCCCGGCTTTACGTTACTTAGTACTTGTTAAAGGCTGACAGTGTGCTTGCTGCTGTACAAGGCAAAAACTGAATATCACCCCTGAATTAAAGAGCTTACAGTCCTGGGTTGGTTTCCTGAGACCAAGAAGCTTCTTCAGAATTAGTTTTCTAATAGGTCAGGAAAAACCTGAGAACAGGCTTGGAAGGATTCTAATGAGAGTTTTCTAAGGCCTTCTCTGATTTTACAAGTCTTTATCTCGTTTCTAATTAAGAAGAACCAGGATTCCCCCAAGGCCAACCTGTCTTGCTAGATTACAGTTTACAGCAGGGTAGAAATGAGTCGAGTTGAACCAGGGAATGCTACTTGTCCAATTGGTTATTGATTATAAACCAACTTTTATTTCAATGAGTGGAGACATAGACAGGCAGTCTCTATAGCCTTAGCGGTAAATCCCTAGAGAATGAAGGTTAGTTACAACAGTCCAGTAAAAACAAATGTAGTGATGTCTACTGATATTTGATTATAATTCTGAGGGGGAAGGAGCATGCTACACTATAAAACTGCTGCTGATTAAAATAATACCTTGTACGTCTGTATCCATCTGTTGTCTCATCTTATTCTTAGGCCTGGTGAATACTTGAACCATACAGAAGCAGTGTTGTTACACTTTGTTGTAAACACTACCGATGCTGGCAGGAGGGGTTCACCCATCGGTGTAGGTAACCCACCTCCCCGAGAAGTGGTAGCTAGGTCTACAGAAGAATCCTATTGTCAACCTAGTGCTGTCTACACAGGGATTTAGATCAGCTTAACTACACCGCTATATTCACACCCCTGAGCGATGTAGCTGGGTTGATTCTAGGTAGACCAGCCCTTAGGTATTAAGCAGAGCTCGTCAAAACGCAGCATTTCCATTTTGTAGTAAATGGCAACATTCCAAAAGCTTTTTCATTCCCAGCTGGAATAAATCCAAAGAGTTTTGAAATTTCTTACTAAATGGAATTGGGGCAGGGGGACGGGAGGGGGAGTCATGGTGGGAAACTTCTCATTGTGGAACTTTGCTTCCAATTTTATTTTCTGGTTCTTGGGGGAGGGGGTTACATTATTCGTATTATATTTAGAGGTATGAGAATTGGGGCCTTCGTTTTTATTCAGCTCAGCTAATGACAATGGAGGCTCGGCAGAGCCAGGGGTGTCAACCCTGACTGCCTTGTCTGGAAGACGACCTACTGTGGTCTTTACTTGCTGCTATCCTTGGCTCTGAGTGACACTTTGTGTGTCAATTTCACATAGTCACTTTCGAGTGTCACAGAGTCCACCGATTATTCAGCATGTACCTACCTACTTTGTGGTACCACACACCCTCTAGGCTGGCTGGGCCCCAGCCAGGGGTTGATGCAGCTGTTAAGCCCTTGGCTAGTAAACTAGGCAACGCAGCCTTGTACGTTTAGATCCACAGGTACTCAGTTCAATCCCCACTGCCAACAACCCACCTAAGGAGCTGGTGGTGAAATGGGGCTGGGGAAGGAATGGTCTGAAAGAAGGGAGATGTTAGGAGATGCTAGTTCTCATCCCGCCGAATAGCCCTCAAAGGCAGTAATGGAAACGCTATCCCTGGAGACTTCAAACTACACTGAGCAGAGCACTGCAACACACAGCATGGAGCCTCCTTCGGCACTAGCCGGTGTGGCTGGGCTGGACGTGACCAAGGAGACGTGCCCTGTCTCTAGCTGCTACACTTCCGTCAAAGGAGGGGCTCTGCACCCCAACCTCCAGAGCCATCCAGCCCCCGCAATGACAGAGATTTTGTACCTGCGTGACTTTATGCAGGAGTTTTTGGAGCGAGCTGCAATAGCACCCACAGTCTTTTTTCTTTCCTGCAGGACAGAAATCACGCAGCCAGGAACGAGGGTTTGAAACCCCTCTTGGGCAGGACACCCTGACGCTGATGATTAGGAAGCAGACCTAGGAGAGGCTGAGCCTCGTGGATGTGGGTGGGGAGAAGAGGGCTCCTGCCCATCCCACCTCCTACATATTCATGGCGGGTGATGAATATTTTACCAGACTTGAAATATTTACGGTTGGGGGTTGACCATTTTTGTTGCGGATACATCAGGCATGGTTTGGCCTGATCATTTCCTGGTGCTATTTCCCCAGCCATGAAAAATTCACAAGCTCTACCCAAGCCACACCCATGAGTAACCTGAAAAGGAGGAGGAATTAGCCAAGTCTGGGCCACTGGATTAACCACCTGACACAGGAAACAGCCAAAATTCATGGAGCCGACGGCTCTAGCCAGAGTCTATTTATAGGACTTCTCAGCCTTTCAGATCTTTATTTACCTGACCGCTGCTCAGGAACAGCACATAGCTTCATCTAGTGGCAGATCAATAAGGATTGGTCAGTCTCTGGGGAAGGTACTTATATGCCCCCCATAACCACAGTATCTGAGCACCTCACAATCTGCCATGTATTGATCCTCACAATACACCTGGAAGGGAGGGCAAAGCTGTTCTCCCCATTGTATAGATGGGGAACTGAGGCCCAGAGAACCTAAGAAAGTGGCTCGCAGCCTTTCCAGATGACCACCCTCCTAAAAGGGGTGCAATTTGTCTGGCGTACCCCCCCCCCCCGAGTTTCGCCTCACTTAAAATGACTTGCTTACAAAAATCAAACATAAAAATACACAAGTGTCACAGCACGTTATTACTGACAAATTGACAACTTTCTCATTTTTTGCCCTATAATTATAATATCTATCAGTTGGAATATAAATACTGTTCTTACGCTTCAACTGTATAGTACCCAGAGTAGTATAAACAAGTCATTGGCTGTATGAAATCTTAGTTTCTACCAACTTTGCTGGTGCTTTTTATGTAGCCTCTTGTTAAACTAGGCAAATATCTAGAGGAGTGGATGGACCCCCTGGAAGAGTTCTGAGTACCCCTGAGGTACATGTATCCCCTGGTTGAGAACCACTAGTCAAAGGGACTTTCCCTCAATCACACAGGAAGTGTGTTGTGGAGCAGGCACTTGAACTTGGGCCTCTGACTACTGCTCTGTCCTCTAAAGCCTTCCTCTTCTGGCTCACTCTCTGTGGCCCCGTCTTTTCTGAGCATGTCAGCAAGGGCTCCAATTAGCACCACTTGTGATGTGGCCACCAATCATCAGCCTGAAATCACCCACTCATCTCTCAGTGAGGGTAATGATTTACAAAGAGTCCAACCAGGGACCCAGATCCGCACGTCTCCAATGGCCCCAAGTCAGCAAAGAACGTAAATGCATGGAATGATAGAGCCCTAGGGTTAGCAGGGACCACGAGGGGCGTCTAGTCAAGATGCCAGATTGACTGGGTCTAACTTTACAGGTACCTACTTCCCACTGAAAATCAATGTGTTTCAGTGTTGTAGTATCGGGCTTGGAATCAGTGCAGTTTATCCTTGCAAGCTGTCCCAGTGCAAACCTGATTTTACACCAGCACAGCGGATTTACACAAGGGGTTTGCACTGGTCTGCCGACATCACTATAGGTATACTAGGGCAAATTCCCCTTGTGTAATCTAGACCAATCCTCAATGACAGGACGGGGTTAAAGAGTTTTTATTAGCAATGAGAGCTAGGTGGCAAACTGCCCACTATGACTTTGACCCATCTACATCTTGCTTTTTAGCTATTTGAACTTCATTGCCAGCCAGGTCCAGAAAGACAGGGGATCTCCATTTATTCATAACCATACCTAGCTCTTGTGTAGCACTTTTCACCAGTAGATTGCAAAGTGCTCTAAAAAGGAGTGCAGAATTATTGTGCCCATTTTACAGGAGACAGTTAGGGAGGGGACTATGTGAGGTCCAAGGAGGGAAGTGATTTGTCTCATGTCACCCAGCAACTGAGGCAGGACTAGAATCCAGTGCTCCTAAAGGCCAGGCCTCATGCTAGACACTTGGCTTTAGGGTTTAAAAATAACCAACGCAGACACAATTGCCAACAGGTGGGAAAGCAGTGGAGTCCTCCACTGTCTTGCAGCTGGATGAATGACATTCTCTCTCGCCTTCTCGTCTGTGGCACGGGTTATAGATCGATCAGTTTTAAGGCCAAAAGGGACCGTGTGGATCATTTAATCTAACCTGCGGCATAACACAGGCCGGAGCCCCTCACTCAGTGATTTCTGGCCCAGACCAGCCCCACCCCACATCCATCCTGACAGCCCCATCTTTCTAAAATGGCCCGGTTTTCCTCCCCTCCGCTGCAGAAGCATGGGGAAGGCAACGCCCAGAGTATCTGCCTTTCGCATCAAGCTCTTCCTGCAAGTCTCTAGCTCTTGGCTCAAGTCAGCAGCTGCGTCTCCTAGGGGGGAAAAAGATATCCGGCGCAAGAGCTTCAGGCAGCCTTAAGCACAAATGAGCAGGAGTAAAGACCCCCATTTGTCTAATCCAAAACTAATCCACTGCCATTTTAAGAGGGACTTTGTCCTATTAATGCTGCCCCAAAAATGCTCATTTAAATTAACTCTTCAAGTCTCTCCTCTTCTCCTGCTTTCCCTCCTTTGTGTTTCTTTTCCTCTTCCATCTTTTCCCTTCCCTTTGTTCTCTCCATTCCCCCTGCCCGACTCCCAAAGACAAAAACTAGAGATACAAGTATCTGCTTTCCCTGTGTTTTACCACCGTTCGGCATCCCTCCGGAGGCTGCGCAGGGCGGTAAATGGGCTGTTTAATCTTGCTGTCAGGCCCATACATCTTCCCCCAAGCTGCTTTTTGGAGTAACAAGAGCAACTCAGTCGACAAAACAAGCCAGGGAATGAATAAACCAACAGAAAATATTCAGGCTGAGCGATGAATCCAACCCCAACGGCCAGGCTGTTGCTGCAGCGCGGCAAGGGAGGGAAGAATGAGAGCCTGCCTGGCTCCCGTCACTTCCCAGCAAAATCTTTGCCTCAAATAGTCACCCCGGGAAAAGCAGGCGTTTGCTTCCATTGCATTCATGCCTCTCCCATGCTCGCTTCCTGGAGACGTGTTCCGGGTTACGCCGGCAGCTTCACGGGAAGCGCAAATGTTAAGTCTTGCCCACTTTTCCCTCACTCCCCATTGTCAGGCTCATGATGTACTGCATTTGTAACTTCTCTGGGACAGAGATGTGTTTAGAAGGAGCCTGGCCCTTTATTGGGAGCACCGGTAGTACACGATAATAATTAACCGACGGACTGGGACGTGGGTGTAGTCGGACGAATGGGCCTGGAGAAGGAAGGCGACGTTTCAGGAGGGACCTAGTTTGGCATGACCCCTGGAGGTCAGCGATGCAACATGCTGGCCAAGTCAGGGAGGGATAGCTCAGTGGTTTGAGCATTGGCCTGCTAAACCCAGGGTTGTGAGCTCAATCCTTGAGGGGGCCATTTAGGGATATGGGGCAAAAATCTGTTGGATGATTTAGTTAGGGATTCGTCCTGCTTTGAGCAGAGGTTGAACTAGATGATCTCCTGAGGTCCTTTCCATCCCTCATATTCTATGATAAACACAGAGCTCTCAGCACTAACCCGGCCTTTCTGCCAGTACAGCAAAGATCTCTGTCCTACCACTCCCCTGAAACTGTTTATAACAATGCAAATACCCAGCTTGTAAGAGTTAATTCTAACACAAGAGTATACTGGAAGCCTTAAATCTGCTCTGTAACTCTTAGGGTAGGACCTTCATGTGGGGCAGCAGTACACCCCGCATCTACCTACCAGAGGGTTTCTTGCCCCTTCCTCTTTGAAACATCTGGCTGCTGTCAGAGACAGGACACTGGATTAAACAGACCTTGGGCATGAGCCAGTCTGACAGTTATCCCTGTGTTCCCAGGTAAGCCCTTAACCCAAGCCCAGAGGTTTCTGGGGTAGTTCACATGCAGCCATCTTCTTCCAAGAGGCCAGGTGCCCCCCGCCCCCCTCGAGAAGGGGAGAAATAAAACAAAACTCCAACCACGGAACTTGGGGTAGATTTATCCTGAGCACACCAAACCCTTGGTCAGAGTCAGTCGAGACCTCCACGGAGACGGCTAACCATTGTGTCTGCAGAGTGGGATTCTACGATCCAAGCTGGGGTGCCCTCAGAGGAGAAGCAGTGCCCCCAAACCAAAGTGAAGGGCTGAAAGTTCTTTTCCAGGTCGGATGCATGTAGCACGATTTAGACCCAATAACAACAAGAATAAACACTAATGTGATTTGTTCTAGGTCAAATAGCACGTCATGGCCAGAGCCAAGGTTAGCCCTCAAATATCCTCCCATCACTATGCTGCAACACAAACGCTTCCCCACATCAGCAGATTAAGTGGATTTCACTGAGTCACCAAGGCAGGTCACTCACCTGGAAACAGGGGAGGTGGGATGCAGGGAGGAGGCTATTTTAGGAGAGGATCTAGGGTGTGCACTGAGCAGTCAGGGAGAGGAGTGTCGTAGCAGCCGAACCTAGAGAAACAGTCTTGGTTAATCTTTTTGTTACTTTGTTTGGTTGTTGTTAATAAAGCCAGGAAGGGGGGTGGGGATTTCAGGTGCTATTGTAATGAAAATAATACTAAAGCATCTTAAGATCCTTTGATAGAAGGGGCCCTAAATGTCCAAAGCGTGATTATTATCATCATTAGACAAGATCTGTGTATTAAAGAAAGCTCCCCTGCCATTCCCCTTTGGCTTGGGAGGATCAAGTGACTCCAGGAGCGAGGCACGTTGTGAGCCATTAGCGCTTTCAGGATAATGAAGCTGTTTGTTAATGGAGCAGAGGTAAAAGGCTAGACTCATCCAACTGCGAGAAGTTTGTGTGGATGCCCACCGGAATAATAATTGCAACATTAAGCATGCCGAGGGTACATAGTAATGCTATGCTATCAGCCAGACTATCAAACAGCCAATAACGCATGCACACCGCTACCCAGATCACAGAGCTGGCTAAGCTGCAGCAGGGGGACTGATGGAGGTAATTTAAAATATGTCTAACCCCTCTAGAAGGAGGATTGGGTGTGGGGAGAACTGGGTTCTTATTTTAAAGGTGACTTGAAATGCTTCTAAGCATAAACAAATGAAACATCCGAGATCCCAGTTCATGAGCAGAATGGTGTGACGTTGCGCTCTGTATGTTTTATGGAAATATGCTTATGAGTGTGAGTCTGATGTAACTGGACTATGCTTTATGCAAAAGGCCTCTTGTAAGGTATCATAACACAGTTTATAACCTACTGAATATATTCCTCCTATTTGTATGTATGTATCATTCTTATATCTGAAGCTAGAAAGATGAAGTGTAACTCTGAGGTCCTATTGTAATGATGTGTGAGGTCCTATTGTAATGATGTGTGATTGTAATGATGTGTAATGATGTGTGGGCCATTAATGGTGGTTTGGAATCTTGATGGCTCCCGTTGACTAGTTAGTTTAGTTTATTTAGTTTAGTTTATTTAGACTAGTTTGGTAGTTTAGACAATTGGTTGTAAATGACTCTGTTTACTTGAAAGCCTTCCTGGGTTCCTCCGGGCCAGCCCTGGAAGAATGGAGGCTGGGGGTCTCACAGGACTATGTCACCTGATAATGAAATCCATCTTAAACCTGGTACTTTTCCATTTAGAAGAGACAAAAGATTCCCACCTTATACCAAAGTTATAAAAAGGGGTGGAATGGGGGGGGGGGCTGCCAGTCATGAGAAACCCCCTAGTTTTCACCAAAAATGCCTGCTGGAACTAACAAGGACTGTATCGGGGAAAGGATTGGGTCCAGACTTGGGAGGAGTCTAGTCTGTGAAAGAAGCTCATTGGAACATCTCAGAGTGAGATTCTGACTGTGATCAGTTTCTTAATGTATTGGGCTTAGACTCGCGTTTTTACTTTGTTTTGCTTGGTGAGCAAAACAAGCTGAGGCAGACTGGAGGGTTCAGGACACTACTGGCTTGAGCCCCAAGGCTGTGAAGAGCCATGTATTGGTTCCCCACCACTATTATTCACATTATCCTGGGGGTAGCAATGGCATCGGTGCTGATGGAATCATAGAGCATCAGGGTTGGAAGGGACCTCAGGAGGTATCTAGTCCAACCCCCTGCTCAAAGCAGGACCAGTCCCCAACTAAATCATCCCAGCCAGGGCTTTGTCAAGCCGGGCCTTAAAAATCTCTAAAGAAGGAGATTCCACCACCTCCCTAGGGAACCCATTCCAGTGCCTCACCACCCAACTAGTGAAACAGTGTTTCCTAATATCCAACCTAGACCTCCCGCACTGCAACTTGAGACCATTGCTCCTTGTTCTGTCATCTGCCACCACTGAGAACAGCCGAGCTTCATCCTCTTTGGAACCCCCTTCACGTAGTTAAGGCTTCTATTAAATCCCCCCTCACTCTTCTCTTCTGCAGACTAAATAACCTCAGTTCCCTCAGCCTCTCCTCATAAGTCATGTGCCCCACCCCCCAAATCATTTTCGTTGCCCTCTGCTGGTCTCTCTCCAATTTGTCTACATCCCTTCTGTAGCGGGGGGACCAAAACTGGATGTAATACTCCAGATGTGGCTACACCAGCGCCGAATAGAGGAGAATAATCACTTCCCTTGATCTTCTGGCAATGCTCCTACTAATACAGTCCAATATGCTGTTGGCCTTCTTGGCAACAAAGGCACACTGCTGAGTCATATCCAAATAGTCAACACACAGACCCTGCCTTGAAGACAGAGCTTGGCAGATAAATTAAAGAAGAAAGATTTTGCTTGAAACTGTTGTTACAAACCCTCTTCAGTGCACTCTGCTGTTCTGCTGGTTCTTGGCGCCATCAACGTGATGCTCTCTCAAGCTGTACTTCCGCTAAGCCAAAGGGGGATTTGGGAGACCCGCACTAAAGCAGCGTGTGTCTGTAATCAGGTTTCACCAAACCAGTAACAAATATGAGCACATGGATCACAAAAACACTTTTACCCTGGAGTCACAGACAGTTCTGTGGCTCTCCGGTCTAGCTTGTCACCCAGGCACTTACACCAAAAATCACAAAATATTAAAGTTACTTCCAGTCCCAAGGGACTAGTTACGTACCTCCGATCAATTTGTATCTCAGATCTCACACCAAAGACAACGCCTGTAGCCAATCCTCTAATAAACTAACTAAAGGTGTATTAACTAGGAAAAGAAATGAGAGGGTTATTTACAAATTAAAGCAAGCAAGTAAATACACCCAAATGAGTTACGATCTATGGTTCCTGAAGATGACAGAGATGTAGAAATCTGTCAGTTCACAACGTCTTTCAGGGCAGAGCCAGAGGTAACCCCTGGGCATCTCTGCCTTAGTTTGGTATCTCTGGCCCTGTGGGGGTTCAAACAGCAAAGAAACGGAACATTTTCTTGTGACCCTGTTTTATTTTTTGCATTTAGCCTTCCAGTCCATGGGACGATTGCCCTTTTACATAGCATTTCCAATGTGTGATAGGGCCCTTCACCCATCCTTTGTATTGTGATGATCCTTAGTGGCCTTTTTAATCTTGTTAGGCCTCGTGAATGGGTGGGAGGGACGAGTTCCATGCCAGAGTTCACAAGTTCAGCCCAAACCTTTTCCACGTTATGAAGCAAAACTTACATATTTCCTCAGAGCCTGGAAAACAGGCATTACTCGTGAGATTAATGCACGCAGCAACTTACAAGCCTTTCACAGAGGCTAAACAGCCTAAATGCACTCTTATAAGACTAATGCCTATTTTGAACAAAACTAACATACAGGTAAGCTGGTTTGCTTTCCAGTTATGAGTTTGTCAGGTCTTAGCTAATCCTTACGGCCTTGGCCAATGCTGGCACACTTGGTTTACCAGCATCACACGAGCCCTTGAGGAAACAATGGCGGACACCATTAATTGCGGAAATCCCCCTGCCTGCTACCAGCGAGTCCAGACTTTGCTCCGCATAGTTTGTGCCTTTGGGTGACTGAATAAACAATGCTTTGCTTTGAAGACGCTGTTGTGGAGTCAGCAATCCGCTGGAGGTAAAGGCTCGCAGGTACCAAACTCCTCTGGGACTGTCGGGTTAATACAGCTCAGGAAATGGGAGAGGAGGGGAGGGAAGGGATGTACTGCAGCCCGTAGAACTAGTCGTAGGGCTGATGGACTGCCAGAGAAGGGTGCAGGAAGCCAGGCCTCTGAACTGAGGGGTGCACCCCAGGGGGACAAAAGGGGTCAAAGGTGCAGCTTGCCCAATAACCATGACAAAGGGGAAAAATGGCCGGCTTCCTCAATAATATTGAACAACCAGCTCAGCAACAGTTAAGGCTTTCTCAGCTCTCCCAGCTCACTGGAAGGGGAACTGTGAACCTTCCCGCCCCGGGCCAGAGCAATCCCCTATCCTCAGGGTCCCTTTCCTCACCCTCCGCCCTCTAAAGATCCAGGTCTTGGCTACACGCAAAAGCTGTACCATTTTATCTCTGTTGAGATTGATACCGTGATACAATGTGCACTGGTGTGGCCGCAGTAACATGGGTCCAGGTGTTGACATGAGGGCTCGTGCTATAGCAGTACAGATGAGCCACAGAGGGACAAAGAAGACATCGGAGGCAGACTGGCTCGGCGATGAGGATGCTAGGCTGGGTTGTGGAACATGGGTTCAGCTCCTTACTCACCTACAGACTTTCTCTGCAATCGTGGATGAATGACTCTGCCTCTCTGTGCCTCTGGTCCCCATCTGTGCAGAGGATAACAGCATGGGCCTGCTTCACAGGGGTGTGGGAGGGTAAATGCATTAAAGATCGTGACCTGTGCAGTGATGCTGGGAGCCCTGGAAGTACCATAGAGAGAGAATTTCTGGCACAATTTTGAGCTTTTTTCCCCCCTCTCTCTAGCCCTTGAATCTTATTTTGTTCCCCTCTTGGTACTCTCCAGTCTGTCAATATGGGTGTGGTACCCAGTGCCCAGAAAGCAATGTGGTATTCCAGGCCTGGTCCCACCCAGGCTGCATAAAGGGAAGGACTGAATTCCCCGGCAGAATTTAGGAGGTTTGAGAGACATGATCTGAGCCCTCAGCAATGGCCAGAGCCCAACATTTCTCTGCATTTGGATGCACCAGCTTCAGACAAAGCTGGTGTTGATTGGTCAGTCCACGACAACCAGATAAGATTCCCACCTCAGTAGCTGTTCCATCAATCCTGGCAGACGGCCCCAATATTATCCCTAGAACACACCCGCACCCCCAATAATGCCAGCAATGTAAATTATGAGTGATGTGTTGATACACTGACATTTCAGCCCTTTTATTACCATTCAGACACATCCTCTGCATATTTGCATTCACCGCGCACGCAGAGGTTGACGCCAATTCCCAGGCTGGATTTATGAGAGGTGGTAAGTGTATTCCCTCTCTCCATTACATAGATAGAGATGTCACCGATTCTCACTTTTAAATGCTGACACTACTGAATTATGGGTATTTTGGAGCAGAGGGAAACCGATTTGCTTTGCCTACTTGAGCACCAAGGGTTGGAAACTTTGATCAGCACCTCATCAGGTTTGCAGTGTGCTGTAACAAAGCAGGCAGAGATAAATCAATCTCCTAAGAGCAGAGCTCATGCTTCTCAGACACCTCTCACTACCAAGGACTTCTCAAATTTCCCTTCAAATCTTGATTTAAAGACTTCAGAGAATCCACCATTTCCTTTAGTTCAAAAACCAAGTGACCCATGCCCTGCGCTGCAGAGGAAGGTGACCGCCCCCCGCCCCCCAAGATCTCTGCCAATCTGACCTAGTGGAGAATTCCTTCACAACCCCAAATCAGTTGGACCCTGAGCATGTGGGTGAGACCCACCAGCCAGACCCCAGGGAAAGAAGTCAGGGTCGTAATTCAGAGTCCACCCCATCTAGTGTCCCATCCTGGGCCACTGGAAATATTTGCTAATAGCCATTGCAGATCGGCCACTTGCCATTGTAGGCAATCTCATTATAACATCCACTCGGTAAATGTATCAGGCTCAATCTTAAAACAAGTTATGGGGTTTTCCCCCCCACTACTCCCCTTGGAAGGATGTTCCAGGACTTCACCCCTCCAATGGTTGCAATCTCCATATCATTTCAAGACTAAATTTATCGCTCACTAGTTCATATCTATTTGTTCTTGTGACAACATTGGGCCTTAACTTAAATAACTTCTCCCCATCCCTGGTGTTTCTCTCTCTGATGTATTTATAGAGAGCAGTCATCTCTCCCTTCAGCTTTCCTTGGGCTCGGCTAAACAAACCAAGCTCCTAACCTCTCCTCTCGTAAGATAGGTTCTCCAGTCCTGTGATCATCCTAGCAGCCCTTCCTTGCCCATGTTCCAGTCTGAATTCATCTCCCTGAAACAGGGGAGCTGTGGCAGGGCAGGGGTAAAACCCCTTGAATGCCCTGCCCCTGTTGACTAAGCCCTGCTTTCTGGCAGGAGGGATGGGGGCAGTGGCTCCAGTCAGTCAGCAGGGAGCCCAGCTGTGGACCCTAAGGAGGGCTGGCTCACAGCAGTAGGCCTGGCTAAGTGGTCACAGCTGGGGCTGGAGACCGAGGGGGCTAGAAAAGCCCTGAGCTGAACTCAGTCAGGAGGTGAGCCAGGAAGGGGACAGGAGGTTGCTGCTCTGTCTCCTCACCACAGGCAGGGTGTGCTTTAAGCAAGCACTTTAAGTAAGAATAACCTGCTTATTCACTGAAAGAGCCATGTGTCATTCTATGTCTTCCTTCTGCCCCGATCCTTCTGTCCAGATCAGTAGAATACAGGTCTTAGAACAGTCACCTGCCTTTCTGGGACAGTTACTACAAGAGAACCAGGAGTGTAGTCAACTGCGGGCATGGGGAGAGCAGACTTTCCTGCCCCGCCCCCGCAAAAAATAGTGGGATTGCATTAATAAAGGAAACACTGAGTTTATTAAAAGTGGACAAATTTAGTCGTAATACAAAATTACTCACTGAAGTGATAGTCAACAGCTCTGTTTTTTTATCGTTAGCCCCCCAAATAAAAATAAGCTGTATACACCCCACTGCAGAGGTTGGTGCGTTGTCCGCCCTGCATGGCCATGGTCAAGACGGGGTCTCACAGCTCAGCTGGATAAAGAGCTGACCAGTAATCTCATCAGAAACTGGCCGGGCTAAGATTGGGATAACCAAATCTAGTACCTTACTCCCCATATTTATCGTCCCTTGTGGGAGATGCGACTTGTATACATTCTGCATTATACAGCTGCCCAGGAGCATTATGGGAAGTTATCACATTTCTCTGAAGTATCGGGTATTGGCTCATAGTGGTGTCCAGCTTTCAAACAGAAACACCAACAATCTCATCTGATATAGCAAATTCCATTATTCCTACTCCAATCACTCAACTTCTACTGTGATCTAGGCAGCTGCTAGGAACTGTGATGTATTTTGTTTTCTGTGCACTGTGCCTTTAAATTCCTAAAATCTCTGTAAAACCAAACAGCCACTTTGTTCTTAGCAGCTTCAGTCTGTTCCAGAGAAATACACACACTGCACTCATTTATTCCGACTTGACTTTGAGTCATTCTCTTTGCAGTAACCCAGAATCTAAAATAAAAGTTATTTAAGACACAGCACGTTTTGCTCTTAGTGTATGAAAAAATCCACGCATAGGTCCTCTGTACTGATCAGAGTGTCTAGGCATAACACTGTGGCCCGGTGAGAAAACCGAGCCTCACACATTGTTAATCTACAGGCAAAGATGGAACAAGATCTGATGGCTGGACATTAAAGCCAGATACATTCAAACCAGAAAGAAGGCACAAATATTTAACAGTGGGGATGATTAACTATTGCAACAGCTTCCCAAGGGATGATTGACAAGTAGGGCTGTACAGTGGCCAAACTGAAAAATCAGGGGATTTGGGGTTTTTTGAGTCAAACAAAACATTTCATTCAACCCCAAGTGAAATGATTCAGTTTGGTTTTGAGGATTTTTAGCCCCCCTCTCCCCCCTTCCCTTTTCGGAATAAAATGGCTCTAAAATTCAAAAGGAAAAAATTTCACATTGAAAAATCAACACATTTCATTTAGAAAAGGTCAAAACAAAACATGTCTGCTTTATTCCGATTTGTCTTCCCCCCAACCCTTGTTTCAGTCGGCCCAAATATACATGTTTTGGGGAAAAGAAAAAAAAAGTTTTGACTGACAAATCTCCCCCAGCTCTTTGTTATCAGTTGCAGTCTTTAAATCCAGCTCGCATGTTTTTCTAAAATCCATTCTCTGGTTCAGCACAGGCTATCAGCATAGATGCAGCAACCATAGGTGCAGTTCTCTGGCTTGTGCTCTGCAGAAGATCAGACAAGATGATCCCCGGGGTCCTTTCTGGCCCTAACATCTATGAAACTACAGGAATTGTATATGACGATGAAGGTTTAATTTCTCCCTAACTAACTCCATGACTCAAGAGACTGAGAAGGGATAAGATTGATCTGGCTTCAGCTCACCTGAATCTATGGCAACTAGTTTTTCCTTCCAAGCCTTTTTTTTCCTATAAATCATTTTAAAATATGCTTCTTTTAACCAGTCCTTAAAAGAGCAGAGTTAATAGTGCTGATCAGTGTTTCTGAAATGCATTAAACTATGGACCCCGGTTAAATGACAACAAGACGGGCTAAAGGACAATGAATAGCTTGTGCTGGCCTTGCAAAAAAAAAAAAAAATTGTTCTGGTGCATTAATGCATCTTCTTGATGGAACAGCCCTTCAGGTACAATTTCTGTTTGCAGATATTGTCTTTAATCAAAGAAATAGCTAATACTTGTGACATAACCAAGAATGTGATGCTTCTCAAATAATTAGCCAGGCTACCTGCCCCCTCTACTGTGAAATCCCTGTGACCACAGTGATTAGGGTCACATGGGACTGGCCCTGGAGGGTAAGACATCCCCTCCCTTTATTTTTCACAGGGAGCGGAATGGCTACAGTCTCAGAAGAGACAAATAGTCGTGTTGGGTCATATGGCCTTTTCTCCAGCAATTCCTTCCAGCAATAGAGACCGGATAGTTCCAAGGCTGGGTAGTGGGTTATTAAAAATCTTTCATATGAGTCTTTCATTTGATCCAGCCCCAATGAGCGTTGAATGTTGTCAACAATTGGTGACTCTTCAACGGTCAACGTGAGATGAGTTGGTTAAGGATCAAATGGCTAGAGAGACCAAACTCTCCTTCCATTCCCAGAGATGGTCTCCCCAGGGCCAGGTTTAAGCACCATGGTGGGATGTAACTCAGCCAAAATGGTGATGAGCATCGATAAATAGACCAGAATCCAGCCCCACCTGTGCTTTATCCTCCTAGGCTAGTGCCCAAAACACTGGACCCACCTTCCTAGTAGCGCTGTCGATTAATCGCAGTTAACTCGGGCGATTAACTCAAAACAATTGTGATTAAAAAAAATAAGTCACAGTTTTAATCACACAGTTAAACGATAGAAACCAATTGAAATTTATTCAACATTTTGGACGATTTCAAATATATCGATTTCATTTACACCACAGACTACAACATGTGCAGTGCTCACTTTATAGTATTTTTATTACAAATATTTGCACTGTAAAAATGATAAAAGAAATAGTATTTTTCAAGTCACCTCAGACAAGTACAGTCTCCACCATGAGCCCAAATCTTTTTCAGAGTCACTGTTTCCCAGGAGTGCACATTCACACTGAGCCGTGTTAAAATGCATATTGTTGGCTTGTGTCCAGTTTATCAAGCAATCCAGATTGCTCTGAATCAGTGACCTCTCCATGTGAACTGAATGCAAAAAAAATGGAAGAGCCAGAAACTGCGGTGACCTTTCAAACAATGATGGCCTACTGGCACACAGGAGACATCACAGAGGCATGTGTGAGAGACAAAAGACCAAAAAGCACATGAGTAAGAGGGGACTCAACCTACTTAAGTACTTGCATGGCCCCCTGGCTGCAGTATCTGACTACCTCACGTGATTTGATATATTTACTCTCACAATACCCCTGTGAGGAAGGGAAATGCTATCATCCCCATATACAGATAGGAAAATGAGGCATAGAGCGGCTAAGTGACTTGACCAAGGTCACATAGGGAGTCTGTAGCAGAGTAGAGAACTGAACCTTGGTTTCATGAAACCCAAGCTAGTGCCCAAATCATTAGATCATCTTTTCCCTCTGATGGGATGTGATAAAGGTATACAAAATAAGGAATTACCTACAGAAGTTAGAGGGGGCGCTGGTATTCTGCTAACTGAGCATCTCTAGTACTATGCGAACAAAGAGGTCATTACAAGAAATTGAAAGGCAGCACATTTCAAATTGATAAATGGAAGTACTTTTTCCACATAAAAACAATTAGCCTGTGAAATGAATTGCCATAAGATTGCAATGATGCCAAGAGTTTACTAAGATATAAAAAAAGACTGGATATTCATATGGAATACACAACTACCATAGTTAACAGCAAAGATCAAACAAAACAAAGATATAAAGCCTCATGCTTCAGGGCTTAAGACAGCCACTAGCTAATAAGGGTCAGGAAGGATCTTTTGCCTAAGTAGGTTAATCCCATAACTGCTAACTGCATGATACTGGACTAGATAGACCACTGATATGATTTAATATGGCAATTCTTGTCATTCTAGGGAGTCAGAATGAAAGGCAGGAATGGAATTCAGGCATCTCTTTTGGAAGACATTTTGAGATCCTTTGTCATACAGGGTGCAACATATATATATGTATTAATTAATTATAGCTAAGCAGTATAAAACCCAAACAGAATATTAGAAATATAAGGCTGTGACAAAGGGGAGAAAAGATACAATAATAAACCAGGACAAGAAAACTAAGCAAAAGGAAGAAATGTACAGAAAAGTATTTGCTAAGTAGGTGTCAGACTGGCCTCTGAGAAGAAAGCATCTGAATTTAAAGAAACTGTTTTGGAGATAAAGACAATAAAATTACTGTTAAAGATTGTCTGAAAAGGCAGATAATGTCTAGATTACATCTTCGAAGTTTTATGGCCTTAAGCTAAAGAGAAAGGAGAAGGGGAGGGAATTTTAGGCAGGTCGGGAGAGAGATTGTGTTTCCTGGTACTGTCATTCACAGGTTGGCTTGGAGTCCTACCTGCCAGAATGTTTAATATGTAGATTGACTTGGGCTTTTCAGTAAATAATTTAAGAAAACAGGATCCGGAAGAAGAAAAAAAGTCGTAAGTAATTTAAACTAGCTGTAAGCAAAGGCAGCTGAAGGTCAGTTTTTTTTAATGTACACAAAAGGGATGACGTGGTATCTGGAAAGGCGCCAGAATTTGTTCAGAGGAAGAGGATTTCCTGCCTGCCACCTCGTGGGCTATAACTCACATCTCTCTTTAAATGCCATCGGTGTCTGGGAGTCCATCTGCTGCTAGCCGCTAATAGAATCCGGACTCCCTTCGCCTCCAAGATTTCACTCTGCTCTTGGGTCACAGCTGATAGATTAAGGAGGTACCGAGGGCTAATGATAGAATATATCAGAAGAGAAGGAGCCTTCTGCAATGACAGAGGGGCTGACGTGATGATTCAAAGAGATGAGTTGCCACCGAGACCTCTCCCAACACATGATCAAAATTCTTCCTTCATCCCAGTCTGTATCTTGCCTGTTTAGGCCACAATGCAGGAAAGCGTTTAGGGCTCGTCTACACTTAAAATGCTCCACTGGCGCAGCTGCAGCAATGCTGCTATCGCACTTCAATGAAGATGCTTGAAGCCAGGGATCGGCAGCCTTTGGCATGCGGCCTGTCAGGGAAAGCTGCTGGTTTAAATCTTGGGTCATTTCCCCAGGGTTCCATTTCAGACATTTTTATCATCTTACTTCTTGCTCTGCAAACTCAGACGTTGGAGACTTGTTGGTTTTTTTCAGAAGTGAGGTTCATGAGCCGACAGTAGAAATCCAAGGCAAAGAACCCTCGTGTTCCCAGCGCTGAGTTCAGCTCCACAGTAGTTTGTTTTGCGATCACACTGCCTCCAACAATGAGCTCGGCAAGCATCACGAGTTGAGAGACTTCGAATCTGGGAAGGGAAATCTCCGAAGAACATCCTAGGACGCGCTGGTGGGTCTTGATCCAAGGGCCTTTGGAAACCTTAACGGGCACCAAATCGGCCCATCAGTTCCTATTTAGGACGTGAACTTCCCCCTACGTCAACCTGGAACCCAACTTCTCAGCTGGGAGGCTCTGTGCTACAGGAGGGTTTGTCTCAACAGCTATCAAAACAATGGTTCTGCCCACAGCCCACCATCTGTCTACCTAAATCCCCGTGCAACTTCTGTTGGAGACAGAGGGCTTCTTTGCAGCCTGCCTGGGGTGGCAGAGTTCTGTTCTCAGGCCCCATCAGCTGCTGCCACAGGCCACCCCAGAAGTGGCTGCATTCCACGATGGAAGAAGTTGTTCTTGTGAAGCACTCTGGGATATAAGCGGCAATATCTGTGGGCTACCTATTAGCAGAATTGGGGGGCAGTGTGGGGTAGAAGCTTGGGAGTTAGGAGGCTCGGGGGGAGGGTCTGTTCTCAGCTCTGCCACTAACCTGCTGTGTAACCTGGGGCAAATCATTTCACCTGGTTCCCCTCCCGGCCTTTGTCTCTTTAGATTGCACGCTCTTTGGGACATGAATAGTATCAGCTCTGGGTCTGTGCAGGGCTCCCATCTTAGACAGAGCAGAATGGTGAAATTGGGGGGGTGCGCACCAACACCGGAACTGTGGCCCTGCTCCCATGCTGCCCGTTCCCCCCAAGGCCCCGCCCTCGCACCGCCTCCTCCCCAGAAGACCCTGCCCCCCCACTCACTCTCCATCCCTTCTCCCCCGCACCATTGCTTGCCCGTATGGCCAGTAAACAGTGGGAATGTAAAGCCCTCTTTTAAAAGTGGTGGGGCTGACCCCCCCATTCTGGCACCCCTGAGTCAGAGCCTCTAAGGGTGACTGTACATATCTAAATAACTATTATGTTTATTAAGCCCACATGCAAGCGGAGACATGGGCCCATTCAACCCGCCCTTGGGAGTCTGGTTCCTTTCAACTCAGCCAGCAATTTCTCTCGCGTCAGATTCTCCTACTCCAAGAGAATCGTGGGCAGAGCTTGTTCGGCGTCACATGGAGGCTCACTCGCGGCCTCTGAAACTCAACTGCATTAAAATCTATCAATTAACTAAAGGCAGTGGAGCCTGCTAATGTCAGTCTAATTGAGAGGGGCTCCAAGCACTTCCCGTTCGTTATGCTTGCGGTTATTAGATGTGGAGGAGATGTATATAAATAGCCAGTATGCTCTGCTAGAGCATTCAGCATTGTTGCAAAACTGGGATTTTTTTAAAAATGAGGCTTGATAGGGACTTGTCACTCAGGAAAATACAGGTTTAGTGTAATTATTATTGTATATTATAATAGCATTTAGGAACCCGAATCAAGGATCAGGGCCACACTGGGCCAGGAAGTGTCTATTGCCCAACTTAGAGAGGCTAAATGATTCTCCTGCAAGCCTCTGACAATGAATGACCGTCCTCCTCTGCCGCCCTTCACAGCTGTTCCGAGCACCCTTCCCCACCGTACACCCCTCCAGGAACTCGGTCAACGTACCTCAAATCTATGATCATTTTCTGACAGCGCAGCCGGCTGTCCCGGGCAAGAGTGGAGCCGGATGAAACTTTTCCAACAACCCATTGGGTTCAAAAATGCTGCTTTGAAGAAAGAGAAAGATTTCCAGGCATCATGTTGGTGTTTCTTTATAGAATCATGGAAAGTTAGGGTTGGAAGGGACCTCAGGAGGTATCTAGTCCAACCCCCTGCTCAAAGCAGGGCCAATCCCCAACTAAGTCATCCCAGCCAGGGCTTTGTCAAGCCGGGCCTTAAAAACCTCTAAGGAAGGAGATTCCACCATCTCCCTAGGGAACCCATTCCAGTGCTTCACCACCCTCCTAGTGAAATAGTTTTTCCTAATATCCAACCTAGACCTCCTGCACTGCAACTTGAGACCATTACTCCTTGTTCTGTCATTTGGTACCACTGAGAACAGTCTAGATCCATCCTCTTTGGAATCCCCTTCCGGTAGCTGAAAGCTGCTATCAAATGCCCCCTCACTCTTCTCTTCTGCAGACTAAATAACCCCAGTTTCCTCAGCCTCTCCTCATAAATCATGTGCCTCAGCCTCCTGATCATTTTCATTGCCCTCCGCTGGATTGTCTCCAATTTGTCCACATCCTTTCTGTAGTGAGGGGACCAAAACTGGATGCAATACTCCAGGTATGGCCTCACCAGTGCCGAATAGAGGGGAATAATCACTTCCCTCGATCTGCTGGCAGTGCTTCTACTAATACAGCCCAATATGCCGCTGGCCTTCTTGGCACAAGGGCACACTGCTGACTCATATCCAGCTTCTCGTCCACTGTCGTCCCCAGGTCCTTTTCTGCAGAACTGCTGCCCAGCCAGTCAGTCCCTAGTCTGTAGCGGTGCATGAGATTCTTCCGTCCTAAGTGCAGGATTCTGTACTTGTCCTTGTTGAAACCCATCAGATTTCTTTTGGCCCAATCCTCCAATTTGTCTAGGAGGTCACTCTTTATCCTATCCCTACCCTCCGGTGTATCTACCTCTCCCTCCAGTTTAGTGTCATCCGCAAACTTGCTGAGGGTGCAGTCCACGCCATCCTCCAGATCATTGATAAAGATGCTGAATAAAACCGGCCCCAGGACTGACCCCTGGGGCACTCCATTTGATACCAGCTGCCAACTAGACATCGAGCCGTTGATCACGACCCGCTGAGCCCAACAATCTAGCAGCATTTCCCATTTTTCTCAGACAATTTGACTGAGAGAATTTTGATATTATTTTTGGAATCCTTTTCAAAACTGCCATTGATTTCTGAACTTTCCGAACAGAAACCTGGCTTTGGGAATGGGTCTGTGCTCATGCAAAACTCATAACTTTGCAAGTAACAGATGTACGCACATTAGCTGTTTGGCACACTTTTGCTCTGTGTCTGTATACCTAGGCCAATGTAGTCAGGGATGAGGGCTCCTTCATGCTACCCATCGTCGTAAATTAGGGCAGGCCAGGAAAGAAGAATTCCAGCTCACAACATATTTTGACTTTTCAGGATTTGATTTATTTCTGGATTGGAACAAAAATGAGACCTTTTGAAAATTTTCACAAAAAGAACTATGAGCGAGACCCCAGAATAGCCAGTAGTCCTGTGATTAGGGTATTCAGCTGGGACGTGGGAAACTCACGTTCAAACCCCTGGTCCAAATCAGGCAGAGCAGGATCTTGTGCCTAGATCTTCCTTATCACAGGTGAGCAACCTAACGACCCAGCTACTGGCTAGCCTAGGGGCGGGTTTGCTATCTGGTCGTGTTCATTGACACCAAAACAGCAAACCACAGCCCAAAAGTCACAATCAGGCCAAATCACAGACACAAAACTCAAATTTAAGGCCTTTAAAACACAGGTACTCGCCTGCCATCTGCCAGCTCAGAAGCAGAGGGTATTTCAGAGAGGGGAAGGAAAGCTGTTAGCATCCTTCATCTTGTCTCCCAGAACATTTCACACTGAAAATGACCGAGCAGATAATGAAGACAGAGCAGAAGTCCTGATTTGCTGCTGCTTGGAGCACAAAAGAAACAGCCAGTTATATTCATAGATCAGGTCAAAACAAGCAACATCTTTAGTAACTGAATGTGCTTCCATGTGCCCCCGAGATGGGTAGCCTCCTACAACTAAGAGGTTGTAGGCTGATGGCAGGCAGTTTTTCTTCATCATTGCATACATGGCGTCAGGTCAGGTCTGCCAGGGATCTCTCTGTTTGAAATGCACTACGAGCTCTTCACTGAAAATCCATGACAAAGAGATGGTTGGCAAGTGAAAAATGACTATGGTTTCTCAGCCCAGTCCCATGTGGCCTTCTCAGCCCAGTCCCATGTGGCCGGCACGTCACGGAACCACCATGCATTTTGGCTTTGGTGCATGGTTAAGCAGTCGAGTCATGTACCCTTGCAGGTCTCCGTGGAGATGCTTTGGTAGGCGGTAGGGGTGCCCAGGATGGGAACACTGGAGGGGGTGTAGCCAAAAACGATCAAGAGGCATTGGCAGAGTTATGCTTGCCTGTCTCCTTCTACAGTCCACATTGCTGCATTTTCAGAGCATCTCATGAACATTAATTAATTGAATTCTCTTCACAACCCCTCTATGGAGAAAGGAAGCACCCTCCTTCTTGTTTACAGATAGATCACTGGAGCCCCAAGAGATTAAGGGACTCTCTCAAGGTCACACGGGAAGTCAGTGGCAGAGCTGGGTAAGGCACTCACCGAGTCCTTGTCCAATGCCTTGGCCACAAGACCATGCAAGACAGAGATAGCAGATGGTGATGCACAGCATAGCAAGGTTGCTTGGCAGACTTGGGGGAGGCAGTTGGTACGTCACTTTCCTGCATTGCGCCTATCTCTAGCCAGCGGGATGAACCCTTGTGACTTTCCCGAGCACCAAATTCACTCCCATGCCACCTCAGTGGGCAGTGTATTGATGGACTATCACCCAGATGATCCCAGGGAGTCTGATGAGGGTATATCTACACAGCGGGTGACAGAGAGTCCGAGAGCCCAGTGGGTTTCCTAGCCTGAGCTCCAACCAAGCCACAACTTCTACACAGCTATTTTTATCTCGGTAATATGAGCAGCAAGCCTCAGTCTGCCAACCCTGGCTCTGAGTCTCGCTGTCACAGGCTGGGTGGATGGACGGTACACGGCAAGGTTTCTCTGGGGCTCTAACTACTGGGCCCTTTAAATCTGAACACAACGTAGCTGCACTGAGCTAGGCGAAATTTCGCATCCAAACCCTTTTGATGATGAAAAATACAGATTTGGGTTGAGCAAAATATGTTACAAGTTTGTGCTGCATTCTCCGAATTGTTTCAGGCAAAAAACCGATCTGAACTCTCCAAAAATCACGAGTGGCCAGGGCTTTTTTCCTAGGACTGTGAGAGCTACCAGCACATTTGTAGATGCTTTAAATGAATCTCCCATTTGACAGATTCTCTTTGGGATCCTGTCCGTTTTTGGGTCTCTCCATTCCTCCTGCCTCTCCCAGTCTAATGACTCAAGCAAAAATCTGGATAGCCAAGAAATCTCTTCCCAGCCCAATCATTGGACATTTCACTTGAAAACAGCCAGGAGCTGGAAATTAAAACGTAACTGAAGGAATTTATTATGGCTGGCAGAGCAGACGGTAATTTAGTAGGAGGTGATGCACTAAGCTTTTTGGCTGGCCAGAGACGAGGCTAATTTGGGAGGCGGAAATGCAGATACGTTTCTGGCTGGCAGAGAAAAGGATAATTTAGAGGGCGGTGATCCGCTGAGGTTTTTGACTGCTTGGGAAAGAGGGTATTTTAGAGCAAAATACTCACAGGCTGGTTCTCTGGTTTCAGCTTCATTGCAACCTCCTTTTTTAACTTCAGGGCTGGCTGCCCTGGCCAGCTCTTTCATTATATGTTAGCAAGGCCTGATTAAAGGGCAGCTCTCCGTGGAGAGCACGTGGCTCAGGATAAGGAGACCAGCCAAAGGGGCAGGATTCCCCATAGGTCACTGGCTTGAATCTAGCTCACAATGATCATGATTCTTTTTGGTGGCCCACGTGAAATGGTTTGGTGCGTCTCAGTCCAGTTCCTGATGGTTACAAAAAATCAACAGAGAGGCCAGGCAGGGAGTAATTCCATTACAGCCTAATTTACTCATTGCCAAAGGCAGTCCCTTCTTCTCAGTTTGGGGGTACGCCAGCAGGGACTGTCCCTGCCCAGGCACTACCTGCTGTAGACAAAGCCCCAATGGACAGGGGCTTTGGGAGTATCCCACAATCCCATGGGTGGGCTTCCTTTGTCCTCTGGACAGTCAAGTTTGGTGAAGAACACGGGCGGAGGGTATCCTAGGCTGGAGGCAGCTGAACCTCCCCAAAGAGCCTGGTGTGGCCCCGCCCATGATCCACCCCCGCCTTCCAGAAGTGCCTTGTACCTGCTTCCAGAGTTCTCTTCCCACGCTTTCGTGGCCCAAGGCTGGCCTGCTGCTGGGACTCGAGGGACCTGGGGCTGGTGCTCGCCCAGCACTCCGGGGCTGGGGTCGGGGATAGGGGCGCCACCTGCCCAGTGCTCCAGGGCTGGGGGCGCTCGGGTGGCCCACGGCTGGGGCAGGGGTGCTGGCAGCCACTACGGGGGTGCTCTGGGCTGAAGTGGGGGAGGGGGCAAAAAGGGACGGGCCTCGGGCAAAAGGGGAGGGACTGGGAACTAGCCTCCCCCAACAGCTGGTTCACCCACCACCAGGGGTGAAAGTAACTTCAAGGACTTACCGGTACGCCGGAGTCCTGAGCAGGGGGTGGGGCCTCAACCGGAAGAGGCAGGGCCTTTGGAGCCCCTGGCTCTTTACATCACTGCCGGAGTCCCGCTGCTGCTTGCTACCCCAGGGGCTCCTACAGCGGGGCTCCAGTGGCAATTTAAAGGGCCCAGGGCTTTGGCCACTGCCGGGAGCCTCAGGCCCTGGGGAAGCTGGTCTGGTACGGTATGGTGTACCGTACCGGCTTACTTTCACCTCTGCCTTCCGCCCACGGTGGACAGTCAAATTTTCTAACATTGCACCACGAACAAAGGGCTAGTGCAGCCACATTTTTAGAAGGCACTAGTAAATCTGGGCTATGGGCTAGCAAATCTGGACTACAGGCTAGTAAATCTGGGCCTCAGACCCTCGGAATGCAGTGTGGACACTGGAACCATGGGAGTGTAGTTATTGAGTAGATAGAGCCTAAGTCACTTCTCGAGTCATTAAGATGCTTTTGAAGATTTTACCCTAGGGTCTCATTGCGGTAAGCACTGGCCAACACAAGAAGAGAGACAGCACACATCCTGCATAGCCCAAGTGTAGACAAAAGGAAGACCTACTACTTCCATTTTATATATGGGAACTGAGGCACAAATTGATTAGATAAGGAACCTACAGCATGGCTGAGAACTGGACTCAAGTCTCCTGCTACCCTTCTTCTTCAAATGGGTCACATCATGGCGTGAGCATCTGCCATCTTTGTCTGTGTGTGGTATCACGCCGGGACACTTGCTTACCATCTTCTTTGATGCAATCCATCCATGGCTTCCTTCGCTTTCCTCAAAGTCTCTTTCCTATCCCCGTCTCTTGCCATGGTGTCTTCACCCAGGGCTTTGGAGCGGTGCTCCGGCTCCAGGCAAAAACCCGCAGCTCCACTGCTCCGCGCCCCAGCTCCGGGTTCCGCTGCAAAGCCCTGTCTTCACCAGATCCCCTTCACACATCCGCTGTTGGAAGCCGAACGCAGTGAATCCCTGGATTCTATCAGCCACGTCCCAGACTTAGACTTCTGGCTTAATGTGTTTGCTTCGAACGCTGCCTCTTTGTGTCACACCTCGTAGGACGTGAAGACATCTCCTCTCGAACCCACCATCTCCTTGTCACCCATCCTTCTGCACAATGCAGCACATCATTGTTCTAAGAAGGAGGCCTACACAGAGGCCCGTCCCCAGGGCCTTACCAGAAGACCACCCCTCTTACCAGCACCAGAAAATGTAGCCCAGCCCCTAGCGAACCCTTGTCTTACTTATTCACCCACCTCCCCTTCTTCAGTTTCACTCCGGACCATTTCATGTCAGGTGATAAAAAATTCTCCTGCAGCTGGAGCAGAGCCATTATGCTAGAGCCAGGGTTGCGGACGTGACACTGGCCTCACGGCCATCACCGTTGCCGACCTCATCCCTTGCTTGGGGCCACTAGCAGGCTCACCAGCACAGAGTTAGCAAGACCAGATGACATTAAGCTCATTTCGATGGAGCTTTTAGGGAGCGCCCCCTTATTATCTCCACTCTACCCACTTTAATACCTGGGCTTCTGACTTCCCGCCCCCTCTGCAGAACACCACAGTGATTGGGTTTCATGACAGCAGGTTTCTAGAGCCTGCACCGTGTCTGGAAAACTCTTCACCATACTCATCTTGCCCTCCTGGCCGTCTCTCTCCGATGCCTCACAGGGTTTGTCTCCAAGGCAGCTGGGAACGAGCCCCCAGCGCCCGGGTGGACAGACTATGGGAGCAGGGCTCAAGCTAAGTAACCAGTGGTAAGTGCTTTACAGGATATCCTTGTGCCACTCCGCGGGGGATACCAGTCGTTACAGACCTCACCTATGGAGCATTGGCTATTAGGCGGTAGTGGCTCACACTTTTAACTCCGGAGATCCCCAGTGTGCTGGCCAAGCCCTTCTCACCTCTTCCTCCTGGGCTGCCTTCCCTCTCCCCTTTCAACTGGTGATAAATGAAGGGAGGGAGGGAATAGCTCCCTTTTAAAATCCTGAGGTCTGTGTTTCTGATTCAGAATGATCCCACTGCTCTGCCACCATGGCAAGGCTGATTCCCCACTCTGGCACTTCGAGTTCAGAAGGTGGGGGCCCACTAGGATTTCTAAAAATGAACACTGGCCACTCCAGGCTTGTATTAAACTCCCAAGGTTACAGCTGTTTTCTGACCTTGGATTGGTAAACACTGCCACCACCCAAAGGCAAAACCCCTTGGAACCCGGGAAGGTGCACTTGGGAATTTCTTCCTGTGGGGTACCCTTGAGCCCTTTCACTCCCCCACCCCCAGGAGGAGGGGAAGAGATGAGAAGGAAAACAAAGGAAATTATCTGTTGCCACCAGCTAATTATCCAACATATGCACAAACCTCTTAGAAAACCAAAAATCCACCAAAAATAAATCCACCAAAATCCATCAAAAATCTTTAAAAACGTAAATTTTATTAAAAAGAAAAAAAGAAGAAAAATACATGAGGAACTTAGGTTTTTCCTAGATTTTAAAAGAGCAATTCCAAAAACTACGCATCCAAAATAGCTTTCTTGCAGGTTCTGCTTAGAGGTTACAAGCAAACAAAAGCATCTGAGGTTAGCACAAAGGAGTCCACTAGCCATAAGAAATAAACAGAAATAAACCCAATGGCATTTTTCTAAACATTCCTGATCTACTTACATATTTGGGTGGTTAAAAGTAGTTCTGAGGATGAGCTGATGATTTTCATATCTGGCTTAAAGCTTCTCACAGCGTAACTGCTTCCTATTCCCCTCTTTCCCGGAGAAAACAACAGAGACAAAGGGGAAGTTATTTTTTCCTCCATTTTAAAAATTCTAGCCTTCCCATTGGCTCTTTTGGTCAGGTGCCCACTCCCTTTCCTTTATCTTGGGAACTTTGTTAACCCTTTACAGGTAAAGCAAACAGAGAACAGCCACCAAAACGGACTTTATAGCTAACTGGCTGGGTGGGTGTCCAAAAAAGAGAGCTACAAACTCCTCTCCTCCTAAAATGCTTGTCAAGCCCCCAGAGCAAAGTATCCTGATGCCACAGGGATAATTCATTCAGGAACACACCCAGGTAAAGCCAGAGATGGGAGACTTGGGGAGCAGAACTCTGTACCCCAAAACAGAGCATCATCGACTCCTTGCCTTCACAGTTCATGAGTCAGGCCCCCAAAATCATGAGATTGGCTTAAAAATCATAGGATTTTTTTAAACCATAATCCTTTGCTGGGGGTGGGGGGATCTGAACTTACTTTCTGCTTTTTCCTTTATTGATTTCTTTTTAATTGTCCTGCTGACTCTGATGGGAAGATGCTGCCCTTGAAGTGTGTGGGAGCTCTGTGACCTAGAAACTCCTAAATGCCACCTGGCAAGGGGGTTCCAGGAATAAACAGCCTGTGCTGGGGTGTATGTTCTAGTCCCCCAGCGAACATCACATGAGGCCTCATGTGGAAGCCAGCGTCACAATGATCAGTGTTAAGGTTACGATTTTTATCACGGGCTATTTTTGATAAAAGTCACAAACAGGTTGCTGGCAATAAACAAACATTCACTGACGCTCGTGACCTATCTGTGACTTTTACCAAAAATAATGTGGGAAGGGCCTGACCAAAAATGTCACGGAAGTCTCTGAAAGTCACAGAATCCGTGTCCCCCGACATGACAAAACCTTAGCCTTAGCCTTGTGAAATGTATGTATGGATACCATGGAAGGAGTTATGTATATATACCAGAAATATGGTCTTAGAGCATGTCTAAAGGTCATCGTCACCAGCAAAGGTGAAAAACAGGTTTTTCTCCAGACAGGAAGGAAGAAGTGCATCTCTCTCTGGCAGGGCTGTAAGTAAACATTGTCTCCAAACATTATGGATGAGTGTTTGCATACGCAGTCAAACGGTAACAAAGGGATGTGAAATCAGCCGCAAAGCAGCACACCGAATAAAAGGTGTTTATCCTGGCTGTGTGTGAAGCCAATGAACCTGGGAGAGGCTGAGGGAACTGGGGTTATTTAGTCTGCAGAAGAGAAGAATGAGGGGGGATTTGATAGCTGCTTTCAACTACCTGAAGGGGGTTCCAAAGAGGATGGAGCTCGGCTGTTCTCAGTGATGACACACGACAGAACAAGGAGCAATGGTCTCAAGTTGCAGTGGGGGAGGTTTAGGTTGGATATTAGAAAAACGTTTTCCCTAGGAGGGTGGTGAAGCACTGGAATGGGTTCCCTAGGGAGGTGGTGGAATCTCCTTCCTTAGAGGTTTTTAAGGTCAGGCTTGACAAAGCCCTGGCTGGGATGATTTAATTGGGATTGGTCCTACTTTGAGCAGGGGGTTGGACTAGATACCTCCTGAGGTCTCTTCCAGCCCTGAGATTCTATCATTCTATTCTATGATTCTTCCTAACCCATCCCATCTCCTCCATCCCTGCCTGCTGCTCAGACTGGGAATTGTGAGCATCATGAGAAACATCACAAGACTCACAATGCAGTTATGTGACTTGGTTTAACAGCTGCCATCTCAACCAGCACTAGGAATCTACAGATCTACAGAGCCAGACGCCTGAGTCACTGCAGCTGGAGCTAACGATTTAGGGTCCCCAGGTAAGAGCTGGGATAGCCTCATGTCCTCAGTGGATCACACCCAGAGGAGGATGCATAACATACGCTGACCAGTGGGTTGCCTTGGCAGCCATGAAAACAGGGCCTCTAACACTTGAGAAAAAGGAATATCGCTGCTAGCAGGGAAAATAATTAGGGTTTAGAGGCTTGTTGCAGACCTAGAGGGCATGACAACCCCAGACAGGCAGATTTGGGTCTGTCCAGGGATTGGAGGTGGGATTACTCTAGCTGGCAGAGCTAAAAATAACAGTGAAGACACAGTGCAGGCTTCAGTATGGCCTAGCAGGGCAAGTCCGTATCCATGGCAGGCCGGTGCAACCAGCTGTATCTTCGCTGCGTAGCTAAGGCCGCCCGTGTGGCAATCGCACGTCTGACTGCCGTGTAGACAGACCCAGCGAGTTTAGCAACAGGAGTCTCCAGCGACCAGAAATTCGGTGACAGCTCGAGCTCTCTACTCACCAAGCCTGGGAATCAACATATCTGAGCTGCGCACGCTTTGGTGACGGGCGTGTGGTGGCCACCATTTGCAATGGTGCAAAGGTGGAATACGAGAACCCGCAAACCGGCGAGGAATTCATAAGAACATAAGAATGGCTGTACTGGGTCAGACCAAAGGTCCGTCTAGCCCAGTATCCTGTCTACCAACAGTGGCCAATGCCAGGTGCCCCGGAGTGAGTGAACCTAACAGGTAAAGATCAAGTGATCTCTCTCCTGTCATCCATCACCCCCCTCTGACAAACAGAGGCTAGGGACACAATTCCTTACCCAGCCTGGCTAATAGCCATTAATGGACTTAACCTCCATGAATTTATCCAGTTCTCTTTTAAACCCTGTTATAATCCTAGCCTTCACAGCCTCCTCAGGCAAGGAGTTCCACAGGTTGACTGTGCGCTGTGTGAAGAAGAACTTCCTTTTATTTGTTTTAAACCTGCTGCCCACTAATTTCAATGGGTGGCCCCTAGTTCTTCTAATATGGGAACCACTAAATAACTTTTCCTTATTCTCTTTCTCCACACCACTCATAATTTTATATACCTCTATCATATCCCCCCTTAGTCTCCTCTTTTCCAAGCTAAAAAGTCCTAGCCTCTTTAATCTCTCCTCATATGGGACCCATTCCAATCCTCCAGCGGTATTTTGCGGTGTGTTCCTCTTGCTTTTGTTGAAGGCATTCGTGCATGTAAGCGCGCACTGCTTCACAAGTCGGCGGCTCACCCCGCTCCTGCCAGGAAGTCAGAGACGTGTGTCTAAGACAGCCCAGCCTGTTGCTATAGAAATCATTCAGCTGTCGCCAATCCAGCTGGAGCAGGGGCTTGGAGCGGGTTCTGAGCTTTGCGTGGGAGCTCCAATGTTTGTGTTGATTGGGATTTGTCTTTTAAAAGGTTTCAAGGGAGCTCGTTAGGAGGCAGGGCTAATTCAAGAGTGTTAATTATTCCTATGTGTAGTCATTGATTATAATAATTATTATTAAGTGTTGATGTTATTGCTTGGCACTGAGGTCTGCTCTATCTCGTAGGACTGGGTGGCAAAAATACTGAGATGAGATCTTCCCACATAAGTTGCCCCCCGAGTATGTGAGTTGGGGAGGAGGGAAGAGTCCGTGAAAAACATTCAGTAAACACAAATACTGAGATAGGAGTAGTAGGTCTCCTGTGCAAGCCAAGCGCACAGACTGCATTATCCTACAGGACAGGGGAGACGCTGTAACTTGTACAGGAGCAAGGGTGAGGCGATCAGATTGTTTCTTTAAATTTGTAGCCAGAAGGCAGGCAGGAGAGGGGCCTGGGGAAGATGCTAGGCAGAAATTTGACAGCAGGTTAGCGACAAAGCATCTTTAAGGACAGTATCGGATTTGCTCATATGGCGGTGCCCTCCACTGGACCAAAGCAGCAGCTTGTGTGTGTTTGCGTTTGTCAAGGCCTCTAACGGCTGGAGGTCCGCGGAGAGCTACTCATGGTGGTTGGTGGTTTTTCCTTTAGCTCACGCGTGAAGAGGCCTGTGTTTTTGGAGCCCTGATCTTCGCCCCATCATTTGATACCAGGGGAAATGGAAAGACAGTAAATTTTAACCAGATAAAAAGAAATATACTTCCCCCACCCCAGCATTAAACTGTAGAGCGCATTGCCACAAGGTCTCATTAAGAAGGATTCCCCAAGCGATGGGAGATTTACATGGAGAACATCCAAAGATAAAGTAGTAAACATTAAAAAAAAATAATCTAGAGCTTTGGGAGTGAGATTAACTGTCATGCTTGCGAGCATGACCCAACCTCTAGCTATTTGTGGTTAGGAGACATCTTTCCTTGGGGGCAGGTTATCCCAAAACTGTACACTGCATGGTCAATTCCACCTCTCTCTGATGCATTTAGTGCTGGCCATTGTCAGAAATAGGCTATTGAACTAACTGCCCCAATGGTCTGATCTGAGATGGCAATTTCTGCATTTACTTTTGTTTTTACTTGTTATTTTCATAAAAGGCTTCCTTTGTGTTACAGGCAGATTTTTCAGAGCAGGTCCTTTTTCATCCCACTGCTTTGCCCAATCCTAGCAGAGCAGTTGTGATATTTTATGCAGGAATAAGGGCATTCAGGAAGCATTTGCAGTACGGCGCCTGAATAAAACATCTCGCACCCTCTTTGGCAGCTCATTTGGCGTTTGTTTAGATCCAGCAGTTCTTAACTGCTGAAGTACTATGAAGTCTGTAACGACAGCTGGAAGTTCTCAGCACAGCCCCTGAAGCTCAGGGCTACATCTGGGAACTTTTGCTGTCCAAAATAATAAGGCAGGAAAACCAACATAGGCTGTTCAGGGGCTCTGCAATCTCTCAAATTATAATAATTCAAAGGAGAAGCTGCCTTTTTTTTTTTTTCCCTGGCAGTGGCTTCTTGGAAAGTTTGAAAAAGACACTTTCAGCTTTTCAGCTAAGGATTGCATTTATTTATTTAGTTCGCTTTCACTTCAAACCAGCTCACGGCTCTATTGATGTAGGATCCCATCAATGAATGGGGTTCAAAGTGAACATTAAAGGGCACGGCTTGCTTTGAGGTACAGATGCAGGTGTGGTTGAACCAAACTTTTACAAAACTTTACAAAACCCAGAAATGTTTAGGGGTTGTTTAACATTCTGAAGGCCACCTTCCATTTGTTCAGAAAATCAAAAATAAGGAGCTTTGTCTAGTGGTTAGCACATGGCATTTTTCAGAGCAGGTCCAAGCTGAAACAAGAACCCCAAAAGGCTGGGGTTCTTGTTTCAGCTTGCCACTCTCTCTGCCTCAGTTTCCCCACCTGTCAAATAGGGCTACTGACACACAAGCTTCGAAATCCTCTTTTGACAAGATGCAGCTTTAAGTGCTGGGGATTATGATTGTTCAAACAATACCATTCTCCGTGCATGGTTCACAACCCAAATAGGGCCGCACAATATGCCAGGGCGGTCCTATTTGAGAACCTGCAAATGATGCTGATTAGCAATAGCTCAGTCTAGTTTCACTGGCCAGGCTGAGTGACGAGCGAAAAGACCATCAACCAACATCAGCGCATCCAAGTTTTGTTTCTCTCTATGAGTGACACTCTGGATTCATAGATACCAAGGCTGGCAGGGAACCATTGTGCTCAGCAGATCTGACTTCCTGTAAAACAGAGGCAAGAGAACATCCCGCAAACAATCCCCAAAGCAGAGCTTTTAGAAAAAACATCCCCTCTTCATTTAGTGAAGGAGAAGCCACTGCTATGCTTGGTAACTCATTCCAATGTACTTTTACCTTCACTGCTAAAAAATGTATGCTTTAGTTCCAGGCTGATCGTGTACATTTAAAGAGGTTAATTTGCATATTTGTAAATAAGTTGTATAAAACTGTGATATGGCATATTGTTTAATGAGCTAATTTGCAGATTTGCAAAAAATTGAAGGGAGACCATGATGCATCATGGGAGAAGTAGTTCAGTGAGGGAGGCCAGCCTATACAGGCGAATGGGCCCATGAGGCACGGGGCTTACACCTCCCATGATGCACTGTGACAGCGTTTCCAAATTGAAATGTTTTTCTTCTAAACGTTGTAATTTTCCATGGGAAGAAAAAAACAACAACACATTTTTCCAATCAGTCCTACTGTACCGTATCCTGCTCTGTGTGTGTGTGTGAGTGTGTGTGTGTTTGTGTTTGTTACTTGCCCTGCCATTACTCATGCTATACCTGTTCTATAGATAGCTGATTTCAGCCTCCAACATTGTAAGGCCACTGCTAAAACAATCAGTTATTAAACATTAAATCTGAGGATGTGCGAAAGACCAGCTCAGCTTCCTGCAGATGTTCGCGAGGCCAAGGTCAGAGAGCGGACTGATAAAGTCACAAGGCTACTGGTCTCAGAGTGTTACAGCAGCAGGGTGGAACCTGCTGGAAATCATCCCTGGGAATGTGTCCAGTGTGATAAAATTGTGATTTGACCTTATCAGAAGGGACTCTTTAGATTGTTGTTTGTTTGGCAACAATGTCCCCTTTTGTAATATATTTTCTTTGTGCTCATAAGTTACAAGGTCAAAAGCAGAACAAACCATTTCAATTTATCGCAATGAAACATTTCAATTGACCCCCCAAACGAGACAGGTTTCCAAAATTTCATTCTGCTGGAAATATTGGTATGGCTGGTTTTCTTCTGATTTGGAAAAACAAAATTCTGCAGAACGGCCGGTGTGGGTTTCGGCCATGACAAGTCAGGGCAAAATACCACCCTGGTCCCAGGAAAGGCAGGGCCTGATGTGGAAACCTGCCTCACATGAAAGCACAGGTGGGTCTTGGGACAGTTAAAAGAGGAATACATTAGTGAGCCGGGGTGGGCGGGCGGGGGGGTGAAACATTTTAAAGTGGGGATGCGGACAATGGTAACCATGGAAACCACGTGTTTGGTGTTACTACTTCAAGCCAGGGGGTGCAGCAGCGTCCTAATTCCGGCACCACTGTAGGTGACTGATCCCACAGGGTTAATTATGGACAGAGAGGCCGGTTAGCTCAAGGGGAAAAAAAATAGGAGCCCTTTGGCTGCTTTATTCGAGGCCTATTAATATCTGTGCTCAGGAAGCAGGTCCTGTCCAGCAGGAAGAGAACAGGTGTGGCCTCGTAAGCCTACTATAGACCAGACCCCTAGGTTTGTGGGCTAGCCAGACCCAGCGTTTCAAATCAAGCAGCCCGGGTCCTGCCTTCCTGACCAGGGCTAGGAGTTTTATCCGGTTATTCTCTAATAGGGGGCCTTTGTTTTCTCTCCAAGGGGTTTCCTGCTCTGGGCGCTGCTACGCTAGACGTCCTAAACAGCGAGGCTGCTTCGGCTAACCGCCCTTGCTCCGCTCCTGGGGTGGGTGCTGCAGCGGTGGGTGCAGAATTAGGGCTACCACTGTAAAGGAAGAAGGCACAAGCCGGCGCATTTGGCTGTCGCTGATCGTTGGTATCACAGCCGTCCTTTTGCACGGCAGGTTTGCTAGTCCCTAATCAGGAGCCAAAGGGGCTGAGTCTCTGCCAGAAGCAGCAGAAGGGGCGGGGGCACCAGTGCCTGAACCATGCCCTCCCACAAGCTACCCCTTCCCCTTGGGGCACCCCCCATGTCGCCCCTTCTCCCCAAGCCCCCACCCCCATGCTGCCCCATTGCTCCAAGACCGCATCCTCGCCCCACCTCTTCCCCACCCTCCATCCCCCCACCCCATTCCAGCGCCCCCTGCTGTCCTAGGCTTTGTACAGGCACTGACACCCAATGCCGCATTTCACCCACGAGTGTAAACGAGAGCACAAGGCGCAGGGCAATGGAGAATCAGGCGCACGAGTCCTTCTCTAGAAGCTCACGCTCCAACGGGACCTCTACGGTGCCCCGGGAGGGTCATTTCCAGCTGGGGGGGATGTCTCCGGTCTCAGTGGCATGATAGGGGCTCAGCTCCTGTAGGGATGCATATGATATAAAATCCTATTCTAGTCCATGTGCAATGCATCCACACAGGGATTCAGAACCCCTCGTGTCTATTCCCAGCTCCATCACTGACTCACTGCATGACCTGGGGCAAATCAGGTCACTTTTCTGCCTTGATTTCCCTATCTGTAAAATACAAATTCTAAGGATTAGCCTTATTAAAGTGCCTTGAGATCCACAGATTAAAATATTTTTGGTTTTATCCAAGATGTACTGCAGAGAACATGCAAAGATCAGGCCAAGTTAATATACAGGCCAAGCAAGGGTCACGCTTAGAGGATTATGCATGAAATATACTGTATATTTCATGCATAATCCTCTAAGTGTGACCCTTGCTCCCCACCAAGGTCATCAGTTACACAACCAATGGATTCCTATAAGTGCTAGAAACGTGCTAAACAGTAGAAATAACCAGCAAAGGAAACACCAGCTTCTTTTAAGGTTTGATTTTTTAAAAAAAAAAAAAACAGATGTAAGATCCAAAGAACTTTGCCTTTCTGCTGCTCTTTTATCCAGCAGCCACCTGACTGTTATACCCAGCCCCTAATTTGATTCAGTTCACGAATCTAACCCCCACCTGCCCCAGCATAAAAATCAATGCGTTAAAAATGAAACAGCTCATCAAGTTTTAATGCCTCTGTCCCTGGCCCTCGGTTGGGTTGTGCAGATGCGGCTCACTGCAACACAGATAGAAGTCTGCTCCGTCGGTTGTGGGAGTCAGGGACGGTGAAAATTATATGGGAACCTGTTTGGCCATTACCCTGCACTTCGTGTCTTCATTTATGCCAGTGCGAGGTGACTGCAAAACACCACTAATATGATCTGGCAACATTTCACCCTGTCTTTACACGGGTAGAAATGGCAACATTCAGTGCAGGGCAATGGAGAAGCAGGCCCCTGGGGTCTGGGCACCTGGCGCTCCCATTGACCTGGGCTGGAATTGTGGGCCCAGCACCTCTGCAAAGCAGGCCCAAGATGAACGTCTGACTGGATTAATTTCTGAGGATCAAGTGGTTAAAAACATTGGGCCCAGCATTGTTCCCTTTGAAGTCACTGGCAAAACTCCCATTGCCTTCAGTGGGAGCAGGATGGGGGGGCCTCCTTGGGGGATAAAAACATGCACCAGGGCACTGTTAAAAGTGCGCCCTGCCTGCCCTTTCACCGCTTAGCCCTTCAGCCCAAATTTAGACGCTGCCAGCTTTGATTCCACCAGTGACTCGTCTAGTCGGGTGCCTCATCTAACAGGAGCCAGTCCCAGCTGCTCTGGAATAAAGCTGCAGCAAGCCCTGCAGTAGGAGGTTATGCAATAACTGGTCCACAGGGAAAGTTACGTCCTGACCCTCATTAGTAAGACATTGGCTTATGACCTGAAGCAGGAAAATTTAGATCCCTTCCACATCTCTCGGGATTTTGTTGTTTGCTGATTTGTCTCTCAGCCCTGTGGATGTTCTAGTTATTCATGTAAAGCCTAATCTTCTTTTGGAAGCCTATTAAGCTCTTAGCTGCCATGATATCCAGTGGCAGTGAGTTCCACAGGATAACCGTGCACAAATTCTTATTCCTTTGATCAGATTTGAGTTTGCCACCATTCGGTTTTACTGGCTTTCAATATAGGAGGAGCAGCGAAGAGCAGCACCTGATCTATCTCCCTTCGACTAGTCATGGTTGTTCTGTATTGTTATCTCCCCTCTGATTAGTCTCCTCTCCAAAATAAACAGTCAGACTTTTCAGTCCATATCCCTGTGGATGTTTTTCCAGGCTCCTGACCAGCCTAGCCACCAGGCTCCGAACTCGCTTGACTTCTGCTCTGTAAAGTCTTTGCGGTCTAGGGGGAACAGTCTCAGAAACGCAGAAGTGACTTGACTTTAAATACTTTAGCCAACTTTACCCAGAGGGACCAGAAAAAGTCACAGTACTTCAGGTGAGATATTAATTTACTATTAGCGTTATTATTTATATTACTGAAGCACCTGGGCGCGCCAGTCATGAACCAGAACCTCACGGTGCAAGGCGCTGTACAAACACCGAACAAAAAGCCATGGCTTTAGCCTATTTTCCGTATTATTCTGCATCTCATTCCTTAAAGCGGGCGGACATTTCAGACACGCTATATTGCTTTCTGCAGGGAGGTCTTACTTTTCTTCTAACGCATCTGCTCCATCAAGGCGGAGCTGAAAGTTCTTAAGGCAGCTCTGAGCTGGAACGGCTCATTCGCAGAACTGCTGAAGAGAAAATCACTAAGCTGTGGGGAAAGGGAATAATTAGAGCTGCCTGACCGCCGGCATCATGAAGCCATTAGCCCAGCAGGATGTTTGTTCGGAGCACAGTTTGGAAAACTGAATGGGTGGCCCCAATAAATGGATTCACCCCTTTATGCACCATAGAATCATGGACTATCAGGGTTGGAAGCGACTCAGGAGGTATCTAGTCCAACCCCCTGCTCAAAGCAGGACCAATCCCTAACTAAATCATCTCCACCAGGGCTTTGTCAAGCCCGACCTTAAAAACCTCTAAGGATGGAGATTCCACCACCTCCCTAGGTAACCCATTCCAGTGCTTCACCACCCTCCGAGTGAAAGGATTTCCTAATATCCAACCTAAATCTCATGCGTTGGTATATCCGGCACCACCGGCCCAACACCCTCTTAGTTCCTTCTTGCCAGCAACTCCGACAGAGGGGCAGGAGAGCAGGTTATGGAATGGACGTGAGCAACATATCTCAAAGAACAAGTTTTTTCCTCTTCGAGTGCTTGCTCATGTCGATTCCATTCTAGGTGACCCACAAGCAGTGTCAATGGAGTGGGCTTGTAGGTCACGGCTGTGTGGCACTTGCAGCCAAAGCCAGAGCATGCTGGGTAAGGGCATCATGAGAAGCAGTCGTGTGGACAGACGACCTGGTAGCAGCTCTACAGACCCTCTTGGCTTGGCACCTGTGCCAGGAAGGCCGATGACGCGTGCGCTCTGGTGGAGTGAGCTGCCTCATAGCAGTGGTGGATGCTGGCCATGATCAGACACTGGCGACCTTTCACCCCGTCTGCCCCCGCAATGAACAGCTGTGTCGACCTGCGAAACACCTTTGTCCTGTCCACGTAGAAGGCCAGTGCCCTCCTGATGTCCAGGGCGTGCACCCTACCTTCCTCTTCTGATTTATGAGGCTTTGGGAAGAAGACAGGTCAGTGTATGTCCTGGCTGGTATGAAACTGGGAAACGACCTTGGGCAGGAATGCTGGGTGCGACCACATCTGGATTTTATCCTTGAAGAATGCCGGATAGGACGGTTCTGAAGTAAGCTCCCCTGATCTCAGACACCCTGTGGGCAGATGTTACCGTAGCCAGGAACGAAACCGTCCAGGAGAGAAGAAGAGGAGAGCAGGAAGCCAGAGGCTCAAAGGGAGGCCAGGGAGAGTCCGGATCCTGGACGTCAGCGCAGAGATGCTCCAGACCTTTCAAAAACCGGGCCATCATCTCATGAGCGAAGACTGAGCGGCCGTGGAACGGAGGGTGGCAGGCCGAAATCATGGCTAGGTGGACCCTGTCTGGTGACAGGAACAATCCTTGGAGTTTGAGGTACCGAAGATAACCCAGGATCGCCTGCAGAGAGGCCCGTTCAGCGCCGATATGTTGTTCCAAGGCCCAGCACGCGAACCTCTTCCACTTGGCCAGGTAGGGCGCTCTGGTGGAGGGCTTTCTGCTACCCAGCAGGGATGGGCATTCCCGCTCTTCCGCCTTCAGCCATGCAACAGCCGCGCTGACAAGTGTGACACCTCCAGGTTCGGGGGCAGGAGACTGGTGTGGCCCTGGGACAGCCGGTCCAGCCAGAGAGGAAGCCGCAGAGGGGTGGGTACTGACAGCTCCAAAGGGTGCTGGACTAGTGCTGGTGAGGCCACGCAGGGGCTCTCAGGATAACCTTTGCCCTGTGCTGTTTGATCCTCCGAATGCAGCGACCCCTCATAGCGAGATGAGAAGGGCCTGCTAAGACGATCTACTAACACGTGTCTGGTCCCGGGCAGATGCGCGGCTGTCAGATGAATGGCCTGCCACAAACAGAAGTCCCAAAGGCGGAGAGCTTCTTGGCAAAGGGCCGACGACTTGCCTCTGCACTCTGATGCGATACAATGTCTGTCAGGACCTGCACCACCTCGCCCGTCAGGCGGGACAAGAACTCCTGGCAGGCCAGGCGAACCGCTCAGAGCTCCCTGACGCTAGCCCTGGCTAGGCAAGGAACAGGCGCTCTGACTAACCACCAAGGGCGGTAAGAAGAAATGGAGACGGTGTCGGGTCGGTGGCTCCTGATATACCAATGCACGAGCGCGGCCTTCAAGAGGGTGCCGCGGCCGACTGTATGGATCCCGCTAAGGCTAAAATCGCCGACAGCCACGCACCTGGGCTCACGAGCTCCTATAATGGAATGGACGGGAGCAAGCATGTGAAGAAGGGGAATTTTCTGACGTGATGATATGGATAACAAGATCTCATGACACGGGGCATATGCCGTTGCTGTAGTCAGGAAAGACTCCATGCCTGCTCTCTCCCTACCCCATCTATCAGGAAAAAGAGGCGTAGGCGGATGGGGGTGGGGACACACCGGCCTCTGTAATATCACGCAGTGGCCACTGCTAGAGGCTGAATAGTGGCCGTGATGCTGCAATAGCAGGAAGGGAGCTATTGGACGGAATGGACCACACATCTGAGCCAGCGTGGGAAAGTCGGTCATTGTAGAGGGGAAAGGGTTTTATGTCACTAATATAAACCAGTCGTGAAGGAGCAATTTGCTAGACTCCACCACAGCACTGCAACATTGTGTTAGCAACACGGACACTTTAAAGATTGGCTTCCTTCTCTGGCCGGCCCCCGGGAATTCTGAAGTCTAAAACATGGGAGCCGTGGTAACAAACCAGTGGGATGTGGCCAGATGTCTCCTTTAGAAAGCAGACAGCACGTTTGCGGCCAAATCATTCACCAGCATAAACTGACAGTGAACATTTGGGTTGCCCTTGGGTTTATTAGCTAGGAAAGTCACATGTTCAGGTCCTGAATTCAAATCAATTAGCAACTGCATTGCATGACCCCCTCCAATCCTCCATCTGTAGAGGCAGGAACATCCTAGCGTTTGGCTAGGACAGGTAAAGGGGACCTGGGAGGGAGACTTTAGCTTATTACTGCCCGAAAAGCACCTACCCGGCTGTTGGTGTTAGATGCAAGGATCGCTGAGGGGCGGTGCAAAGAGCAAGGACCCAAGAGGCATTGCAAATGACAAGCAAAGTGCCTGCCGTATTAAAAACACATTTGTGTCAATTATACAGGATTTCACCATCCACGCACTTTTGCCCTTAGAGGTAATTCCTGTTGGAGTTCAGCATGTCTCCACATCCCTCGCATCCCCCGTGAGCGCTGCCGTTAGGATCTCTGGATATGAAGACAGTAGCTCGGTAATTACTGGACGGACATTGATATTCTCTGGTAGCCTCTCACCTGGTTGTTAGAAAGCAGGTGTCTGCTTCGCACCGCAAGCGGAGCATAGCTGCAGAGATCCCAGCCTGGGTTGAGCGGGACGAGGTCACCGTGTGCTGCTACAGGTGTCGTCGCCTGGCTGAGTCACAAATCCAAGGCGCTGACCACTCGCAGTCTTCAAAACCAAAGATATTTTGAAGATCATCTCCCCTCACTTCCCCAGGAGACCCAGCCAGATTCCAACTCTGGCGATTACATTACATTCTGCCTCCACTTTCAGCGGGGTGCAGTCATCTTTGCTTCCTGTTTTATACTATCGTTAGTGTTACTGTGAGCTGCGAAACAGCGACCACGTTCCACCCCAGTGGTGGCCGCATTCCAGTGGTGTGTGAAGGGATCCCTGTATGTAATTATAAATGTATTAATAACAGCCTTCCAGCACGCAGCCCCTCCTAGCCTCAGCTACCAGACCCAGGTGTTATGGTCTCCCTGTTGTGGCAAGAGGAGCAAGGAATTGTGATGTGCTGAGCACAAAACTTAATTGAATTGCACCCGGCTACACCATGTTGCGGGAGCTGCTGTCACTCTAAAGTGGCTGAAGAGTTGCTATGGAGACCGCTAATTAAACCCAGCCTCTCACCTGATGCTATCTAGCTGGAGCAGCCTGGATAACGAGCTCTATCCTTTTATTTAGCCCGCCTCACATGTTGGCGCAACAAACACCAGGGACCAGAAATAAGCCACAGACCACAAAGCTCCCAGCGAGCCATGTTTAAATGACTTTATTTTTCCTTTTATAAATGGGCACGGCACAGAAATCATTAAAAAAAATAGACAGTACCATTACAGTGCTAGATTCATTGGCAAAGATTATTTTATAGTCTTTTTTATTATTATAATTATTATTATTATTATTAAAGTTTTGGCCATTGAGTCAGAACAAAAACAATTAAACATTTTTATTTTATTTTCGTTTTTAACAGACACTAAGAAGCCAGTTAAGTACTAAACTCTAGGAGATTTATGTACATACAAAAAAAAAGTTCTGTTTAAGATATGTTTCCTATTAAAAATATTTACATGCATTTTTCCCCTCCCCTAGTTGCTGAATAGTAAAACACTATAATTTCAACTGCTGCCAAAGACTTTTCATTCTCCTAGTGGGGCTTTTTCATCAGCCCCAAAAAGGAAAAGTGAAGATTTATTATTTAAATCTTCTGGAGAGAGATGGGGGGGTTGGGTTTTTTTTGTTTTGTTTTTGTGGATGTATATCAATGGTTTTGTTTTTAAATGGATACAGGTTGGCTTTGTGTTTATTTACAGAATAACCAAGGGGTGGTTTTTTATCCCGGAGACGTGGCATAGAATGTTGGTGTTAGATAAGTACGTTGCTTCATAAGTGATTTTTAAAAGCAGATTTAACAAACAATGTGGAGATATATATCTATTATTATTATTTCTTTTGTCTGGTTTGATTGACAACTGTCCATTTATGACTGAGACCTCTGGGAGCCAAAACAGAGGTGGTTTAGGCTCAGAAAGTCACCGGTACTCTTGAGGTCTTTGGGAATGCATTGAGCGAGATCAGGTGGCGGGATCTTAAAAATTCTGGGCAGCTCACGGAAATCTTCTGTGTCGAGTTGTTCCGAATACAAAACTTTCCAAAAAGGTGCCACACAAGCCTGAACTTTTCTGTCGATATTTAGGATGTCCACTGATCTGGAGGTGTAAGACACATGGGGTCAGAAGGGAATCACTCAGAGGCCTTTGAAAGTCATGGATATGTTTACCTGACCGATCTTCCTGTAGGTCTGCACGGGACCAAGAGCATGGAGGAAAGGGGAAGCCAGCAAATGCAATCCCCGTGAAAATGGTTCTGAGTGGCCTAACACAATAACTGGGCACTGTGCACTAAGATACCTCTAGAATGAAAGCTGTGTGTGTACACGCACAAAATGACACATACACGTAAACACACACCCACACACACCCCTATTCTTCTCAGAGTTCAGACCTCCAGCCGGCTAGCTTTTCCCTCCAAACGCTGGAATCGATTTGTATTTGCTCAGGACCGCAGAGCAGCTGGCTACGTGTCTAACAAATGTTTCAGTGCCAAAAGCCTTCCAAAGCCTGGAAGCTCAGGCAGCGCTGCAGACTACGAATCTTTATAATAACAGAAGGAGAAAAAAAAAATCCCTTTTCATTTTTAACTAACCACTTTCAATGGACCAAAGCCTCTGTGCGGGCTGGAGATTAGCTAGCTTTGAATTATAGCAAAAGCTAAAGGCAAGGCTGGTTCCTATAGATGGGACCTAGGTCATTCTCACAGAAGACCAGCGTTTGGAACTGTCAATGTGCAAGGAAACTCTGCAGCCTCTAGCAGGGCACATTATTGACTCTGGCCCAGATTCTGCTTGTGTTTACACGGGTATAAATCTGAAGTGGCTTCACTGCAAAGACACCAAGATCAGACTAAGGACCACCAAGGCCAGTGAGGCTAGGAAACATGGGACCCAGTTTCAGCCATGCTCCAGCTGTCTCTGTGCTAGCCCTTGTGTAGAGAGGACTCTGACGCGGGGGCCGGCTTTCAGCACACTTGGTTCGATGGCTGCAGCTGCAGATTCAGATTCCGAACGCTCCTAAATTCCTGTGCGCGCGGCCCCCGGGTTCGGGGTCGTCCAAGGAGCCAGTGGTCAAAGCGGAGCCAGAATTGGAACCCCTGCAAAGTTCAGGGGAGAAGTCCAGCGTTTTGACTGGAGCCCTCTTACAAACCTCTTGCAAAGCCAGGCAGGAGAAAATACAGAATTGGAAAAGTGGCCTTAAGGTTCGAACGTGACTATGGGGGAAAATTACTTTCTGCCTTAATAATCCCCTCCTTCTGTGTCTTGCATGAGGGCCATGGGATCTTCCGAAGTGCTGAATGCCTACAGCTCCGGGTGAAGGCCACGGGAGCTATTGATACAGGCTTTGAGAACAAGACTTCGGCTGAACAAATAGGTACCTCCTTGCCGAGCCAATAAAGCTATGGGACAGGGAATCCTCTTTGACCGGAGCCTGGTCAACTAAGCTCTGATTTCAATGGTAAAGACTGTCCATCACCTTCACATGTGGGCTACCCAAAAGGGATCCCTAAAAGCCAATGGTGCTGCAGCTGGGAAACATGCTACATCCAACTGACTTTCCATTGGCTAGCTAGTGTGAAGCCACAAGCCAGGGCAAACACCTGCATCTTCCACCCTGCATCAGCAGCATCCAGCCTTTGATGGCCACCACGGGTCAGAAGAGCCGTCACAACAGTCTGTAACCACCTGGGTTCGAAGAGGGGGCGGCTGCAGAGTCAGAAGTGCGGATGTGAATCCAGAGGCTGGAAGGCAGCTGCAGTTGGGGCTCGCTGAAGCTTTCCAGGCGATCATCAAGACATGCTCTGTCCTGCAGGTCGTGGGCTGAGGCAGCAGATACACAGCCAGAACTTAAGGGGTGGAATCACTGAAATCCCATTTTGGGGATCCCTGTCTTGCCCACTGGAGCTGAGGACCCTCAGCACCTCCCCAAGTCAAGCCCTAGAAACCCATCCGCATTTGAAGCAGGCGGGAAAGGGAAACAGAGAAGGTAACCAAAGACATGCACCGTGTCCCCTAGCCACACAGGCCCAGGGTTTGTTAAGACGCTGCCTTACTCGGTACCTACTGCGAGCTGATTTTCGTAAGACATTTCCTGTTTCATCACAGGATCAACAGCCGGGGAAAATCACCTGCTTTCCACCCTCCCCTCCCTTTGATCAAGGCTCACACCTGAAATCCCACCCAACACCCCGGAGACCCAGGAGAAACTCATATTTCTTCATGCATTCAGAGCAAGATTTTCAAAAGCGCTCAACGGTGTTAATCTTCCAACTCCCATTGACTTCAGTTGGGTCCCACAATTTGAACCCCACTGGAATCAGCCGGAGTTTTTCCTCTGATTCTGATGGGCCGTGGATCAAATCCTGGCAGCATTTGATTATTGACAGCTCTTGGATGATTTCCTCCAACATATTAAGATACAGGAAGCCACATTTATGGCATAGCTGCTTCCAGTCCTCAGCCTATGCACAGAAGACAAGACATCAAACACACCTGGAATGCTAATTCCTAGCTGTAGATTCTTATATCTATCTACCCTTTCACTTCTGGGTAGCTGAGATAGTTGGAAGGGCCTAGTGGGGCCTAATTTTTTTATTTTTTTTTTAAAGAAAAGGTGTGCTACAAACCAAGATAAAAATCTCTTTGAGATAATATCTACTTTCCAGTCCAAGAGAGACACGGAAAGAGAGTGGTAGCAGCAGCTAGTGGACAATAAATTAAGACACTGGTCAACTCTGATAAGTGTTTTAATTAACTATTTTTTGTCTTTTTGTACTTTAAATAAATTTTTTTAAGAGAAAGCAAAGAAGGATTTTTTCAGCCTGCTCTAACTCTCACATTTTGAGATTGTTATTCACTTCCGAATCTGTAAAAGATTTAAGTATCGGGATTACAATTTAATACCAGTGGGGAGTTCTAAAAGTAAGCTTAAGTGGATAATAATAAAAACTTGTATTACAGTACTTTAGACTATTAAGGAAAAAAAATAGAATGGAGCAGATTAATGAGAAGCTGAGAAAAGTAAAAATTAAAAGATTAAGCTTTGAGGTTTTAATATATACTCAAAAGATTAGGACCATGTCTTTCAAAGGGAACTAATGATTTTTGGTTGCCTCCGTTTTTGGGTTGCATAAATTGAGACAATTTTAAGGGGCTTGATTTTCAGAATCCAGCCCCTGAGAATTAGATCCCTTTTAAGGTCTCAGTACAGTCCCTAGAAATAAAGACATTCAAAATCAAAGTCCCTTTTGAAAAATCTCAGCCTAAAGCTGGTGGGAAAAAATAAACCTCCATCCAAATTTGCACCAGACCTTGAAACATTTGGTTCTCATCTCCTGGCAGCCCTGGAGGGGCCCTTTCATATGACCAAGAGCCTCATTCTGCTGTCAGTGACACCGGGATCAATCAGGAATAACTCTGCTGACATCGGTGGAGTTACGCCGGTGTGACATCAGAACCAAGCCTGGGGTGTCATTCTTGTGCCTTTCACCAGATACCAGCTGGTATCACCGGATGTTTCTTTGGCCACAATTCTCCTCTCCCATCCACATGGCAAAGGCGCTTCTTTCTCTGGGCTGTGCTGAAACTTTTTCTGGTTCCATGAGCAGATCGTCCCCAGCGCGGCACAGTAAGACGAGCCCACAAGGACCCTGGCCAGAGGAGGGTGAGTTTGCAGGGGTTCCTGTTCCCAATTACATGTGTGTCCTCACTGATCCAAGAAAGTTCCATGGGTCATAACAGCTTTGGACTGGTTATTTGTGGGGACTGACCCAAGATGTAAATGCCTGCGCCTATACTGCCTGAGCTAAATGCCCACATGGTGACTATAGGTGACATAAGGATACTGACTGTGAATTTTGTTGTTGGGTCTTTTTTTTTTTTTTTTTAATGAAATACAATAGCAAAGTCGGGGCCTTAAAGGAACATGGTCAAGATCCAAATCACCTTTTAAAAACCCCACTTTCCCTTAACTGCATCGTAAATAGCCCTTTAGGTTATTAAAGCCGGCCGATTCAAATTTCTCACCGAATGGTCCACCCTGTAGGCCCAATCCCTGGGCTCTGGATCGGGCCCTCATGCTGCTTATTCCCTTTCCATCTTAAACGCACCTCAGATGATTCAAAACACATGAGTCAGTTTCACGGTGGCTTCTAGTTGGTTTCCCTTTTGGGCTCCCTGGCAAAGCTCAGCCAAAGCCCATTGGAAGTTGGTCAGGTCCTAGCACCGGGCTCGTAAAGTTTAGGCAGGAGTTTTGAAAATAAAAACAAAAAAAAATAATGGAACCATATGAATCTTTGATTTAATAAATGATACATCTTGGAGCTAAACTGACCTGACAGTGACCCTTGAAAACCTACCATTGTCTCTTTGTTTTCTTAATTTCCCAGGGTATCTGTAACTGGACAGGAGCTATCACCGGGCAACAACCTCTAAGGAGAACGGCGGCAAAGCACGGCTTGATGAGGTGTGTGAAATATTATCACATTCAAAGGAACACAGAAGACCTCTTAACCTTTTGTTGTTGTTCTTGTCAATACCCCCTGCCCCTCAATGTCCTGTTTCCCTTAAAAACCTCAGTGCTGGTTGTTTGCAAAGAGCAGGGAATACTGCGCTAGCTCAGTTTTATTCGTCACAGTGAAAACCCAGCAAAAGCAAAGTCCCTTTCAACCAAGCCCCTGCCCGGCCCACCAAACACAGTTCTGACACAAGTAAGGTCTCTGGCCGTGCACAGCAATGCAGTGAAGTGAAGCTGTGTCGGGAAGGGAGCCTCACACAACGTGGCTCCCCGCAGCTCTGTGAATCTCTGAGGCGGTGATCTGAAAGCTCGGCTCCAGCCATGTTTTACTCCGAGAGCAAACTGCAGCGTTCGATGTTTCATCTCGTTGTGCTTTTTCAAGGCTTGAAATTGTATTTGACCATTGCATCCTCTTTCTGAACAGAGCCACGGAGCAGTGATTCCCAGTAAGAAACCAAACCCCCAATCCCACAAAAAGACACCCCTCCCGCTCCCCAAATTCCCACCCCTACCTCAGTTCTGGTAACAGGCCCTCAGCTCTCAGAGTCAGTTGGGGTGTTTGGTAAACCGAGGCAACTCCAGCCATCATCAGCGAAATGACCACCCAGGCAGGCTCTCGTCCGAGGAGAGATCGCATAGGCACTGAAAATCGGCTGCCCGTTCGCTCCTCACGCTTGCCGTCCCCTGCAAACGCTGCGGCCGCTGGAGAAAGGCGCCAGAATTCGGTTGAAATCGGTGACGCTTGGATTGGTCTAGTTTTTTAATGGAAGGTGGGTTTTTTTTCTTTTTATTATCGTGTTTGTTTGTTTGTTCAACTCACCGTCCCATCAGAAAGAGAGCGGGAGGGAGAGATTGGATGGGGGAGGGCGGGGACAGAGGGACGTTGAACCAGAAATCGAGTGAGAGAGAGAGAGAGAGAGGCACTCTGGGCTCTTTTTATGCATAGAACTCCTCCTGCTTGTCGGGCTTTTGGTACGTGACGTTGGCCTGCTTGGGCTCCTCCAGCGTGTAGCTCCCCTCGTCCTTCTTCTTCATCCGGTAGATGAGCAGCATGACCAGGAAGGCCGCAAAGAGCGCCCCGACCACGCCACCCACGATGACAGCTGCAAAGGTGAGAGCCGGTCAGCGAGCGGGACAACGGGCCCCCTGGCCACCGGGCGTCCAAAAATCCCCAATAAAACCCCCCTGAGAGATTTCATAATAATAATCTGGGGGCCTTTTTATTTGCCTACCTCCCTTTCTGCCCTCGCCCGCCTCCCAGTCAACTGTGTGGAGTTCAGAGTGGTCACTAGGGCCTTTGGCGGAGGTTTCAAACTCCCAGGAGACTCTGCCCCTCCCCAGCTGCGGCTACCCTGTCAGCCTCGGGCCTCACCTATTAGCACTTCTTTCCTCTCCAGGATATTTTTCTGGGGGAGCTGGGCTGCCGAGTTCCCCGAGTCTATCGTATTGTCCAGGAGGCCGGGCTCTGCACTCTTCCCCAGCCCCGGCCCCGCGGCCGGGGTCACCGCGGCGATCACTTCGTTATTGAGCTCGGGACGAGTGGTGTCTTCCTCCTCGCGGATTTCGAAGTCCCCGCTGGGCCCTCCACTGACAGGGACCTCCAGCTCGTTGTCGAGGGCCGTGGGCGCGATCACGTCTGGCGGTTCGGTCTGGGGAAGGGAACAAGGCAGGGGAGGGGAAGAGAGTCAGTTGCCCAAAGGCTTGGAGGAGAAACCGGGAGGAGGAACCGCTCCGAGCTTCGCTACGCCTTTTCCCTGCCAGATCTCCCCAGCTCCATCCCGCCCCCGTCCGATGCGGCCAGAGAGACTTTGGGACCCGAGGCAGCTTTCGCAGTGTGGCATCACCTCAGGGCCGGCTTGAGTTCTTGCCCTGATCTTCAACACCCTCAGCAGGACGGGCGCAAGCCGGGCCAGGGAGCTCTTCCCTCCATCACACACAGCTCGGCCCATGCAAAGAGCCAGGCTGGGAGCTGTTTTAGCAGGACGGCTCCCAGGACAGGCTGGGACAGACCCGGATTTCTGAGCCGTCAGCGCTAAAAGTAAGGGCCCAGGGAGAAAGGACAGAACAGCCCTGGGCAGGGCCCTGCATTCTCTCTTCACTTCTGTCACCCCACACCCGGCCCCTCACAGCCCCATGTGCCCTGGAAACAAACCAATAAAGGAACGAGGCAATTCAGGAGCCAGGCCTACCAAGAAACAATGAAGGATGAGAAGCAAAGGCAGAGATGGAAGGGGCAGGGGATGGGGGTGGAAAATGGGAGGGCAGAACAGTCAAAAGCGGTAGCCGGTGCCCCCGGGCCCTTTTAAATCTCCCGGGCCCCTGGGCAATTGCCCCTTTTGCGCCCCCTGTTGGCGGGTCTGGGGTGTGAGAAGAATCCTGCTCCCCGCACAGCTCCATCCACGTCCTGCTAGGTCGTCACTTCAGTCAACACTGCTTAAACCTTTAGGTCGGTTAAAAAACCCCACCAAGACCATCCCGGCATTGGTTGCTCCCCTCCCTTCCCTGGGGAAAAATGAATATTGCTGAATCCCTCAGCGAAGCCCCTTCGCCTCCTAAGACAAACAGTGAACCTGCCGGAGAGAGGGATTAAGCGGCTGGAGGGATAAGAAGATGGACGCTCAGGGGCTTTTCGTTATTATTTCAATGAGGCAACGCCGTTTCTGACTAATTCGGCTTTGTGCCTCTTCGGCTCATTCACACGCCACGGCTGAGACGTTCAAAGGAGCCCGGGGGGCAGGGTTGGGCTTTGGAAGTGCCAGCAATCAGGGTGGAGAACAGCGGCTGCAGGGTCCGATCCGATTCCACCCTTCCCGGCGTTGTCTTTACAAAGCTGCCCCTGCAGACAAGGCCCAGCCGACCCCTGCATCCCTGGCTGCTTTGCTTAAGGACTTGGCCCATAGACGTTTTGCTGCTTGAATGGTCCCGGGATACTAAACGCAGCATTGCCCCCCTGAATGAATGCAGAGATGTGAGTCCCCAGTCCTCTTCCGGCATGGATACGCTACACCACCATAAGGCATCGCTATACCAACACACGGGCAGCCATACTTGGGTTGTACCAATGTAGCTATGTCAGTGATCACCCCCTACTCAGCAGACTTATGCCAGTGCAAACAGCGTGTGGAGACCAGACCCACAAGCCCCCCGCCCCATTTCCCCACAAGGCCACCTTGGATTTGTGACGAGAGCGCTGGGCTGGAACCCCCGGTCCTGCCCCATCTGGGTCGACCACCCTGCTGGCTGAGAGTGACATGGCTTCGGGAATGGGAGGTATCAGCCCGTACGAGAAGCCTCATGTCCAGTAAAGGGCCACGTGCCGCCTTCCAGCATATTCCTAGCACGTAGCCCTGAAGGAGTCTGAGGTCTCGTCTACACTTGGCCCAGTCTAATTCGGGGTACTATTCAAAGGACTTGAGTAGTGAGGACACTATGAGGCAGAGTTCAGCCTCAGGAAGTCCCCGGCTACTTGCTCTGTGCTGCACGTCCCACCCCGTTGCCCGTCTGTGCCATCCTAACCCATTCTCCCCTCTCCTTGTTCCCTGCACAACCGGATACCCACGGAGCACTACGCCTTCCCCATCCCCTCTGAGGCCTTGTTTAGCCTATCTCCACTCAGGGGTCTTTCACCTGCTACGTTCTGATCCTTATGGCTCCTCCATCTGGCATGAAATGACTCAGAAAAAAAGAACAAGGTAAGTTCACGGAGGATAGGTCCATCAGTGGCTATTAACCAGGATGGGCAGGGATGGTGTCCCTAGCCTCTGTTTGCCAGAAGCTGGGAAAGGGCGACAGCGGATGGATCACTTGGCGGTTCCCTGTTCTGTTCATTCCCCCCGGGACACCTGGCATTGGCCACTGTCGGTAGACAGGATACTGGGCTAGATGGACCTTCGGTCTGACCCAGTCTGGCCGTTCCTACGTTCTTATATAGACCCGAGTTTTCACCCTCCCCTCTCCTCTTGCTCGCGCAGTGCTCGGGGCCGTGTGGACACCGCTCTGACCTTGCTGGGGGGCGGGCAGAGGTTTCCAGCCCGTCAGTGACCCTGGGGAGAGAAGCCCTAGTCCCATACCTGGGGTGCGTCCGTGGGGGCCAAGGTAGTGGCCGGCGGCAGCAGGACACTGCTTTTCTCTGTGACGGCCACGGCCCTGGAGGTGCTGGACTTCGGGCCAGTTCTGGGCCTGGCCGTGCTGGGGGTGACGTGCCGGGACGTGGCCGTCTCCGTGACCACGTTGGCTTCCGTCACCGCCGCGGTCGGTGTTTCCAGGGCAACCGCCCGCGTTGTGGCCGTCGTCGTGACGAAGGGGGGCGGGACCCTCCGGACGGCGGTCGGCTTGACAGTGGGCGCGGTGGGGCTGGTGGCGGCCGCAGCCGTGGCGGGCGGCGGGGCGTCGCTGGCCGTGGCGCTGGTGGTAGCAGCTTTCCAGCTGGGGACCGCCGGCGCCTCCGTCACCCGGGGGATATACAGGACGCTGGTCGCCTGCTCGGGGGTGGTTTCCTCGGCGGGTAACATTGCAAAGGGAGTTGCCACGGGCGGCGCGGACGTAACGGGCAGCATGGCTGGGGTGGTGGGGAGCGTGAGGGAAGAGTCTGTGCGGAGCCTCACCGCCGTCTCGAGGCCAGACTCCTGCTCGAAATCTACAGCGGAGGCAAGAGCGAGGCTGAGTCACGGCCCTGTGGGTAGCAAGGAGGGATTCCCCCCAAGAAGTCACGAGCCACAGAACTGGAATTGGGGTGCCCAGTGGCTAAGGGGATCTGTGCGCCAGCTTTCGAGAGGAGAAGGGGAACACTGTGAGGCAGGCAGACCAGGTGCCAGCTTGTGCCCAGGCCCCTAGGCCACGCCGAGCACTGCCAAATGCAGAGGTGGAGACCAGTCCAGCTCCCTTGCCTGTTAGTCCCGGTAAAACAGGGATGAGCTTTGTAGAGTCGTGCCTAGTGTTTGGACTTTAAGAAATGCTCGTTAATCTCACTGATCAGATCGGTATCCCAGGCTTTAAGGTAATATTTAAGTGTTTGCTGTATAACAGGGGTGGGCAAACTATGGCCCGCAGGCCACATCCGGTCCATGGGCCCTTGCTGACCGGCCCTTGAGCTCCCAGCTGGGGAGGCTGCTCCGGCCCCTCCCTTGATGCCCTCTTCCCCCGGAGCCTCAGAGCGCACGTGGGCAGCGCTCTGGCCGGGAGACACTTGAGCTCCTGTGGCTCTGAATGCATGGTAAGGGGGTAGAGCTGCGAGGTCTGTGGAGCAGCGTGTCTTGCTCCAGCTGGCCCGAGTGGCGTGGTAAGGGGGTTGTGGCCAAGCCAGGGCCAAGGACGTGGATAAGGGGCAGGGAGTCCCAGGGGTCTGTCAGGGAGCAAGGGTGTGGATAGGGGTCAGGGCAGTCAGGAGACAGGGAGCAGAGGGGGATGGGTGGGTGGGGGAGTTCTGGGGGGCAGTTAGGGTGGGGGGTCTCAGGAGGGGGCGGTCAGGGGACAAGGAGCAGTGGGGGTTTAGATGGGGGAGTGCGGATCTGGGGGGTGTTTAGGGACAGGGGGGGTCTCGGGAGGCGGCAGTCATGGGACAGGGAGTAGGGGAGGTTGGATGGGTTGAGGGTTCTGAGGCGGGTGGGAAGTGGGAGAGAGTCGGACAGGGTGTGGGGCCAGGCTTCCCTACCCTACCCGACCCTCCGTACCTCAGTGTGGCTCTCGGGCCAAAACGTTTGCCCACCTCTGCTCTATAACTATAAAAGTTTGCCCAGAAACTGGAAACTCTTCAGCCAGGAGAGAAGCGTTACCCAGGGCGAAATACTAGTTTACACAGAAGATGTAGGGTCTTGCCCACGCGAAGGCCCATGGGAACCAAATGAACCATCGTAGAACATCAGAGGAGAAAAGACTTTATTGACAGCTCCCCCATACCCAGGAAGAGGAGGCGTGCGAGAGGACTCTGGGGGAAAGGAATAAAAATCCCTGATGGGAAGGAATGGCACCTGTATGCTGCTTGGAATCTGAGGGGCAAGGATGACCAAGCATAAGCAAAAGATCCCCAGGCTTTTCCTGGATTTGCCCTAGGGAATAAACAGCGTTAGCTTATTATACAAGCTTTGATTACCTCTCAGAACCCCAGACTGTAACTCTTTGCATGTCTGTATTTACCGGTTTTAACCTTGTCAACAACCCTCATTTCTTCTTGTTAGTCCATAAACCTTCCCTTAGTTTACCATGGGATTGGCTACAAACCTTGTCTTTGGTTTGAGAGCGGAGATGCAATTGACCGGCAGTAAGTGCCTGGCCCTTTGGGACTGGGAGTAACCTGAATACTGTGATCGCTGGTGTAAGGGACCGTCTATCCCAAAGGCCGGCTTGCCTGGGTGGCAAGATAGATCAGAGGGCCCAAGGGGGCTGTCTGTGACTCCCTGGTAAGGCTGTTATATGATAAGGCATGAGGAGTTCACACTTGATACATGGCTGAGGAACATCTCAGTAGAGAGCACACAGCCAGTCTGGGGTTTGGGGCCTGGTTTGTAACAGCCGGCCCTGAGGCCGGTACCCACGGCCACGAGCCCTCCAGACACCCTTATGCATATTTCCATGCATCGCAAAGGCAGAGCCCCATGAAAGATGGACACATGTCAGCACCCTGCAAATGCCGCAGGGGAACCTTGCCCTGCAGAAAATCTCCATAGGGGCTGGGAGAGGGCACGTGCCCATGCCAGTGTAGGCTGGAGGCCTGGTGTTTTCCACCGGGATTGGGTGAGGTGTAATTTACTCTCTTCTCTGGAGCTGAACAAAGGACGCTCTTGATGCTCTGAGCATTGAAGGCAACGGCACAACTCCCAGGATTCAACCAGGGGGCTCTTATCTGATCCCCTCCCCTAGGAGCCTTTACTCCATACTTACATCCCGAGCCAGACCCCGAGTAGAGATCGTCAATTTCATCATCGGCGAAGGGGTCGTCATCCCCTGACCCTTCCAGGTCCACGGGCCTCTCGTAGTTTTCGTTACGCCAGCGCTGTGCCTGGAATCAAGCAGGAGAGAGAGTCATGTAGGGAACTTACTAGGAGCGGCGTTATATTGTCACACAAAGGCCTCGCCTCAGATCAGGGCCCCGCTGCATCAGACGCTGCACGCACACAGAGTTAGAGATGTCGAAGAGCAATACACTGCAAGAGACAAAGGAGCAGAATGAACTGGGCATAGAGCCCAGGACCCATGTGGCCATGTCCAGTGCCCTACCCATTGGACTACACTGCCACTCACCTACTGCCCAGGTGTTCTGGATGTACACAACTCCCTCTGAGACTGTTAGGAGCTGCAGACTGCTGCCCCATGTCACTGGGAGGGCTTGTAACAAGAGGTAAAGTTTCCCAAAGTACCTATGTGATTTAGGATCACAAGCCCCATCTTCAAAAATGACACTTAGGATCCTAAGTCAATGGGATTTAAGCTCTTAAGTGCCTAAGTCACTTTCGAAAATGGGGCTTGGGCTCCTAAGTCCCTTAAGCACTTTTGAATCTGGGACTCAAAGTCTCTGCTTGGGCCTAGATCCTCTGTCTCTGGAGATCGTAATGCTCTGCATTATTATTACCATCAATTATTTATATCTCAGGGGTGCCCAAAATGTGCCCGGCACTTTCCAAACGCAGAGGAAGACACAGTCCTTGCTCCACAAACAACAGACAGTCCCAGAGTTTTGAAATCCCTCCTGTCTCTCTATTTTCAAAGAGCTATTGTCACAATTATTCAATGAGTGTCACTCCGCGAAGAAGCTCCCTCCGGAGCCGCACAGACAAAACGAATGCGGAGTTTTGAGGGGAGAGGCAGATGTGCTTTGAAATGTATTAATTTGCAAAGGGAAACTCAGCGATTCTGATGAACATCACCGCAGAGGCGCCAACCAAGATCAAGGACCCCCGGTGCTGAAGGAACACACAGTGGAGATGGCCAGCCCGGACTGCCCTCTCTCTTTGCTGCTAGCCTAGGTGAACAGCAAAGGGAAACTCACCAGAGCTGGTCAATTTCCCTTTGAAGTCTGCCTAGCTGCAGGCACAGTGCATGGATGGAAGTGCGGGGAGCAGGCCTCCGTGGGAGAGAAATGAGGGCCTGGCAGAAGGTTTATAGCACCGAGGGATACCAAAAAAAGCCCAGTGAGCGATAACCAGCGGTGGCGTTTCCCCCCGTCGGCGGTGTCACAAACCCAATGTCAAGTGCCCGGGGGTGACAGCCCCACATCCTGCACTGTCGGCAGTCAGAGGGGAAGTCCGAGACCCCGCGGTTGTATATACCAGGTCTTTCTTTTCTTCCCTCTATTGCAGGGTCCCTGTAATGCTCCTAGGCCTTTCGATCCACCCCCTTCAAATGGAGGGCAGCCTCCTCCCCCGGATTGATTCAATCAGAGGAGGAATCCATCTCTTTGACGGAGGCCGTGCTGGGGGCAGTTGACAAGGGAGGTAAGACGGCGGCCTAATAGCTCTTCTCCAGCTCTAATTTTTATGCTTCTCCGAGTCTCTGCTTGCCATCGGCCAGCCGGCTCTGCCACAGAATTATTGGAAACGACACAATTGCCGGGAGGACTTAGAATAAGGGTCTGTCTCCATCGAGGATCAGAAAGCGCCGGGCAGCGTATGGGAGGGTCCGTGTTAGTCTCTTCTCGAGCTGGATTTTCAGAGCGCAGGGCCATGTGCAAAAGCATTTGTGCAATTGCACGCCTAGCTGCCACGACTGCAGTAAGTGCATGAGCACACCACAGCTACCTGCCCAGGTAAATGTCCCATTTGCACACGCAGTCTTAACAACCAGCTCAGCAGCTGCTGGTACATTTTTACACGGTCTCTGCCTCTGACTGAAATCTCCCTCTGTTCCTCTCACTGTATCCTCTTATCCAGCACCAGCCTCCCCTGTGCTTCTCCCACGGCTGGTGAGAAAGCCTTCTCCCCCGCAATCCTACACCTGGGAACAGCCTCCCTGGATCTTGTCCCCGCTCTGCTAAAACTCTCTCTCTCTCCCTCGCCTGCAGCTGTTAATCTCTCTCTCTGGCCGGGTCTCCACTACAGACCTGTGTCAGGAAAACTGTTGCTCAGGGGTGTAAAAAAACTCACACTCCTGAGCAATGTAGTTATACCGATCCCTCCTGGGGCAGACAGTGCTATGTTGCCGAGTACCCTCCATGCCTACTGAAGACCAAGGGAGCTCAAAGCAGGATCCAGCCCAACAAGGAAACTTCCCGAGCGACGGGAAGGAAACCTGGCTCCCAGCTGTCCAGGCCAGTGGGGTTCCTGCAGACCAATACATCCCTGCACCCCTACACTGCAGAGACCTGGACTCTCCTCTCTCCTTCTCCCTGGTTGCCATTCGGAGTCAAAGCTTTGGAGGAAAGATCTGAGCCCCGCGAAGACTCTCCCTCTGCACATAGGGGCCAGGCTGTTCCGATTTCACAGCCTGACACCCGAGCATCATACACGGAAAGTTTATTTGGGTTTCTGACAGCCACAGCCAAGACCCAGCCAGCGGGGCGGGGCCCACACTGGGCTCATTGACTGCCAAGCCCTTGGTGCTGGCCGTACCTGGGAGGGGGTCCGTCACGGTGCCAAGTCTAGCTCCAGGTGAGAGGGTTTGCTGGCCATCCCGCTGGGCAGAGCACAGAGCAGAGCCTTCCAACATCCCCGCGGCCGCCTGGAGCGTTTTCCCGGGGGGATACCGTTAATGATCTCTGCAAAGGGGTGGGCTGCCCAATTACGATGCCAGTTTCTCCCAACCGGGCCAAGGGTCTTTGTGCTGGAGCTAGAAACTCTCTCGCACCTTGACCTTCCCGAATATAAAAGGAGATTAGAGCCGCCCGCGTAAGACATCAGTGTCGTTAAAACTCTGGCTCCCGCAGCGCCTGTCTGAATGGCTCCCATTGATAGGGCTGGGAAATGGGACTGCAGGCCAAAGTCCTGGCTCACATGGGCGTCAACTTTTCTCGGCGCCGGTGGGTATTCGCCCCCACCCATTCCTGCCTCCAGCCCAACTCCACCCCACCCCAAAGTCCCCGCCCAAACTCCGCCCCTCCCTGCCCCTATCGGACCCCTCCCCAAATCCCCACCCCAGCCCCGCCTCCTCCCCAGAGGGCACCGCGTTCCCCCTCCTCTCCCTCCCTCCCAGGCTTGTGGCGCGAAACACCTGTTTCACAGCACAAACGCTGGGAGGGAGAGGGGAGAAGCAGGACGCGGCGGCGCGTTCAGGGGAGGAGGCGGAGTGGAGGTGAGCTGGGGCGGGGGTGGGGGTGGGGTTCTGCCAGTGGGTGCAGAGCACCCACCAATTTTTCCCCATGGGACCTCCAGACCCGGACCACCCACGGAGTCGGCACCTAGGCTGGCTCATGGGCTGTCTGGCTAGTGTTGAGAGCGGGGGGTGGAATGTCGGAACAGCTGGGTTCTGTACCTCACTACACATTGACATGCCGGGGGTACTTGGGCAAGTCACTTAGCTTCTCCGTGCCTCAGTTCCCCCTTTGTATTGTGCAAATACTACTACTGTAATAAACTGATAACTCTCAAGGAAATTCTCTGCATGCTACAGCCACTTAAAATTCCATAGAGATTGCAGGAATAAAATTCAGTCCGCCTGCTCTGTAAATCCAGGCCCGTGATGGTTGGATGAAGCAAGAATCCTCATCAGCTGGTAGCAGTACGGGGCTTATGGCACATACAGGAAAAGTTCTACTTTCACCCAGTAAAGGACAGTGGTGCATACACTCACTAGCCATGTGCTACATGAGAAACCTGTTTGTCGGTGTGTTGTAAGTCTTCATTAAGGGAGAAACACTACAATCATGGGATGGAAGCTGCTCTGGAAATGCCCTGGAGAGGCAAAAAGCCCCAAGCCAAGCTGCGGCTCCCGGTACTTTTTGTTTCACAAGGCAGATTTCCCAGGCTTCCCGGGTAGTCAACGTGTGAGCTTCACCCCTGCACAGAGGCTGAGAGCAAGGCACAGACATCGGTTCCCTCTCTACGTTTTTCAGTGGAGCCAGCACTGTCCACCACAAGCTCTGACAGAACAAGAATCGGGCTCCAAAAACTCATGAGCCTGGCTTAAAAATCATGAGATTTTTTTAAAAATAATACCTTTGAGGTTCTTTTTATGCTTCTGGGTGCACTCGGTCTCCAGGGTGCACTCCAGTCCCATGTTCAAGCCCGTCTCTGCAAGCCTGACTGCCAGAAACTTACTTGTTTTTCTTGAAATGAACACAGAGTCTCACCTAATCACGTGCCTCCTGGAGCAGGGGCTTTTTTACACCAACTATTGTGAAACTCACAAGAAAATCACAAGACTTGCTTTGTGCAGGCATTCGGCACAGGGGTGATGGTCCGCCAGGCATGTCTGGCTAGCGGAAGATCCTGGCGACTTAGTTATTAGAGTCTCCAGAGTCCCATATAAGGTCACGTTCCATCTATTTGACCCTCCAACCTCTCAGTAACGAGAGCCAGACGGGCAGGCCCCTTGTCAAGCTCATTCCCTGCTTACTGGAACCAGACCAGGCAACTCCAGCCACTGACTCACCGGCTAGTTGTGCTTGGAATGGGAAAGCAAAACAAGGAGAGATCGTTCCAGGAATTCCTGAGCCGTTGCGAAGCCTGGCCAGCTCCCTGCTCACCCCCACCAAGGAAAGGGGTGTGCAAACCAATCCTTGTGCCCCGGATCCATTTTTCTGGCACGACAGCTTGAAACACTCCAGCACCAGCAACCTGGCACGGTGCCGCCCGCCCCTTGGGAGGCCAGGCAACTGCAAAACAGTGGGTCAAAAGACCGGCCAGGAGTAGTCAATTAAAGATGGCTCTGCAACCATTAGGATTTGTCGCTGCTGTTCTCAGGTAGGGTTTCATAAGGGGGGACATGAAGCCGCCCCCTCCTTAGGAACGCCCAAGGGGATTAACTCCTGTTGGGCTTGCAGAACGACGCGCTGGATGCAAGGAGACTTGGCCACAGCATCAGGATGTCGCCGAGTTCTGATGCCGCGTCGCGACGCAAGGGCGTCTCGTGGGCCTCAAGGGACGTCAGCACTTAGAAATGTCCCCGCCAACCATCAAAAAGCTACCTTCAAAAGAACAGCCTCTGAGGATCTCTGTGTGCTTACAGGCATTCTTCACAGCACCCTTGTGAGGCAAGCATTATCCCCACATCACAGCTGGGGAAACTGAGGCACAGAACAGTGACATGACTGCACAGAATTATAGAAATGTAGGGCTGGAAGGGACCTCAAGACATCAGCTAGTTCAGCCCCCCACGGAGAGGCAGGATTAAGTAAACTTAGACCAGTGATTCTTAACTAGGGGTACATGTACCCTTGGGGGTACACAGAGCTCTTCCAGGGGGTCCATCAACTCATCAGAGATTTGCCTAGTTTTACAACAAGCTACATAAAGAGCACCAGCGAAGTCAGTACAAACTAAAACTTCCTTCAGACAATGACTTGTTTATACCGCTCTCTATACTGTACATTGGAGTGTAAATATGATATTTACATTCCAATTGATTTATTTTATAATTATATGGGAAAAATGAGAAAGTCAGTAATTGTTCAGTACTAGTGTCCTGGGACGCTTTTGTATTTTTATGTCTTATTTTTGTAAGTCGTTTTTAAGTGAAGTGAAACTTGGGGGTAGGCCAGATAAATCAGCCTCCTAAATGGGGTGCTGTTGTCTGGAAGGGTTGAGAGCCCCTATCCTAGACCATCCCTGACAAGTTTTTGCCCTGGCGCAGAGCTGGGAATAGAACCATGGTCAGTGCACGTGCTCCCAAATGTGGTGTGGAAGGTTAAGACTTTTATCGGTATGTCAGTCAAAGTCGATTTCGCCGTGCAGTCGCAGAGTGATGAACAAATATTTCCCCCCATAACAATCAAAATGTACAGACAGGCAAAGACAGACAAATACGTCCGGAGAACACAGTCGGTTTGATTTAAGGATATTTACATTGTATATTTTGACATGCGATGTTGCCTACTTGTGTAGGAACCGTTATATAGCTCAAACCCGTTGAATCTAGTCTGTCATTAAATATAGCCTGGCCACCCCAGCAGAATTTTCTGCAACTGTGAAAATTTAAAATCAATAAAAGTCATTTTAAAAAAGCTTAAAAATAAACATTGATGTTATCCGTCAAAAAGATACCAAAATAAAAAATCACATCCTGCCAAGCCTGCTGATACGTTAGCTATCACCCCCTCCTACCTCCCACCCGCACAGCCAAACTCTCCTCTGGAATCTGAAACGCGGGGTTGGAAACAGCCTCTCTTGTGAGATTTCCAGAGCTGCCCCCTCTAGGGCAGAAACTGCTACAGAAACAGCCTGTTTGAGGTTGTCTCACTTCCAGCCAGCAAGCAAGGAAACACGGACCAAGATGACAGCCGCTTTCAAACCTCCCAGTGCGTTGCTTTAGGATCAATGTCGGGTTTGGACAGACTCCAGAACAGCCCGTGTTTCCCTAGTGACAACCCCTTCTTGGACGCCCAAAGTCTCTAGGAAAGAAAGAAGAATGAAGAACAATGCACACCTAGGTGCTTTACCAACCGTAGCTGATTTCCTAGTGACTGACAACAGCCCTGCTTGGTCTAGGAATCCACATGGCTGCAGTGAAGGGAGGACACCAACATTTTAACAACTGAGAGACCGTTTGCAGAAGAGGGCTCTGGTTCCTGAATTATTCTTCTTCTATTCTGCGTATGCTCAACTTTGTACAAGGCAGAAAGCTTGCACTGTGAACAGGCATAGAAAAAATCCAGGTATGCAGACACTATTATGAGCTGAATCACCCCCGAGCCAGGACTAGAACCTATGATCTGCCGTTCTACCAACTCAGGCCTCTGCGCTCACCGCCTGTATGGGTCTTATGAACGAGAAGCATGGGTTGCCAGATGGAAGACTTTGGAGGAGGTACCAGGGAGGAGGGTGACCAGACAGCAACTGTGAAAAATCAGGACAGAGGGTGGGGGGTAAAAGAGCCGATATAAGAAAAAGCCCCAAATACCGGGACTGTCCCTGTAAAATCGGGACATCTGGTCACCCTACCAGGGAGTCAGTCTGGGTGCACATGGCTGGAATGTTGGCTGCAGTTGCAACGACTCTGTAATTAGCACCTCATTCCCTTTAGGGATCAGCCTGCAGAGTTTGGGGAGCATCTCAGCGGGTGTTTTAAGAGCTCATTCCTTGCTGGATTCAGGGGCAGGGCTGTGCCTTTTGGGGTCTAAAGTGAAAACTGCACAAAGCCCTGGCTTTGGCATTATCCTGGGTAACATTCTGCCCTGAGAGTTAACTAGCCCGGAACCGTATGTGCCCATCCTAAGGAATAATCCTCACCCTCCGGCTGCCAATCAAGAACTGCTTTTGTCTTTAGCCCCTTCCTGTCCCTACACACTTGGCTTCAATCCCCCTCCGCCTTGTGTTGTCTTGATTTTTTTTTAACAGGAGAGATTAGATTAGACAGATGATCCTGGCAGTCTACTTGTGCCTGGAGTAATGTTTTTTGATGGGCAAGGAAAATATAGTTTCTTTCCCCATTACCAGCTTTGTAATGGTAAAAGGGGTGGACCAGTACACTTTATACCTCCCTAACATTCAGTACTGCAAAACTGCCATGGAAATTGACCAGCCCTGGCACAAAAACGAGGCCTTTACCATTCTGTCAGCGATAGGGCAAAACCTAGTGATACTTTACTTGATCAAAAAATAAAGCCAACATCTCCTCGGTGAGGGAGCTGTGAAGAGTTTCGTGAGGAATATGCTCTCAGAGAAACACACACCCATCGAGTCCCGCAGCCTCGAGATTCCACTGGTCCTTAAGTGCTTTCCTGCTGCCACGGATAAATCCCAGGGCTCTGATTTTGGGCTGAAAATAAATACCTACGGCCCCATCCTGCTGGAGAGAAGGGATTTTCAAGTGCTGCTTTTCCCAGTAAGATAGCGCAAAGGCAGCAGGTCAATATATAAGGTGTAGCCAACTCCAGGAGCATACAGTGCTAAGAGCAGAGGTGTTCATTAAAACCAGCTGCAGTAGTATGTTCACAGAGGGGCACGGGTGTGATCTGCCAGGCAGAATAATGCTGTACCCTCGTTAGGTTGCTGTTAGCCCTTTAAGCTCTTTGCGGTGTGGGAGGAGCCCGTTCGCCTGACTCGAAGAGATTGACAGTCCATGCTCAGCGGCAGGCCAACAGCATTTGAAGCCTCAGTCCCTACCAGGGAGGCAGGGCTACTCATGGGAAAACGAGTCAGGACTCCTGGCCTCTCCCACCGATTTGCTCCGTGAGCTGGGGCAAATCCCCGAGGGTCTGATTTCCGGAAGACACACGCACCCACCGCTCCAGCCGAAGTCAACGGGCGGGGTGTGGGTGCCCGGCGCCTCTGATGATCAGGCCCTGATAGCCCCCCCTGTGCCTCAGTTTCCACAGCTGTGACGGGATAATAGGGATGGAGCTCAGGGAGGAGGGCTTGTTAGTTGCAGGGCTCCGTTCCTTGACGTTTACCGGGTGTTTTGAGATCTTTGGATGGAAGGGCAAAGCGTTTTCATTACTGCCCCCATTCCTCCCACACACACACATGCGAATCCTGACACCCTCCAGGTGCTCACAGCATGACCCCGAAGGATGGAGCAAGAGACCCTCCCTCCCTTTGCTCTGCGCTTGTCTGGAACTCCCCCCCACACCCAGGATCCGGTCAAGAAACCTAATTCCCTGCCCTGTTCTCAAGCATCTCTCCACGTCACCTCCTCACGGCCTGCATCTGAAAACGCTGTAACGCTGTCGGCTTCCCTGGGAGAGGGAGCGAGAAACAAAGTCAGTAGCTCCCCCTCCCCCGGTCCCTCTCCCATGGGAGTTTCCAACAGGCGCAAGCACAAACTGACCATGACTAAAACATCCCCTAAGAGCCCAGGGGCAGGGCGGGGGTGATGCCCAAACACCCCCTCACTCTCCCAACCCTTTCAGGCAAATGCCCATGACGCCAGAGCCAGTTGTGGGGGGGATCGATATCCCAGCTTGCCTCTGTGGTTAGAGCAGTGACAGTGACCAGCAGGCAGGCGGCCGGGAGGAAATCAGGCTGGCCAAAGCTTGAGAGCAGATGTCCTGCACTTGTGGGCAGTGGACAATGGGGGCGCGGAGCCAGCTGACCTCACGGGGCTGGTTCCTTCCTCTTTCCAGCTGCTACACCGCAGTCAAGGAGGCTAAAAATCCGTCGGGCACGTCCCGCCATGTCAGCTCTCGCCATCGCTGTCTCCGAGAGGTGTGACTATGAAAAGGAGGGAAGGCGAGAGGCGGGGGGGGGGGGGGGGGGAAGCGGGCCCGGGGGCCCCGGGGCCCCGGCCCCGGGGGCGATGGGGAGACATCAATGAGACGCTCTCTGTGTTAAGATGTGGCGCGTGCTATAACGAAGCCTGTGAGCCCCTGCACTGATGTGCACTGTATGGGGCAGGCCCGCATGAGGAAGCAGAGAACCCCAGTGCACAGACCACTCGGCAAGAGACAAACCCTCCCCAAAGTCACTTCCCCAGCCCCACGGGTCCCAGGGCACAGCGCTGATCTCCCAGGGATGGCACTTTGGTCTCTATGTGTCTGTAGCTAACGAGAAAGACCCCCACACCCAGGGACATCTGCAAGGGACAGCGGAAGGACCAGCCCTTCCAGCAAAGCCACTTAGCTCACCCAGGCGGGAGCCACAGCGGAGCGTGCCAGCGGGCATCAGCTCACTGGCATGTCCCATCCCGGTGCCAGCGTCCACCCGCCACTGGCATGGCGGTAGAGGCCAGCTCCAGGGGGAAGCCGGGGCTAGAAAGACCCGGACTGGAAGCCTGGACACGGGCAAGGCCCTTTAGGAAACAGATCCAGATCCCCAGCAGGCCAGGGTAGCTCGGCGCAAACCCCCTGTGCAGCGGGAGGAGGCGCGGCTGCATTTCTCATGCGCTCCCCCAGTCTCTGGCGGGCGCAGGACGGAGAGGAGAGCGGCCCAGGGGAGCCAATTACCGGCTGGAGCCAGGCAAGCCAAGGAAGAGCAACTCCCATTCATAAAACGCCAGCTCACCGGCGAATGCCTCCGGGCAGAGGGTTTCATTAACGAGCCCCGAGCTGCCTTTCCTGCATTAACGAGCCCCGAGCTGCCTTTTCTGCCTCAGACCAGGGCTTCGTTAGCCAAACGGAACCCAGGGCCAGTACAGTTGCAGGAGGCCAGGGCTCCCAGGAGTGTCGCTGGGCATTATCGAAGGCTCGGCGCTCACGGTAGCAGGGATCCCGGCTTCTCCCTACACTGCCGTCCTTTGTGAATGGAGAGGCCGTCAGCAGAGGACAGAGCAGGAGCCGGCTGGCTCTGAACGTGGGTCCCCCAAGGCGGCTGTGCTCGCCGGAGCGTCCCAGCTCCCGTAGGCCAGTGGATGTGCTCTGAGCTCTGGCCTCATCTGGCTGCATGGCCGTGGGCAAGGCCTTGCGGATGGGAAGAATGAGTCCTTGTAAAATGCACGGAGCTCCTCCGAGGATCTTCCTCAGTGACCAGCACAAGCTGGGATGGGTTCTTGTCTAAGCGCATGTTTCCGGAATTCATCAGCAGTGCCGGAGATTCCGGGGCTGAGAACGCTGGCCCCGTAGATCCTTCACACGCCAGAATATCTCGGTGGTTAAGCTCCGGGACTTGGGGTGTTTGTGTCTCTGGGAGCCATTTATGGGGCAAAACTAAAGTGAGAGCCGGGCTCCCGCTGGGAGCTGGTATACCTTGAGGAAAGTTAGCTGCTTGTTCTTTCCCCCAAGTTGCATGCTGGTTTAACCGGCCCAGCAATGCACCAGTGAGGGCTGTCATAGCCAACTGCAGTCGCAAGGGAGCTTTTGGAAGGAGGAAGATCATTATCAGCCAAGCTGGGATGCGCCCAAGACTCCAGGATTAACCATCCTACCCCTTGAGGACAGGGCTTCGGCAGCTTTAAACAGCGCCCTCTGCTGGAGGATGGGCACGGCGCGGCGCCCAGGCCCAGCCGGGAACCATCAGCACCAGCCCTGGGAGTCTCCCGTCCAACCACAGACCAGCCAGCCGCTGTTTGGCGTAAGCAAGCTGATAGCAGCACGGCACTTGGTGAGATGGTCACAGGCAGCCCAGCGCCTAATGCAACCGCTATTCGGTTACCCTACTGCCAGCACCATGGCTCGGCCCGGTGCCAGACCCAGGTGTGGATCTGATCCCAACACCAGGGTCAATCACCCCATAGCCGGTGACTTCTCGTTGCCTTGGTTTTCAGCCTCTCGGCAGCAATCGCGTTTGTAAGCGAGAGATGGAGACAAACCCTACCTGGAGCTAAGCGACCTGGGCGCAGGTCTGATGGCTTGACATACAATATCACAAGCCGACAACAAAGATCCCACACTGGTGACCTCAAAGAACCCTCCCGCCTGCGTCATCCAGTTATTAATGGAGCTTGCAAAGACTCCCCCCACCCACCCACCCACAAAAGCAGATGCCGATCATGGCTGTTTATGATCCCTTTTGTGTCTCCCCTCTGGGAGGAATGACCAGGAACTACAGCCAAGATCGTCAATCCAACAGCAATGCCGAGTGCATCCAAATCCCCAGCGAAGAGCGCTGGGAAGCTAGCGACGCCTCAGCCCCTCGGCTCACGTCCCATGCAGCCGGGCTCTGAGAAGGACCTGCATCCCTCTCCATTGTCTGCCACAGGAGCACACAGGCCTGAATGAATTAAACCCCACAAGCGCCCTGCCCGCAGAAGACCAGAACTATTATCCCCATTTTACAGATGAGGAGACTGAGGCACAGAAAAGGAAGCAACTTCCTCACAATCATATAGTGAATCCTTGGCAGAGCAGCAGAGAGACCCCAGGAGCGCCGAGTCCTGCTCTAACCACTAGACAATGACTCCTCCCTGTTCAGAAAGCCGGGCGGGGACTGAGCTAACAGCCCAGCCAAAGAACACATCCAGGGAGAATAGGTCCTTGCACAACCACTGTATCCCTTACACCAACTCCCCATGCACCCCTATTCATGCACACACACTCCACTACACCCATACAACCATCCCAGTCACACCATCCTCCTTCCAGAGTCTCCCCGCTTCCCACCCTCCACCTGTTCCCTCACTTCCCACATCCACAGTCCCACCCCTCTGATATCTACCCGCTCCCCCAGCACTCAGCTACCCATCCCACCTACACCTCACACACTTCCACCTCCCCCTACAAAAGAGCCATCTAGAATTGAACAGATGATAGGATTTTTGACCCATCCTACAGAACTGAACACAGAGTTCGAGCCTTGCTCTAGAATCCTATAGGATGGCTAAAAACCAACCACCCCACCAAACCTCTTATAGGAAGGAATTTCTTCTCTATAAAACCCTATGGATATTTAGTGTAAGTTCTGTGGAACGCTGGTTAATTTAAAAGAGACCCTGATCGATTCTATAGGATTTTTCTATACGCACAGCCTTTTTGGTATATTTATACCTATACAGGGTGATGAAATGGACAGTTATGTGCAGAAAAACATGGAGGGTCAGATCTTCGGTCGGCACAGCGGTGCTGATTTCTGTGGCATTACGCTGATTGACATCAGCTGAGGATCTGGCCCAAACACCAGCTACTCTCTAAAGAGGATGGAAGGATTGCAAGTGGTATCTCTTTTGGCGTGTTATTGGCCTGGGTCACCTCAGAGCTATTTCTTGGACATTTACCACCCTTTATAATAAATGTTTCCCCTCAGTTTCAAAGCAAGAAACCGGCCAATTCCCACCCCCCAAGGTTGGGTTAGAAATGAAATGTACCGCGGTTGCAAAGAGATTTTAACCGCAGAGCTTGTCGATTTAATACAGCGCTGTAAGCTAGGGGAGAAGAGAGCCTCACAAATCAATCACTCTGTCTTTAAACACAGGTAGATGGGGTGGGGAATCTCGCCTGGATGCGATTAGGCCCGATTCCAGTAGCCATTGACATGACAACAGTAACTATGGCAACTACCTCCTTCATCCTACAGACAGAGATGTGTAACTCCCCGCTACGCTGTGGAAAAGAGAGAACACATCACTTTGATGCCAAGAGGTTTCCTCCAGCAGTGTCATGTTCGGTTTCTCTTTTGCCAAGACAACCCCGTCAGCCGGCTCTGCTAATCTTCCAGCCCAGCCCAGCCCAGCCGCACGGTACCTACAAGCAGAAAACAGCGTGGGCGTCCGAGCAGGCTGCAGAATCAAAACAGATTCGTCTTCCTTGGGCACCAGTCAGGAAGGAAAGCAGCGGGGATCTCTTTGGTTAAGCCCCCTGGCCTGGGGTTCAGGAGATCCAGGTTCAATTCCTGCCCTGGCACAGTTGCTGGGTGACTCTGAGTAGGTCAGCTGGGGTATGTCAGGAGTGTGCACGGGCTGGTAGGTGCTACCTTACACAAGGAACAATGGCCGCATGGGCTAGCAACCAGGCCTTGGCAAGCTTGCATTGTCGTGCTACCTCGTGCTACTACAACTTTACTCCCAGTGGTGCCTGAAGCTGGATTAAAGCTAGTACAGACATACGTACAGTGCCTCCAATCACACCTTCACTTGAGGCATCCACATAATCTTCGTCTCTCTGGCTCAGAGCCTCCAAGGTATTTAGGTGCCTAATTCCCATCAGTTGCAATGATCATTGATTCCAGAGCCTAGATACTTCCAGGGATCTGGGCCTCAGCTCTCCATTGCTAAAGAGGGGCTGGCTATGCTTCCTTTACCCTATCTAGACTGTGAGGTCTCTGAGGTTGAGACTGTCTCTTGCTATTAGTTAGTGTGACGCCCAGCACAACGGAGCCCCGTGTGATCCAGAGACCCCTTGGTGCTATCTGGCAGAGGGTATACGGGATGCGTGGGGTGTTACAGGGGTGCCTGGGTAGATATCTACATAATAGCTGGCCAATGGGGGCATGTGAGGTCTCTTCTGAGAGCCAGTTGCTGTCTGGTCATCATAATTATTGCAAAATGTATCTGTGGAGAATATTTAAGGATTTCTATATCTATCCTGAAAAAATATGTTCTTAAGGCCTTAGACTTAAGGCCTGTCACCAGGAGGTGACAAACCTCGAAGATGTTCCTTGCAGGCAAGAGGTAACTTGTCTCCCCGTCTGGCCCTTTGTGTATTGTCTGCCTCTCGAAGACCTATTTGCATCCTGAGCCGATCTGCATGCTGAGCCAGGTGTGAACTGAGAGCAGGCGAAATCTACAGGTGAGGAAAGCTACAGGAAAAAGCAAACAGCAGGGGGGTGCCCTGTCTCTGAATAAAGATCGGTCTGCTTGGAATGCAGAGAGAGACACTGAATCTGGTGTCTAGAAGGCAAACTGACAATGTGCTTGTTTCGTGAAAGAAGGTCACAGCTAGGCTGGCTGTAACGCGCTGCAAAGATTTGGGGTAAGCAATATTTTTTGTAGACAGCAGAGGAGCTTGTTAATTAAGGCCAGGTCTACACTACAGACTTATGTAGGTAGAACTCCATGTGAAAAATCCATCCCTATGAACAATGTAGTTATACTGACCTTAACCCCCACCCCGTCCTCGACCCTAGACAGTACTATATCTGCAGGAGGGTGTCTCCTTTCAACAGAACTACTGCCTCTCAGCTAGGTGGAGTAACCGCACAGACGGCAGGAGTTTTCCCGTCAATGTGCAGCGGCAGTCAGAAAAGCGAATAGAACGTTGGGAATCGTTAGGAAAGGGATAGATAATAAGACGGAAATTATCACATTGCCTCTATATAAATCCATGGTACGCCCACATTTTGAATACTACTTGCAGATGTAGTCGCCCCATCTCAAAAACGATATATGGGACTTGGAAAAGGTTCAGAAAAGGGCAACAAAAATGATTAGGGTGTAAGGAATGGCTTCCGTATGAGGACAGATTAATAAGACTGTCACTTTTCAGCTTGGAAAAATGGTGACTAAGGGGGGATATGATAGAGGTCTTTAAAATCATGACAGGTGTGGAGAAAGTAAATAAGGAAGTGTTATTTAGTCCTTCTCAAAACACAACAGCTAGGGGCCACCAAATGCAAATAATAGGCAGCAGGTTTAAGACTAATAAAAGGAAACTAACAGCAAGGCCTCAGTGATTTCCCAGCAACCCTCAGTTTGTGTGCGCGGGTGAAAGGCAAAGCGTGAAATCTACAAGGAGCATCAAATAGACAGTTGGCCATTTAATAACGAGCAAAGAATAGAAACTCTATGGGATCTTCTAGAGGTCAGTTATGGGATTCCCCATTCCCACTCCCTAATTTACTCTGAGAGTTACTGACTGCTGAATTATTGATCAGCCCCGGAGACTCTCTCTGACATGGGAACAACATGCCTGAAAGATTGGAAGAGTCAGAGGGGAGTTTCACTGTCAACATTCCTTAGGGGTTTGCACTGCAAAGAACAAGCAGGGGATTTTGCTGCACCGCCCACAAACTCCCTCCCACAGGATCTGCACTGGCCCTATGCCCCCACACTGGCTCTCTGCCCCCCCATGGCTCCCTCCAGGACACAGAGGAAGGGAAGAAATTATGCCATCAGGGGGGTGAACTTTCCCTTTGGCAGCATCCAGCAGGGAACGATTCAGGGTTTGTCCCCTCTGCCAGCAGAGGAATGGATCTTCCCCAAGAATAGAGCAAAGTTGGTTCCAAGATTTAAGGGTTGTCAAGTTTTTGCTACAATGTTCCCTGATTATGTTTCCCCGCCAACAATTCAGATGAAAAGGAATTGAGTCCCCTTAAATGAATGAAGATTCCTCTGCTGTTTATTTGCAACCCAAACATTGTGGCCTCGTGCTAGGGCGTGAGAACGGGAAAGCAAAAGGGTTGTGAAACGAATGTGAAACTGACCAGTCTTATTTCATTGCTCGAGCTGCCCAAAATGCAAGATGTGAACAAACAGAGCTGCCAACCCTCCCAGCCGCTGGTGTTGGTCTTAAAGGCCCAGCTATTGGAGTCACCGAATTATGTCAGAACCTTTGCTCAGAAAGTGAATAAAAAGAACCTCTTATTTAAAATCTTGTGATTTTTAGCCAGGCCCATGATTTTGCCAGAACCTGACTTGTAGTTTGTTTGGGATTTTTTTTTAATGCTTGCCGTTGGCAATGAACCTCAAATTTGATTTTTTTTTTAAAGTCAACATCTCCAAAGGACGGGCCTGCAACATGGGAGGGAAGTTTTGTTTTTAGACTAGAGATTTGTAACGGGATAGTGTTGGAACAACTGGCCTGAGACTCAGGAGATGTGGGTTTAATTCCTGATGCTCCACTGGCCTGCTGGATGACAGTCACGTCCCCTCTATGTACCTGAGTTTCCCAATCTGTAAAATGGGAATAATGACACTGACCTTCCTTGTCAAGTGCTTTGACACCTAAAGATGAAAAGCACTAGCTAAGAGCCAGGTATTACTATCATTCTTTGTGCAAGCTTTAGAGAAGTCATTGTTAACTTTCTCAGCTCGAGGCTCAAATGTGTTATTCCAGAAAGGCCCAGGGTCCCAATCTATACTTTGGGGAACAGCCTCAGGTCTGTTCCACCCCCTTGCATTGGTGAAGTGTTTTAAAAGGCACAGCAAGCCACCCAATCAGCCATCCCTTGTGATGCAGACAGACCAACAGAGCGCAGCTCCAGAACACAACACACAGCTGCTGCTCAGAGCAGGTGCAGGAGAGGGTGGTCGCTGGTGAGGAAGAGCCCAGATCTGCCTCCCCCCAGTGCCCGGGCTTATTCAGACACTTCCATTTAAAGGCCACCGGGAGACATTTTTTCAATTCTCCATCAAATACCTTCTTACCCATCCTTAACCCAGTCACCCCCAGGGCCACGGTTTAGAACCTCAAGAATCACGAGTAGTCCCTGGCCTGAAGGTTGAACACAGATGCTCTAGGAGTCTGGTTTGAAACCCTTCCCCCTCCCCCAAATACAGAGGCTCCTTAGCTGAGGCTTCCCAAACTCCCTGGGTTAGGGTGACCAGACAAAGTGTGAAAAATCGGGATAGGGGATGGGGGGTAATAGGAACCTATATAAGAAAAAGACCCAAAAATCGGGACTGTCCCTATGAAATCGGGACATCCGGTCACCCTACCCTGGGTCCACATACCAGAGCTGGCGATGCTGGGAACCAGCTTCCCCAGTCATTCCTGCTTCCGGCCAGGCCTGGAAATACCAGGGGAAAAAACTCCCTATGAGATTTTGACTTTACACATCAGAATCGAGGCAGTGGAAAAAAATGACAAACAGAGGACAAATACCTGTGCAGAGTCCCTGAAGCATTTGGATTTGGGATGTGGAGCGGTTCTTATTTTCTCTGAACTGGTTTGTCAAACTGATCCCACATGGTCCCCACTTCAGTCACAGAAAGCAAGCTTTGGAGAGGCCATAGCGGGGTGGAGCAGGGCAAAGGGGCCACCAGAGGGCCAAAGAGAACAAGCCGAATTTGCACTGCCGTTAACTTCTAGGGTGATCAGATAACAAATGTGAAAAATCAGGACGGGGTGGGGGGTAATAGGAGCCTAGATAAGAAAAGGACCCAAAAATAGGGACTGTCCCTATAAAATAACATCTGGTCACCCTAGTTCATTTCAGCGGGGTGCCAAGTGGGTGTTTATCTCACTGGAGGGTGCTTGAGACAGGACAAGGTTTTAAATCCTGCTAAAAGGGCTGGGACGACTGAGCAGACAGGAACCTGGGACTGTTTCTGGAGCAAAGACACCCTCCCACAGCCCATCTCAGCATCCAGATCAGCCTGCCGGCAGCCAGCACCAGCATCATGGGGCACCCCGATAACCTCTGTGCAAACAAGCAGCTGGCAGTAAAGCAGGGATTGCAGCTGGACTCTCTCTCCCCTGCAGCTGTGCGGAAGGAACGGGTCCTCTCCAGCCATCCCGCTGTGCTGCCGGAATGTAAACATCATGTGGGAACGAGACATAGGGAGGCTCCGGGCAGCAGGAATTAGGCCAATGATCCCGTAACTCCGGGCTAGATGAGACAGGACAGATGTTCAAAACAAGCCTGGGATTTAAACCTGTGTGGGGGGATGCAGGTTGTTAAATTTTGTTGGGCACAAACATGGAGCCCGGCTCTACGCCCAGTTTCCCCGGTGTAAATCTGGAGTAACTAACCCAGTTCTGGTCACTGTATTTTGCAACGAGGATGACACACCATTAACTGCAACACAATGATCACAACATCACGGCTTTCAAACCGAAGGCTTCTACAGCGCCTTTCGAGATCAGTTTAAACCAGCGCTAAAATGCAGCGACCTCTGGGGTAGAGCTGCCTACCAGAGCACAGCCACACTCTGCAACAGCATAAGACTGAATCCTGTAGCCTGTTAGAATTGCAGGATGAAATGCCGGGGGCTGAATTACACCAGGTAGAAGGAGACTGCTAATAACCATGAGTGGTCATGAGCTACTTATTATGTCTCATGCTAAGTAGAGCATTTCCCTTGCAGGCTGAGACATGCTTCAGGTCTGATTTTGAAGCGGTAGGTCTCCCTTCGGGGGTCTCCAGTCCAAGAACCAAGGTGTGTTTGGCCCAGCTGTGGACACAAACTGCCCTGGGACAATCTGGTTGTTCAAATCACCTCGGGAGTTATCACAATCTTCCAGGCCGCAGACAGCTGGTGGAGGGGAGCTGCCGTCGACACAGCAACTCAAGGGTTAATAGTGTGGGAGGAGGGTTGGGGGGAAAGAGGGACAGAGGGCTAGTGCCAGAGCGGGAGCCTGACACCCCGAGAGGGATGGACCGAGCTGGACTCGTGAGCACGTCAGTGAGCTGGGGGCTGTGGGGAGGGAGCACGGAGCTAACTCAGGACGACGGGCATGCTATGCCAAGAGGGGGGCGATGGTAAAGCCTTTGGCCCCACTAGACAGTGGGCACAGCTGCCCCCTCAGCATTCATTCAGGCCATGGCAGGAAGATCCCTGGAGAGCGCCAAGCACCTTTGAGCTTCTCCGGTCACTCCACCCTCCCAGCCCTTCCCTGGGAGCAGAGAGCTTGTTTACAACGTGGTTTTAAACCTCTCCGCTTCCCCCGGCTCCCAGCAAAGCTATTTATAAATCCAGGCTCCACAGGGCCGGCAGCCAGGAGGAGGTTGGCATGGGCACACGCCACCGATCTGGCTCCCAAGAGCCGGAGGGGCTGGCTGGGATTGGTCACAAGGAGAAGCTGGATTCGGCCCAGCGCTCAGGCAGGGGTGGGAAGGGCATTGTGGGTATCCCCACGCGAGGGCATTGGCCACCCAGCTCACTGGAGCAAGTGACTTCGTTAGCTGGGGACTGGGCTTCCCGGGGGGTGCGGGGGGTAATCCCATGGTGTGTGTTTGCCTCACTGGGGCAGCAGGATAGGTAGTCCGGGGCAGACTGGCACCCGGGGGGGGATATAGGGGCTGGGACTGACCGTGTCTTTCTGTCCACGGCGAGAATGCTCTGGATCCTCTGTAACGCTAGCCAAGTTACCCTCTGGATCCTCTGTAACGCTAGCCAAGTTACCCCCCTTCTCCTGCTGAGCAGGGGCCAGCAGGGGGCGCTATGGGCAGGGTTTTTATGCGGTGGACACGTCCCACTAGCAACTGGACTGAGACTCCGCTATTCGTTACACCAAACCTGGGACAATGTGTACAGTGGGGAGGAGGGGAGGCTGAGAGGCATTGAACCAAACTGTAAACCCTGGAGGTGATGGAAACCGCTTCAAGCCAGGGGGTGCGGCAGCACCCCCACTTCCATCACCCCTGCCCCAAACTGCCTCCTTCAGCCGACAGGGCCCTGGCCTGCATGTAACGTGGTGAAAGGCTCCATATCCCAGGCTCTCCGCCCAGCCCCCTGGCTCCCTCCCAGCGAGATATATACGGACACAGCTTCGAAAGCGACCTCGGATTTGGGGTGTCCAGCTGGAGAGGCCTGGGGTCAGATTCCCCCAGGGGCTCAGCGTGATGGATGCTCTGTGCGTGGTGGACCCCAGTCCAGGTGCTTGATCACTTGACCCCGAGCTCAAAGGAAAATCTGGCCCCCCAGTGTTTGCTGTTCAGCAATGCGGAGGCACTCAAAATCCACGGAGACGTGGGAAATGTGCCCTAAACCCCGTTCTCTTGCTGCCAGCCTAACCCCACGGGAGGCGACGCTCTGCCCGGGCTCTCCTAGGCAGGGCATTGGCTGGGCAGTGGCGTGGAGCTGGTACGCTGGGGTGTCGTGCTCCTGTAGGAGCGGTGGATCGGGAACCCTATGAGTGCCCAGGGAAACAGGGTCTGGACACTCCAGGGTGGGCTCAGAGCTGGAAACCCGGGGAGCGGGGCTGGAATCAGAAGGTGCAGAGAGGCTGCCCAGGAACGGGGGAATATTGATGACATTGTCGGGGAGGAACCACAGTTGCAGGAGGGATTTCTGGTCAAAACTTCGGTGCATTGACAAAGCTGGAGGGCTAGGAGTGAGGGAGGCTGGACAGGAATGAGGTGTATTGGGTGTGGGAAGGGTCTTGCACAGGATCTGAGTCATCTCTAGCTCACGCCAGAGCTAGCAGCATCTAGTTCTTTTTTGGGGCTGCACTGAAGAAACAATCAATCACATGAACAACAAGGCTTCGAAACCTGAATTCATTTTGGCTTAATAGGCCAGTTGTTTTATGCAAGTGAAATAATTAACATTTACTGAGCAACAGCAATTATCCCGGGCTTGTTTTTAGTTCATAGCTGTTAATCCTCCCAGAAAGAGACTACAAGCAGTTGCTTTTTTAAACTCTCTCACCATAACATTAACAAGCAGATCCGGGGTTTTATGAAGGGCTAAGGAAACGGTCCCAGGGTATGTTGCAGGCGGAGCTGGCTGGAAAGTTTTTGACAACCTGTGTTTTGTTAAAAGCGTCATGTTGTCAAAATGTTTTAGGAAAAATGTTGATGAAATTTTATTTTGAACCAAAAAAAAAATCATTGAATAAAGCCCGGCGATTTCCATTTCCAAACTACTTTTTTTTTTTTTTTTTTTTAAAAATGTATTTTGCATAAAAAATCATTAAAAATAAAAAAGGTAAAAATCAGAACCGAAAGTTTCAGTTTCATCAAACTGAATCGCTTTGACCCCACCAAAGATTTTTTTTGGGGGGGAGAAGTTTCATTTAATGTAAAACGTCCAATTCTTTTTCTCCCCCACCCCCCAATCCATTTCAATTGGAAAGTGTCAGCCCAGCAGATTTCCCTCGAAAAAGGAAACGCGGTTCAGGCCTAGCTCTGCTTGTGAGGTTGGTGTCACGTCATGGAGCCCACATGTAGCACTGCCTGTCCCCAGGGATGGACGCATTGTTAGAATGGAAGCCCGACAAACTCCAAAGCACGTGGACTAAACAACGCTGCTACATGGCCAGCGATTACATGGGTGCAAAAAGCATCAGTGGCACAAAAAGATCACCAGCAGTGGACATAAGGTGGTCTGGCTGGATATTCATTTTAAGACCTTGTCAGAGATTGGTCTGGGGGGTGCTCCATCTGCAAGGTGCCCCCATCCCTTTGAGATGTGCCATGGTGACGAACCACTTGTTGCAAAGGAGTGACAGCAGCAATAGAAGGCTCTTATCTCTGTGTGGGTCTGCCAGAAGCGAGGCAGGGAGACACACTGCGCAAGGGTGTCACACAGACAGACAACTACACCGGTGCGCATGGACACACATACAGTGCAAACGGGCCCACAGACCTCCACATATGCTCGAATATATACAATCAGATTCTCACACAACTCAGTTAAGGCAAGACTAAGAAGGGTAGCTTAGCACAGTCTCTCTTAACCTTTCCAGAATCCTGCCCCCCTTTCAGAGGGGCTGATTTGTCTGGCGTACTCCCAAGTTTCGCCCCACTTAAAAACGATTTGCTCACAAAATCAGACATAAAAATACAAAAGGGTCCCAGCACACTGTCACTGAATGATTGATTATTCTCATTTCTACCCTATAATTACAAATCCACCAGAATATAGATATTGCACAGTGGATAGTACCTAGAGTAGTATAAACAAGGCATTGTCTGTATGAAATTTTAGCTTCAACTGACGTCACTGGTGCTTTTTATGTAGCCTGTTGTAAAAACTAGGCAAATATCTAGAGCGGGGTGGGCAAAATTTTTGGCCCAAGGGCCACATCGGGGTTGCAAAATTGTATGGCGGGCCGGGTAGGGAAGGCTGTGCCTCCCCAAACAGCCTGGCACCAACCCTTACCTGACCCTCTCCCACTTCCTGTGCCCTGACTTCCCCCCTCAAAATCCCAGATCCATCTAATCCCCCACCCTGCTCCTTGTCCCCTGACCACCCCCTCCTGAGACTCCCCGACCCTAATCACACCCCCAGGACCCGATCCCCTATCCAACTCCGCCTGCTCCCTGTCCTCTGACTTCCCTAACCCCTATCCACACACCCTGACTGCTGCCCTCTGAATCTCCCACCCATCCAACCCCCCCGCCGCCGGCTCCTTGTCCCCTGACCACCCTCTCCAGAGACCCTCACCCCTAACCACCACCCCCAGGACCCCACCCCCTACCAAGCCCTCTCCCCGCCACTCTCTGTCCCCTGACTGCCCCAACCCCTGTCCACACCGCCGCACCCTGACATACCCCCAGGAACCTATCTAACCCCCAGTTCCCCATCCCCTGACCACCACCCCAGAACCTCCACCCCATTCAACTGCCCCCTGCTCCCTATCTCCTGACTACCCCCAGGACTTCTTGCCCCTTATCCAACCCCCAGACCCCCGTCCCCTTACCATGCCATTCAGAGCAGCGTGCCTGGGAGCCACATGGCCCAGCTGAAGCTAGACACGCTGCCCCACAGAAGCACACAGCCCCATCCCCCAGAATGCTATCTGCACGGTGGTGAAGCTCAAGGGGAGGGGCCAGGGGGAGCCTCCCTGGCTGGGAGCTCGGGGGCCAGGCAGGATGGTCCCGCAGGCTGGATGTGGCCCCAGGCCATAGTTTGCCCACCCCCGATCTAGAGGAGTTGATGTAGCCCCTAGATCAAGGTTTCTCAACCTTTTTCTTTCTGAGGCCGACCCTGCCCCTCCCCAACATGCTATAAGAACTCCACTGCCCACCTGTTTTATGCATATAAAGCCATATAGGGCTGGTGTTAGGGGGTAGCAAGAAGGGCAACTGCCTGGGGCCCCATGCCACAGGGGCCCCCATGAAGCCACATTGCTCAGACTTCAACTTCAGCCCTGGGTTGTGGAGCTCAGGTCCCTGGGCTTCAGCCCCATTCACTGGAGCTTCGGCTTTCTGTGCTGGGTCCCTGCGAGTCTAATGCTGGCCCTGCTTGGCGGACCCCCTGAAATCTGCTCGCGGCCCCCAGGGGGTCCTGGATCCCTGGTTGAGAACTACTGCATACCCCCAGGGGTACACAAACCCCTGGTTGAGAACTCCTGGCCTAGCAGATAATGAACAGAACCAGCACTCGAGAGCTGTGATCAATTTCTGATTCAGCCACAGACTTGGCGTGTGATTTTGGGAAAAATCAGACGATCTGCCCTGGGCCTCAGTTTCCCCTCTGTAAAATGGGGGTGACTATTCCCTAGCGCACCATGTGCCCATATAGATACAGAGGAGACAGATTAATTCCACTGTCTATACAATGGTTCATTCTTGCATCCTATTATTTTTCCTCCCGATTCTTCAATGGATGAGCACCAGCATTTATCCCGCTGCACAAGAACGATCACGCAACAAGGCAGCAAGGAGAAATAACAAGCCAGCTGCCATAGATTGTTGATAACACCTTCTCCACAATGCCGCTTGCTTTGCTCCCTTGGGGGAACGGGAAAACGAATGAGAACAACCTACCGCTGGCTATAAAACACAAAATAAAAAGTTACAAAGGAGCACGGCAGGGTGATCCTGATCATCGGCACAAATGGCTTCAGAAGGGCTCCGAGATTTAGTCTCAGCTCCGGAGCTGGAATGGCCACCCTGGGAGGCTGGAGCTCTTTCTTTTCCCCCTTGTACTGCTCTGACAGTTTTCCAAACACCTCCTGTTCCGCCCACCCTGGATTGTTTATCTGGAGACAATTGATCAGCTCGAAGGCTGGCACAACAAACAGAAGCTGGGTAGAGTTTCCCGCCAGCCTTTGGAGACCCCGGCTTTACCAAAATGTAAAACCTGGGCCGCTCTTCAGAAATCTCCTGCTGATTCCTGCGACAGAGCCCAGCCAAGCCCTTTATCATTCTGGATACTCGACCTGCCAGGCAACTCTCCAACACCACCTTCTACAGGCCACTATCCTCCGATCCCACAGAGGAGTACCAAAAAAACCCTTTACCATCTGCTCAAGGAACTCCCTGCTACAGCACAGGAACAAATCCACACAGACACACACATCCCTAGAGTCCCGACCAGAGGTATTCTATCTGCTACTCAACATCCATAAACCTGGAAATCCTGGATGCCCCATCATCTCAGGCATTGGCACCATGACAGCAAGATTATCTGGCTATTTGAACTCTTTCCTCAGACTCTACGCTATCAGCACTCCTAGCTATCTTCAAGACACCACCAACGTCCTGAGGAAACTACAGTCCTTTGGTGATCTTCCTGAAAACACCATCCTGGCCACCACGGAAGCTCTTTACACCAATATTCCACCCGAGGATGCACTACAAGCTGTCAGGAACAGTATTCCTGATGAGGACACGGCACACCTGGTGGCTGAGCTTTGAGACTTTGTCCTCACCCACAACGATTTCAGATTTGGAGACAACTTATACCTTCAAGTCAGCGGGACTGCTATGGGTACCCGCATGGCCGCACAATATGCCAACATTTTTATGGCTGACTTAGAACAATGCTTCCTCAGCTCTCGTCCCCTAGCAGCCCAACTCTACTTGCATGACATTGATGACATCTTCATCATCTGAACCCACAGGAAGGAGGCCCTTGAGGAATTCCACCAGGATTTCAACAATTTCCTCCCTATCATCAACCTCAGCCTGGACCAGTCCACACAAGAGATCCACTTCCTGGACATCACAGTGCAAATAAGTGATGGTCACATAAACACCACCATATACCAGAAACCTACTAATCGCTATACTTACCTGCATGCCTCCAGCTTTCATCCAGACCACATCACACGATCCATTGTCTACAGCCAAGCCCTAAGATACAACCGCAATTGCTCCAATCCCTCAGACAGAGACAAACACCTACAAGATCTCTATCAAGGATTCTTAAAACTACAATACCCACCTGGGGAAGTGAGAAAAGAGATTGACAGAGTCAGATGGGTACCCAGAAGCCACCTACTACAGGACAGGCCCAACAAGGAAAACAACAGAACACCACTGGCCATCACGTACAGCCCCTAGATAAAACGTCTTCAGCACAACATCAACAATCTACAACCTATCCTGGAAAACGATCCCTCACTCTCACAGATCTTGGGTGGCAGGCCAGTCCTCACTTACAGACAGCCCCCCAGCCTGTAGCAAAACTCACCAGCAACTATACAACACACCACAGAAACACTAACCTAGGAACCAATCCCTGTAACAAATTCCGTTGCCAACTTTGTACCCATATTCACTCTAATGACACCATCAGAGGACCCAACCACGTCAGCCAAATCATCAGGGGTCATTCACCTGCACATCTACCAATGTGGTATATGCCATCATGTGCCAGCAATGCCCCTCTGACATGTATATTGGCAAAACCAGACAGTCTCCACATAAAAGAATAAATGGATATAAATCAGACATCAGGAACGGTACCATACAAAAACCAGGAGGAGAACACTTCAATCTCCCTGGACTTTCAACAAGATTTAAAAGTAGCCATTTTTCAACAAAAACACTCCAAAAGCAGACTTCAAAGAGAAAATGCAGAGCTACAATCCATTTGCAAACTTAACACCATTAATTTGGGCTTGAATCGGGGCTGGGAGTGCGGCCGGCTCACTACAAAAGCAATTTTCCCTCTCTTGGTCTTGATACCTCCTCATCAGTTATTGGGAGTGGAGCACATCCACCCTGACTGAATTGGCCTTGTCAACACCGGTTCTCCACTTGTGAGGTAACTCCCTTCTCTTCATGTATCAGTACAACAACGCCTGCATCTGTAAATTGTCACTCCATGCTTTGAAGAAGTGGATTTTTTACCCACGAAAGCTTATGCCCAAATAAATCTGTTCATCTTTAGGGTGCCACTGGACTTATCATTGTTCTGATCGCAGAGGATTCACAAGTACATCACAATTACCTACGGCGTGAGAATGCTCAACTTTTAGGGCTTTGTCGCCAAAGAATTCAAAGGTCCTGACAATGTGGGGGGGGAGGGGGGACATATGACTAACTCTATTTCACAGGTGGCGAAATGGATGAATTTAGCTGTGGCCACACAATGAGTCACCAGCAAAAGTAGGAACCAAACCCAGCGTATCTGAGTCTAAGCTCATTGGGGGACCCCCCTTGATTCCCTTTTTTCCACAGACCCACTTCTTTAACAGTCCTGCGCCCGTTCCCCCCTACTCCCTCTGTCACACACACGTTGTCCATAATCTCCCTCCTCTCTTCCTCCCACTGACGTCTTCGCTCTCCTCCCCTCACCGCTCTCTGGACCCATCCCTCTTCTCTTGCTCTTTCCCTGACTTGATCCACTTCTTTCATCCCTACACTCCTCTCCCACTCCCCTTCTCCCTTTCCATGTCTCTTCTGCCTTTCACTCAGTCACTCCTTCTCTCTCTCTCCCTCACGCTCATCGAATCAGAGACTATCAGGGTTGGAAGGGACCTCAGGAGGTCATCTAATCCAACCCCCTGCTCAAAGCAGGACCAATCCCCAACTAAATCACTCCCTCCCTCCACCTGTCCAGGCCAATTTCGTTTCTGCTCCAAAGATTTACCACTCACGCCCGACTTCATGAATTCCCGTGGGATCGTGCACTGTGCGTTGCCTTGGCAACACAACCAGGCCTTGGAAAAACCTCTCCCTTGCACCAGCCCGCTCCTGCGGCGAGTTCCTCCGGCTCCTCCTTTGCTGGCCTCCCTCGGCACACCGTCCAAGCCGGGCTCGGCAAAATTGTTAGCAGACAGGTCCTGCACCCAAAGCCCTGGGGTCGCTTTATGTTCCCGCCCCCGACAGACCCAGCAGGGCCGCTGGGCAACAAAAAGGGGACGGAGGTTTTAATGACACAAGAACTAAGTCAGGGATCATCAACACAAGAACCAGGTGCATTGGGTACCTACACAGCTCTACATTGGGGGCCCAGAAGCTAAAGCCTAGAGTCATCCCGCAGCAAAATCCCCCGGTCTCCCACAGCAACATCGGCGCCAAGCCATTTCTGTAACAGCGCCAGCCCAAGACTTTCATTCCAGAGACCTTCTCCAGGCTAGATTAAACCCTCAGACAAGTGGAGACAGCAGTGGGGTGGAAGCCAATGGACACCAGATCTCAGTTTGGGTGTGTAGGCCCTCTACATACGCATTCTACTTCAGGGGGTACTGAAATGCAGCCACCTCCAGGGTGGAACAGGGGAGCTACTTAATCGTGTGCAGCACCCCCGCCCCCCAAGGAAGACGACTTCCAAATGATTTGCAAACCTCGCTCTGAGGTAAGGGTTATTCCCATTGGCCAGAGAGGCCAAATGAGCCGGAAATCTTACCCTGAATAGCCCAAGATCGAGTTGGATTAGACCTCAGGCCTTTTTCGGCCCCAGTTCTGTGTCAGCCCACACTGCTCTGCCTCAAGCGTTTGAGATAGGAAGTGAAAACTCACCCACAGAAGCAGAGAGCTTGAACTGAGATTTGTCCGGCAGAGTCTCCTGGGAAGCAGCAGGAGATCGCTATTAATGGCAACATGGCATCGTGAACCTCTATTTTGGATCTCATGTGGAAGCCAGGACCGTCCTACCTCCACGATCAGGAATTAATTCATTGCTTGCTTTGATAGATGAATGCCCTTTCCTGGCCTGCCATCATAGCTTCCAGGGACAATCCCTCCCACCCACGTTCCGCCTATTACCGAACCTGCTTGGCTTGTGATGTCTAAAATTACAGATCTGTCCCTGGCACAAGGTTATTTACTTGCACCATACGACTCCGGGCAGCCTCCACCTAGCTTGGCATTAGCCTGGCATGGGGCTCTTGGGCTGATCTGAGACCAGGAGTCAGACTTTGGCCACAGATCTGCCAGGGAGGGAGAGGAATTATTTAAGCTCAGTACCAGTGTGGACACAACAACAAATGGATATAAACTGGCCATCGGGAAGTTTAGACTTGAAATTAGATGAAGGTTTCTAACCATCAGAGGAGTGAAGTTCTGGAACAGCCTTCCCAGGGGAGCAGTGGGGGCAAAAGACCTATCTGGCTTCAAGACAAAGCTTAATGAGTTTATGGAGGAGATGGTGTGATGGGCAATTAATTGATCTTTAGCGGTAAATACACCCAATGGCCTGGGATGGGATATTAGATGCGGTGGGATATAAGTTACTTCAAAGAATTCTTTCCTGGGTGTCTGGCTGGTGAGTCTTGCCCACATGCTCAGGGTTCAGCTGATCACCATATTTGGGGTCAGGAAGGGATTTTCCTCCAGGGCAGATTGGCAGAGGCCCTGGGGGGTTTTCGCCTTCCTCTGCAGCGTGGGGCACGGGTCACTTGCTGGAGGATTCTCTGCACCTTGAAGTCTTTGAACCATGATTGGAGGACTTCAATAGCTCAGACATAGGTTAAGGGTTTATTGCAGGAGTAGGTGGGTGAGATTCTGTGGCCTGCGTTGTGCAGGAGGTCAGACTATGATCAAAATGGTCCCTTCTGGCCTATGAGTCTACGCGTCCTTTCGTTTTTCCCCAGCTGGAACTTACACACGGACTCTCCGAAAGCAAAGACCAAAAAACCAAAACACTGGAGTCTGGCCTGAGCCTCACTGTTCAGATTCAGATTTGCTGGGGGAAGGGTTCAGATCTGAGGAGATGGGGGAGCGGGGGAGGGGCTAATTCAGGCCCATCACTAACTGAAACCTTCAGAGCAAGACCATTTGTATTCATGTCTGCAACCCCACCCTAAGGAGATTTGCTTCTGTATTTTCCCAACAATGAAGTCAGCAGCCTTGGAATCCACTATACCAGATCCTCAGCTGGTATAAAACAGTGTCATTCCACCAAACTGTGCTGATCTCCCCCAGCTGGGGACCTGGCCTGTGGTTACACAGATTAAGACAACATTAAAATAAAGCCAACAATCAGCTCCTCCCCTCCACTGTGGTAGCTGGAACTGAGGAGTCCGTCTATTGCAAATCAAAGAGCGGTTCCCAAATAAGACCACTGCTTTTGATGAAGGACATGCCAAACCAACATCCTAACCACTTGCCCACCATAAAAATTCCAGGCTGTGTGAATACCGAATCTCTCAGTAGATACTGGAATTAATTCACTCACTAGTTTGTTACTATGTTTTAGGTGGACAGCTCTCCTCTACAGAATGGAATTGCTCAGCTGTGTGTCATAAACCCTATACTACTAACAGCTAAAGGTAATTCTCCTTTTGTTCAAGAGGCAGATACACATGCTTTTGAACCAGGAGAGCATGAGTTCTACCCTTACTGTTAGCCTCAAGTTCCTAGTGTGTAGCAACAACAACAACTGCAAACCCCAAGCAGGCAAGGGATTTGTTACAAGATAAGGGAGTAGACCAAGGCTCCCACACATGGAGTGGAGAGCTAGGTAGGTATATACCAAGCGGCTGTGTTCTTATTTGGGTAGCTAAAAGAGTGATCCTCCAGCCATTTATATGAGCTCTTAGGTATCTACGTGTCGCTTATCCTTAATATTTTTCACTGCTGATCTATTTTTCACTTGCTGGGGCGAGTTTAACGAATCGACAGGACGGCGCATGAGCGGGAATCGAACCTGGGACCAAAAGCAGGCGCTAAAGGGCCAACTCCATTAGTGCTTCATAAAGAGCCAGTTTAGTTTCATAAGCCTGGAGTCCTCTTGTGTTATTACTTAGCTAGCGGTCCATGAAAGACACTGGATTAAAATCTAACACTCATCCATCCAAGCACACCCACCCACGCTACCCTCCTGTAGATTTATTGTCCATAAGGGATTGTGTTTTGTGGAGGTGAAGCAGGAGAGCAGATTTTTTCGGGCAGTTTAGCCATCCTGCTCTCATGGGTTGAAGATTAATCGGTGGCAGGCTGAGAGCAGAATTTGGTCCACCGGTTTCATTTGCACAGCTGTGAATGGCTCATAGCTATGTGGGAGGAAGGAGAAACAGGATGCCAGTGGGAACTTCAGTCATTACAGAATTGATCTAATTCAACTCGTACGGTGTAATCCTATCGCATCTTAATGTGCAAAATGGTCTTAGGCTTTTCTCACCTTTCACAAAGGAGCATTTCATGGCTCTGGGTTCGCAGGGGAGAATCCGCTCTCCACGCAGCCAGAAACAAAGGACTTGTTTTAAAAAAAACTTACCACACGGGGGGCCGTTGCTGTATCTGGTAAATGCATCCCCCATACGCTCGTTACAGTGGGCCCCAGCTAAGCGACAGCCTGGATAAATCACCCGCTGTCAGCCTCTCCTCCCCGTCTCAATTTTAATAGCAGAGACAATCCCCCCCTGGCAGGAACTCTTCTATTACTATGGCTTTAATAGGCCAGACTGGAAGTCAGGTGGTCCGGGCTTTCCTACACTGGCTTGCACATGGTTCTTTAATATGATGCTGCGGGGGTGGACGGGGACTTAAGGGGGGAACTGTCCACTGATGCCATAAAATATATCTGGCTGCACCATACTAGTTTAAATATGGTTCCCCTTTGCTCTGTGGTCTAGTACGGCAATTGCTATACCAAAATCGGCTCAGTACAGGAATTCAGAAGCCTTCTACTCTGCTCAAATGTATTGTGGCAGCCAGCGGCACTTAAGAGGCTCCAACTGAGATCCCCTTGCGCTAGGTGCTGTACATGGATTAAGGCTTTGTCTTCACAGCAGAATTATCCTACATTCCAACTCGGGGCCTGTCGCCACAAAAACCCCCTTCACTCCAGGGTGGGGGTGCTTTTAACTCACTGGCCAGCCCACGTGGGTACAGGCTACTGCTCCCGTTAACTCAACTCGTCTGCAGTTAACATGACCACCCTTTTGTAGACGCGGGCTAGCGCCACTTGAGAGCTGCTAGTCCTCCAATGCCTCCCCCACCTCTCCCCTACATGCCCAGAAAGGACAGACAAGTTCCCCCCACTTAATTGAGGAACAATCCTGCAGCACTAAGAACCTTGGAATGTCCCCCCAGAAGTCTGAGGGCCACGTACAGGGTCGGGGGGGCAGGGACGGACACAATGCCAGTGGACACAGCCAGTCTACTGTACTTCACCGTGCCCGTTTCCACTTGAGCAAGGCTCACTGGAGAGGAGTCACTAGTGAAGCCAGATCCATAGTGAGACCCCGTCCCTGCCCTAAATAAGCATGACAGACAAATGGGGGAGGAACGAAGCGTTATCATCCCCATATTACACATGGGGAGCTGAGGGCCAGAAAAACAACATGACTTGCCCAAGGCTATAATCGAGGCCTATAGTTGAGCTAGGAATCAAAGCCAGCTCTACTGTATCGTGGCTCAATTCCATCATGAAACCGCCCTTCCTCCCTACCCACTACACAGGGCCAGTCTGTGAAAATGCAGCCACCACTGAAGCAGAGCACAGCCAGCAGCAGGTTAGGACAGGAAGTGAAAAGAAGTCGCTTAGCCAACTGAAAGTGCACGGCGAGGAGTTTAGCGGGGTGATTCTCTGCACAGACATTGTATCGTTAATATTGATACATTCGCCATCTGAGGAGGGGATGGGGGGATGCAATTACATTAGCTTCTTCAGGTATTAGCCACCCTGAACTGTCTCTTCACTAACATCTGAAACCCGCGAGGACCGAGCCGTGGCACGGAAAGCCAAATGCCCTTGGAAAATGTGCCATCGCGATTCATTCCCGTGCCGTACAGCGTGCCACAAAGGCAACGCAAGGAGAGCAGGCGGCTGTGTCCTTCTCTGGGCTCATCTTCTCCGCAGCACGGGGGGCGCCGGTCACGTGACCATGCGCTCAGTCATTGCACAGAGGGAGCTGTTGTAGGGCTGAGAGACCGGCCTGGCTCGGGGATACGGTGCTAGTCAAGGACTGACCCCAGTTCTCCTCCGGGCGAGTCGACACCACCAGGGTCCCTGGGGGCAAGTTGCTGAATCTCTCCAGGTCCCACTTGCATGGCTAGGGGGCTACTTTCATTGCCCGCCTTGTAGAATCAGGCTGCGAGATCTCTGGGGCGGGCACGGGCCTGCGTCGCAGCCAGGACTTGGAAGCAACCCCTGCAGCCTCTTCAGCATCAGCAACTCCTTTCTCCCCCGCCCCGGGCTGCCTGCTTCGCACAGCCCCCGGCTACTTGTCCAGTCCCAGCACATCCCCCCCTGAGGCGGGGACGACAGCGGCACATTTTTGCAGCGCTGCACCGCGTCTTCATAGCAGAGACGCTGACGTTTTGGGCCACAGCCGGTTCACCCCTGGATTTATCCTCGGCTTGGAGGGAGGCGATAAAACACACGGGGCTGTTCAGAAGGACGAGGCGAGCCTGAGAGAGAAGCGGAATCGTTCCCAGGCTGAGAGGAGTCCCCCGGGAGCTATTCCTTTCAGGGATTTTTGTTCCTTTCCCTGTCAAAGCAGAGCAAGGATGCGCCGGTCAGGCTGGCACTCAGCCAGGGTCTGGCTCGGACACTCGCATGCATAATGTGCAGGGACCAAGCAGGGAGGCTGGGCCAGTGGGTAGAACTTCAGGCTGGAAGTCTGGTTCCACACATGGCTCTTGGATAGGAAGCATGCCTAGTGGTAGGAGCATAAAAGACTGGGCCTCAGGACTCCTGGGTTCTACTCTCAGCCCTGCCACCAACTTGCTGTGTGAGCTTGGGCAAGTCACATAACCTTTCTGTGCCTTTATTTCCCTGTGTGTAAGAGCTGGGCTAACACCCCTTTCTCCACCCGGAATGTAGGGTCAGGGCTCTTGGCTCTGTAGGCTCCCATTGAGATCACTGGACGTTACCGCAGCAAGAGGATCAGTTCTATTCACATTGGACACTGAGTCCCTGGATGGCCTTGGGCAAGTCACTTCCCCTCCCTCTACCCTGGTTTCTCCATCTGGGACCTGGGGCTAGTGATCCTGAGCTCCATTTCTAAAGTGCTTTGAGATCCTCCAATGCCAGGAAGCCCAGGCCAGGAACAGCAGGGGGCTGCCGGCCAGGACTGAGGGGCATCAGCAGAGCTGGTGGGTAGGGGAAGCCCAGTATGGTTTAGCAGGACGCTGTGGTTGAGGACTGAGGGGTCTTGGCAGAGCAGGGCATGGGTCATAGCTGGCCATTAGCACCATGCTGGGGCATTGGCCCAGAACCAACACAAAGAAGAATGCCCCCTGTGAAATCCCCGATCCTGCTTCCTGCAGCAGACCAGGTTATCTCTATGGAGTCCCCCATCCCAGGTCTGACCTGAGCTAAGCCTGCTTAGCTTCAGAAAGCAACCAAAACACCAGCAACAGTTGCACTAATTGCAGCATGGGGCTTTAGGCACCTGATGAACTCCTCCCACTGCCTAGAGAGTTCTCTGATCTCCTGCAAAGATTAACAGAGCAGGCTCCCTCCCTCTGTCCTGAGGAATGAAGCTGCTTGGAAAACCGGACTCCCAGAGCCCAAGAGATGCCCCCAGAGATGGAGAGCTCTCAGGAACTCCACAGGAGTGTGACTTCGCCCTCCCGGGTCACCTGGATGTTCCAGGGCCTCTGGCACCATTTTTGATCTTGGGCTTTTTCCGTTTGCTTTGCTAGACCTTGGGGGAGCCGCTGGGGGTCAGCGAGGCAAGGAGCCAAGCTTCTACATGGGAGAGAACTAGGGAGTTCAAGGAAGTGCAGAACACCCAGAGGCGATGCATTGCCGCGGTACGGAAATCTGCTGCCACGAACACAGAGCTGGGCGAGACGCGGAGCTGGGCAGAATTTTTTGGCCGAAACTCCCCCTGCCACTCCCCCAGCAAGAGAAAGCAACACCAGGACATTTTGAAAATGTGTCTGTTTACCAAGATTCCATGAGAGTCAAAACGGTCGATCCTGGCATGGTCTATGTGAAATATTTCAATATTTTTTTGTGGCGTTTTGCTCAGATGCTGCCTTTAAAGTTTTAAAAAATTCAGAAGCATCAAAATAAGCTGCTCAGAATCAAAATGAAACATTTCATTCAAATCACGACGAAAAGGTGACTTTGGTTCACCAAAAAAACGGGAAAAAATCATTTCCGGGTCCCACCTAAAGTGCTCCCCCAATTTTTCAGCACTGCCAGTGAACCAAAAATCGAAGCCCTCGCTGGCCTGGGCCCAGGAGAGCCAAGAGTTTGCAGCCATCTCCAGGATGAAACCCATGAGTGGTAACGCCACTACCCCGCCTGCTTTACGAAGCCAGCCTGTGCCAGTCATGGCCAGCAATGTGATAGGAAAGTGCCAGCTACGCTTGGATTCCAGAATCTAGGGATGACGATGCAGCTGGCAAACGACGGATCTGAGTGCGTTTCCTATGGAGGACACGGAGAGAGACTAAATATTGTAATGAATGAACTGGCTACTGGAGCAGTTCTCACATAGCTGGCAAAGCATTTCCTGGTGGGCAGGCCAATGACTCACGCCTAGTGAGGTCCAGACAGTAGCAGGCCTACGAGAGTAGAAAGATCAAGGGGAGCAAGGAGGAACGGAGAAAAAGCTGGAGAAGCCCTGGGGGATAGAGAAACTGGTGTGAGTGCACTACTGCCATCTACTGGATGGAATCACCATGGCTCAACTGGGTCAGAAGCCCTATACCGTTAACAGATTTTCCTAATGTAATTCTGGGCAGTGTAAACAGGAATCTGGAGTAGGAGCATACAGGTTATTTTACCTCTGTATTTGGCACTGGTGCGACCGCTGCTGGAACACTGTGTCCGTAACTCAAGAAAGATGGTGATGAATTGGAGAGGGATCAGAGAAGAGCCGTGAGAATGATTAAAGGATTAGAAAACCTGCCTTACAGTGACAGAGTGAAGGAGCTCGATCTATTTATCTTAACAAAGGAAAGGCTAAGGGGTGACTTGATTTCAATGTTTAGGTACCTACAAGGGGAACAAATATTTAACGATGGCCAAGTCTAGCAGAGAAAGGTCTCACACAATCCAATGGCTGGGAACTGAAGCTAAAGAAATCCAGACTGGAAACAAGGCATACACTTTTGACAGTGAGAGTAATTAGCCATTGGAACACTTTATCAAGGGTCAAGGTGGATTCCTCATCTCTCACTGAGGATTTCTAAATCAAGATTGATGTTTTTTCTATAGGATCAGCTGGAGGAATCATTCTGGGGCAGTTCTCTGGCCTTGGCGGTACAGGTGGCCTGACACGAGGATCACAGTGGTTCCTCCTGGCCTTAGAACCCTTCAGCACACGGGGCCTGTGGTTTAGAGCAGGTAGCTCAGAGCTCTGCTCCCACAATGCCCTAGGCAGCCAAGAATCCATGACAGCCTCCGAACTGAAGATGTCATTCTAAACAGTGAATCATACACAGACACATTCAACACCTCTTCCCTCCCCTGTCTGTTAGGGGATGAGTGTTGGGTAGGGCTGCAGAGAGATGAATTCATATTTTCTTTAGGTTGATCTCATATGAGGAACACAGCAGCTTTCTTTAGTCATTCGGGGCATTTTTAATGGTATGTAGGTGCCCAGAGCATTGGACAGGAGTTTCCTTTGTACAGTTAGTAGAAATCCAAGTAACTCGGTGAATAAAGGGCCCACTGTCAAGAAAAAAAGTCAGATTTAAAAGAAGCCACCCTACCCAAAGCCACCCTGGACTATGAAGCTGAAAGAGCTTGGCAAGTCCATTCGATGTACAAACGTTAACCGTGTGTTTCCTCTTTACACGTCACCCAGCTGGGACAGGGCAGCTGCACTTCCGATCCGTGGCAGAAACGGGCCCGATTCTGAGCGGTTGGATCCGATCGTGTGCGGAGTTCAGCGGCGTTCAGCCTAGTCGGCGATATCTAATCTGTGGCACTCTCTGGTTTACAAGCATTAGCCAGGGTGCTGCTGTTTGTCCCGGGGGGAGGAAAATGGGGAGAGGCTCTAGAATAGATGGTGGCTCTGTTTGTGTAAGGGGACCCTACAGGTTGGGAGGAGAATAGATGGGCTGTGCCTCTTTAAGGCTGAAGGCCCAAGCACAATCCCACCCCAAGTTGGTGACTTTCGGCAAAGATGGTAGGTACCATCCTGGCTGTGGGATGGTCACCGGGCAAGGGGGCCAGCAACACGCCGAAGACAGCCAGCCAGGGACAGCACTGGGGGATCTCTCGAATCCAGGTGAGCGAAGGGTTATTGTTCCCCTCCCGGGGGATGGCTGTGCCGGGGAGAAGATGGGAGACCCACGCTGGGAAGCCTGGGTGAGCCCCAGGCATGAGACCGAAGAAGAGCGCACGGTGCCACGCGGGACCCATGGCAGCAAAGAATAAAACGCTTCATCTCTCCCCACGGAGCACCGCCAACAGCTGCCGCTATGGAAACCACAGGCCAGGTGAGGCAAACAAGCCCTCTGCAGAGACCATCTGGGGCCCAGCGGCCTCTAAGCCCAGAAACTGGGTTTAATTTGGCTTGTTTGGGGAAGGGGGGCCCAGGCTGGCTGCAGGACGCAGGCTGTCTCCCAACTCTGCGGCTCACACATTTCCCGGCCCCACCCCACAGATCAAAGGCACCAAGGAACCCGTTCTTTGGGCTGATGGCAAATCCCCAACACTCAGGGCACTGGGAGAGTCCTTGGAATTTAAGGGGGTAAGAGGTGACCTTTCTCTAGGCCAGTGTTGTCCTGGGGTGGGAGAAGGGGGTAAACTCCTGGGGCCAGCCCAGATGGGAGCCCACCTTTCCCCCTTGACCAGAGCTTCCTGGGGCCTGCTCTTCTCCTAAGGGCCTGGCCTGCAAACCCAGCATCCGAGAGGAGGAAGAGTTCCCGGTCTCGGTCCAACCTCCTTAGCCAGCCCAACTCCCGGGGTCTTCTCCTCTTGTCCCAGCCGGCGCTAGGGGACAGGAGCAGAATCTCTGTGGCATGGCTACGCATCTGGTGCACGCAGAGCCTTAGGCATGAAGGCTACCAGAGCCGTGCCTGGTTGTCGCCACTTGCCTCCCGGGGCCCTGGGCACAGGCGGGGAGTCGCGGGAGGGAAGGAGAAACATTCCCTGCTCTGGCACCGGGGGGGGGATGGTAACATGTATATGGGGACGGGTAAATCAGCCAGTAAAATTCAAAGCAGGCCCATCAGTGACATGGGTCCAGGGATTGCCTGGAGATGGGGAGTCAGAAGCTCAGCCCTTCGCTGTGTATCTGTGCCTCAGTTTCCCCAGACCGTGTCTGTGCAATGGGGACAATGACGCTGACCTGCCCCACAGCGGGCTGGGAGGGGTAAGTTGGGACCGCCCAGAATGCCCTTTGAAGGCGCACAGCCCTACACGTCATTAGCACAGCGCTGGCAACGGGCAGGTCTGTGCCCCGCCAACTGCTCTGGAAACGGGGGGCCGCTCCCCCGAGCCTGGGGTGCCACTGACACCAGCCCACAGTGGGTGGGAAGCCTCCGTCTGGGGAGCGTTTTATAACCCCAGGGCACTGAATGGGGACCACTTAGATTCATCCCCCACAACCACTCTGAGCTCCTCCCTGTTCCAGCACCGAGTACCACCCAACCCACGCCACCCCGTGCCCACAGAGCACAGCACAACGGGCACCGAGTACACCCCACAGCACCACCACCGTCACCCAACCAGTACCGAGTACAGCCCCGTATTCACTCCAGCCACCCGCCCTGGTTACAACCTGCAATACACACACTTCTCATCCTCCCTACCTGCGGCCGCACTGCCCAGCCACCTACACACGACGTAGGGGTGTAGAAGTGCAATCACAACAGTGCCACCCCTACTAAAAGGGTTAAAAGACAGTCACTGGCTTCTGTATATAAACCTGCACGCACTTCGGGGGGGCGGAGCGGGGAGAGTGTATTTATAACTCAACTGTAAAAATTCACACCCGTGAGGAGCTGAGACACACAAGGGCACAACCTGGGAGCGGAGGCTTTTTCCCTTTATTTGCTTTTAATTGGCTTGGGGGACAAGCAGAGACGTTGGAAGAAAGAAATCTGTAATGCTGGAGAATCCAGATTCAGGGAAGGCGTCCGGTCCCTCGGGTGTGTGTGCGGGGGACAGAACACACCCGTTGCGGATCCCGGTTCACATTTTGCAAGCGCGCTGGCAAACCTCTGCCCGGCCAGCCCTTGGAGATGCTCTCCCCAGCACCAGCGGGGAGAGGAGGAAAGGAACAAGCCATTCCCAGGAGACGCTTCCCACTGGGGGCTGGAGGGGAAACTGGCGAGGAGCGAGGATGTGCTAGTTCATCCTCGTCCTTATCCGAAACCTCTTCCTGTGACAAACTACGGAGAAAGGGCCGGGCCTGGGGCATCGCGGGCACACAGGGACTAATTTATCACCCTCCACAGGGCAGGACGTAACCACTTCAGGACCCGTGGGAGTTAAATTCACACCTAGGCTGGGTGATTAGAAGTGTGCTCAGACAATCAACAGATAGAGACGAGACCAATGGGTGATGCGTCCACAGAGATTCTTTTCCCACCTGCGTTGTTGTGCGGCTGTGATTTGTTTTGTCGCTAACTCGTGATTTTATTGCGAGGCTTGCAATGATGGGGGCTTTAAGAAAATCCCCATCTCCTGGAGGCATGTGATTACGTGAAAATCTCAGCATTCATTAAAAAGGACAAATAAGTTTCCTGCCGTCATAGTTGCAGAGAAAAGTTTGAAAACGTAACTCGAGTGCATCATAAAGGCTTAGAAAGACCTCGATTTTTTCAATCTCATGATTTTGGTGGGGCCTGAATCATGATTTGTGATCCCCTGGGGTTGACCATACTGCAAGATTTCTCTGATGCTTGCTAATCACAGGTACATAAAGGGAGTAAACACCAAAGAGAGGGAATGGTGAACATAATGCATGGAAGAATAAAGTAAGCGCACTGGGGTCAACCTGAGCAGAAACATAGGAAAACATAAGTAGTGTGGCCTAGGACTTAGAGCACTCAGGAACCCTGGATTCTATGTCTGGCTCTGCCACTGGCCTGCTGGGTAGCCTTGGTCAAGTCACTTCTCTCCGTGGAGCCTCTCCTGCTCAAATGGAAGAGGTCCATGCTTTCAACCCTGGGCAGGAGTTTGTAATAGTACAAAGGAAACCGAATCTACTCCCCATTCCAGGTCCAAGCCAGTTGTTCTATAGAGCAGCGGTTCTCAACCAGGGGTCCGTGACCCCTTGCGGGGCTGCAAGCTGGTTTCAAGGGGTCCGTCGAGCATGGCTAGCGTTAGCCTTGGTAGGGTCCAGGGCAGAAAGCTGAAGCCCCACCCTGCAGGACTGCAGCCCGGGGCGTTGAGCTCCAGAACCTAAAGCGGAAGCCTGAGCAACTGAGTTTCACGGTGCCCCTCGTGGCGTGGCCGTTGCCTTGTTTCCTCCCCCTTACTGCCAAGCACTGGCCGGGGCAGAGCTTCCCCTGCCGGGGAGAAGTGCCGAGATGAGGAACCTCGGCAAGGAACGCAGCTGCCAGCCTGGGCCAAAGCAAATGGAGTCGCTGCGGCTTCCTGCCTGCACATGCAATGGATGGGGACGGAGATTCCTACAGCTGGGGAGGCGGGTAGAGAGAGCCGCTCATGAGGGCTGTTCTGGGAAGTGGGAGTTTACAGGCAGAGTTGATTCTCTTCCCAGGGATGCTCAGAAGCAGAGTCAGCCCTGCTGCCGGGAGCGGCTGCCCTGAAAGCTGGATGTGGGATGAAAGGCCTTTTGAATCTCCGGAGAGAATCTCTCCCTCCAGGCACAGAGCGAGCAGGGGAGGAGGGGAGAAAATCTGTCTTCGGTAAGAGCCAGGCTTCACGCCCACCGAGCCACGCAGCACGGAGGTCTTCCATGGCCCTGCAGCAGACTGGCTGGAGCGGGGCCTCTCCTCGCAGGGAGGCTTGTTCCAAGCAGCTAAACAAGTTGCGGATATTTCGCTGGCGGACGTTCCTGTTCCCCAATCCAGTGCGAGCGTGCAAAGATGAATGGGGATCCCGCTCTGTACATGCCCCGGGCCAGACCCTCCGCCGGCCCCACTGATTCACGTCAATGGAGCTCCCCCAATTTGCACCAATGTGCAGAGCAAAACCGGGCACGCTTCGGGGAGACACCCTGATTCTGTCAGGGATTACAGACGCAGATTTGCGTGTGCGCTCCTGATGCACCGTCCTTGCTACAGGACACAGGGACAAATCAGCTCTCGCTCCTTATGGAGAAAGATGCACACAGATGCACTCTTGTGTGTTTCATGCCACCAGGAAATCGACCACATCAAGGGACGACCTACTGTAGCCCTCCAACGAGACAGCCTCTGAGAGAGTCTAAATTGGTTCCCAGCTAAAGGAAATCCCGGCTCGTGATTGCCTATAAAACATCAGGCAAAGAGCTAGCGTGTCGGCCCGGTGGTCCGCAACCCTGGGGTTTGGAACAACCTTAGCTAGTCAGATTGCTTATGCAAAGGGCTGCAGCCAGATTGGCACATCAGAGGGCGGTTCTGCTCTTTTGCTAAATCCCTTAACTTCATCTCCCCTTTGCACCGGCGTCTTGACTAGACTCCGGCGTCTGCCTCGGCTGCTGCAGTGAACACCTGTCTCGAGAAGCAGCGGAGCGGAACGGAATGGATGTGATCCCTGTAGCTTTCACCGTTGCTCTGAGGAGCAGCAGTAAATTCTGCAGCAACAGGAGCAGCACCAAAGGCACCGGAACGATCCCTCTGCAGACTCAGGAAGGCAGCCCACCCTGTTTCAAGTCACATTAACAAGCCGGGAGGGCCAGATGTTTATTTTTGGTTTCTTATTGCAGGTTTAGATGCCAACAGCCCTGCTGGCCCCAGACTCCCAGCCCCCTTTCTAGAGCAATGTTTTTCTGCTAGCACTTTAGATCCAGTGTAATTCAAATCCCCCAAAACAGAGAGTTTGGCTTCCCAGTTACACTCCCCTGGCCTCAAGCCACCCAAATGCCACAAGGCCACCTACAAAAACGGAAAAAATATTTACTCTCGGGCCTCAGACGTGGAGACTTTCCCTCCACGCCCACCTCCCCCAGCCCAATCGCCCAGCTTGGAAGACAAGCTCCACCTAGCAGCACGGCCCACTGTGTACCTAGCTAACACCACTTTGCTGGCACGGGGCAGGAGCCCAAGTCGGGCTTTCAGTGGGTCACAGACCTCGCACCATTGGAGACCTTCTTCCAGAAAGAGTTGGAGGAACTCAATGGCAGGCAGGGTTCCAGGAAATGGCTCCGAGCCCAGGCCCCTTAATCTGCAAACACGGACAAGCCAAAATTTACACATCCGTGAAACAACCCCAACATTCTTCTCCGTGGAGCCTGCGGCAAGGGAAATCCAGGACATGGGAGGCAGCCAGAGAAAAGGCCACGGCCGTGCATCAAACGACAATGAGCCCAACCAGGGAAATCAGATCCCTTCTCTGGTGGGAGATTTTCTCTTGGTTTCCCATGGCCGAAAAGGGAAAGCAAAGATGTGGAGGATCATTTGACGTCTCTGGCCTGAGACACTGGGACCGTTGTTCCCAGCTGGGCGGGACGCTGGGTACGAAGAGAAATGATCCATCTCCTCCTGCTCAAGGCTTGGATTTATCAGCAAAGGCCTCTGGTGGCACATCAGAGAATGCGTGACAGTCCCTGCCCCGAAGAGCAGGCAATCTAAAGACTGACAGACACCACACAGGCGTTCAGCAGTGGGGTGACCAGATGTCCCGATTTTATAGGGACAGTCCTGATTTTTGGGGCTCATATAGGCTCCTATTACCCTCCACCCCCATCCTAATTTTCTACACTTGCTGTCTGGTTCCCCTATTCAGCGGCTCAGCAAATGGGGAGGGGTTTAGAGTTAGCTGGGGTGATAATGGGGTGCAGCAAGTTTCTTTAGCAGGCAGGGGGGCAGAACCTGGGTTTCTTAGGCCAAGTCTACACCAAACTCTTTTGCTAGTGTAGCAATGTCAGTTAAGGGGGCGATGAAGAGGGGGTTGTCTGTTGTTTTTTGCAACATTTCTTATACCAGCAAAAGACCTGGCGCCGCTTATCACAGCACAGAAGTCTTTCTGCCGGAGGAGCTCATTTTGCTTTGCCGAAGCTATGCCAGCAAAAGTACTGCGTCGCTGCTCGGAGGAGTCTGCCACGGCAGCAACAACGGTGTAGGAACCCCGGCAAAGGTTTGCGAGCAAAGACCGGGTCTTCGTTTGGAGTTTCACTGACATCAGCTCCGGGCGTTCAGCCCAGCTCATTGATTTCAACGAAACCGCTGCAGCTGGGTGAGCAAGGAGGAAACTGACCAGTGCTTCGTGCATAGTAGCGGGTTTCCTTTCATGTGGGATTCCAGGATGCAGGAGAGGCAGAGAACTGTCTGGTTTGGGGAGGGCGGGGGACACAAAATAGGTCTTCTCCCCATCCGAAACCAGAAAGGGGCAGGAATGTTCTTCGTCGCTGGCCTTCACCCTCTATCTATTCAGCACTTGACACTCAACTCTTGGGTTCACCTTGCTTGAGGACTAAACGTTGCTTTCATCTGTGTAGGGCATTTATCCAGCACCGTGCGCCCCAGAGGGTACGTCTCCACTGCGCACCACGGGTGGCAGCGTGTGGGGAACGTGTCGCTATGCGCCACGGCGCAAAGCAGGGCTGTGTCCACGCTGCAGAGATTTTCACCGCAGCAGGGAAAGGCGTCCGCAGCGGGACACGATGCTGCTAAAATACCAGCGTAGCTGCGGGGGGCGCTGCTCGGACGCACAGAGCCACATGGGGGACATTCCCTGAGGGTTCAGGCGTCTCCTTACTCGTCTAAACTGCGCCTTGCCATCTGCACTATTCATGCCTAGGGTAGGAGGGCGTGCAGTGGATGTACTCTAAATGCCCCCATAAGGAGTGAGTAGCGTGGATGTACCCATAAGAGCTTTGCAACGGTGGGTAAATATCAGCCTCACAGCAAGGGATGTGCCCAAGGCTGCATAGAGAGTCAGTGGCAGAGCCAGGAATAGACCCATGGAGTCCTGACTCCCATTCGCATTATGGCCCTGCCGAGTGAAAGCCTCTGCCTACCCACAGTACAGCAGTCAGGCCAGCTTCCCCTACACCACTGCCCCAGCCTTCACCTGGAGGGGACGGTGTCTTGGGGTGAGGGCAGAGACCAGAACACATGCAAAACCTGCAGTCCCATCTCCCCTGCTGCAATAATCAACCCCACCCCAACCCCAAACACACCTTTCGGGGGTCCTGGGTCCTACACAAGGACATGGACTGGACCTCATTCAGTGCATCAAATGCCCTAACAACCACGATGGGGGCGAGGCACAAACCCCGACTATTACCCTCGCGGACGACCTCACAGAAAAACCGTACGACAAAGGCACCCTGTTAGCTGCGGGCAAAACCCACTTTTCACAAAGCGACCACTGCAGATCTGACCTCTCGGTGCTTGTCCTGAAGGGAAACCCGCACAACGGCCTCATAAGGTGAGCCTGGGAACTTAAATTCACAGCTCCGCTGGGCACCTAAAACCATGGACTTCACCCCGGATTTGTGGCTCCCTGCACCCCACTGTCTGCTACCCTGAACTGCCCACTTCAACCCCGTCATGCAGAACAGTCTAATCCATAGTCGCTCGCTTCATTCCAAGGGACCCCCTCCAACGTTCATTAGCCTTCCTGCTTGACAATCCATCCCTACCTTTAGCACGGCCACTCTGGAGAGCTCACCGGCTTGGCCCTTCCATCAGCAGAAGTTGGTTCAATAAAATATATTGCCTCATCCCACCTGGCCTCTGTCAGAAGGGACAGACTTGCGGTTGCTGCAATAACACCCTGGCCATGCGTCTACCACACTCTAACTGGTACGGCAGTAGCATCTAGGATTCCTAGTCATCGTGCCATTGTGCTAGGCGCTGTACAAATAGAGAGCAGAGATTCCCCTCTCCCTACGTAATGATCATTAGCATTTGCCCTCTTCAACAGCCTCGATGCCACACTGGTTTTTAAGGGGGATGTCTCTCTTCTGACTACAATCTCTTTCTGTCCTCTTTCTCCAAGACCCAGGCCAGCCCCTCATTGCTACATCCCTCCGCCAGCACCAGCCCTTCATACTTCCTTAGCATAAGGATCCCAAAGTCCCTTATCCTCATGAAGGACGTTTCCCCAGTGGAGAACAATGCATCTAGAGATCACTTTGCCCATCCCTGAAATGCAGCCACCTCTGGGGTGGAACAGGGCAACTGTTGAACACAGTGGCCTTATATCTGAGAGGTTGCTGTCTCCAGGAACCCTGGCCTGATATGATCTGACAGGCCGGTAGTGGAGGACAATGAAGGACAGTGGAGGACAAGTGGAGAACAAGGCATCTAGAGATTACTTTGCCCACCCCTGAAATGAAGCCACCTCTGGGGTGGAACAGGGCAACTGTTGAACACAGTGACCTTGTATCCCAGAGGCTGCTGACTCCGGAAACCCTGGCCTCGTATGGTCTGAGAGGTCTGCAGCTCTCTTTCCCCATTGTTCCTCTGCCAGCCCCCTGTGGCAGCTTCTTCCCTCCACGCCACCCCTTGGCAGCTCTCCTCTTAGCCTCTCCCTTAGGGGCAGCCCCTCCCCAGATTAGGTCCCTTCCCGGGGGCACCTGCTTAATCATCTGAGGAGCTGGAAGGGCTTCACTTAAAGGGCCAGGCAGCCGGCACGCTGCCAGGCCGGGGAGGCTGGGAAGTGAAGGCGGCCCAGCTCCAGCCGGCACTGCAGGGCGGATTGTGGGAGGCAGAAAGTAATTACCCAGTTTGGAATCCAGCCATGAGACCAGTAATAGCCACAAGTGCCCAGGGACTCCATGTTACGCCCTATCCAAAGAATGGGCCCCCAGGCGGGAAGGTGCCCCCCCAAACCAGGATCCCCCACTGACTCCGAGGGAAGAATGCCATCGTCACCAGCATTCCTTCCTGCATGGGGACGATGGCGTTCGCAAACCCAGACCAGCGCATCTTGTGATCTCGGGGAGGAGTGGGATAGCGGGACCGACATAAGTCAAAGACAGGAGGGCCTGAGTTTGGCCTCTGCTACTGATTTGCCTGTGGTCTTGGCCAAGTCCTTTTGCCTCTTGGTTTCTTCCTCTGTTCAATGCAGAAGACACCCCTCCTAGGACCGTTGTGAGCGTTAATTAGTCAGTAACGGAGCAGCACTTTAAAGACATGCAAACGCTGAGTGTTATTGGGCTGGCATCTGGATGCCGGCGCCATTAGCGCTTTAAAAATAGAGAGCTGGCTGGTTAGGACGATAGCAGCAAGGTGCTAAGACTGCCAGGGAAGCATAAAAGCCATCTCCGGGGCCTCTCAGACGATGCTCACGGCAGCACTTTCTTTCCACAGAGACTAACATGGTCTCCTCTGCCTTCCCTCGCAGCACAAATGATTCAGGAGGGCTAGCTGCAGCCCCAGGAGGCCCAACAGAGCTCAGGAGCCCGCAAGCCCAGACCTGCCTGCAAGAGCTTCCTATCTGAACAAGCAAAGGGAGGTGCTTACGGGCCTACAGTAGCTCAGTAGCAGAGCCAGGAGCAGGAGGGGTCTGCCGCGGGCTGGCCCAGGAATCCCAGAGACCGGGACCCCGGGAATCCTTTATTGCGCTTCCTTGGTATTCCACCTGGGGCACTGATAGGATCCATTCGCGCTCAGGCCCAGCATGCGGGCAGAGACCCAGACCCCTAACTCCCGCCGGTAAGCAGCTCGAGACGGCTGAAGACCCGGGCCGTGACGAATGCACAGGGCGGGCCCCGTGAATGTGGGGGGAAGCGGTGGGAATTCCTTGGGGAGCTTCGCCAGTCTCCTGGCGCAGTCGGACGGCAGCCAGAGTGCTGCTATTTATAACGGCATTTCCTCTTTGTATATTTATCTGCCCTGATCTTTATCGGCCGCGATTACTCATCTGAAAACGTAACCAAGCTAAGGTTTGGCTGGGCTGGACGACCCAGATCAGCGTTCTCACTGGCACCCCCGTCTCTGGGCTTCTGCAAACGGCGCTGGCGAGCGGCGTAGGTTGTTTGCGATAAAAGGAAGAAAGGCCAGAAGTGCAGATAAAAATTGCCTGGCGCGGTTATGCCAGAAGCAGGAAACTTCACCACAACAGACGGACCGCATGGAATTCGTGCCTGCCACATGCAAACAGTGGGCTGATGGAGCAGATTGCTCCTTGCATTCCCCAGGCCCAGAAACAGCCTGCAAATTCTCTGTATCCTCTGCTGGGCTGTCCCCAGATGGATTAGATCTATACAACGTGGCCCTAAACAAAGGGCGCGCAAAGCACGTCCCCAATTGCAAGCATTACTTGAAAAGCAGCCACTTCTGGGGTGGAACGCAGCAGCTGTTTAACAGCACAGACGATTACCGGGTGAAGATTTAGGACCAGAAGCACAGGCAAATCTATCCCCAGATGTCTTGTCTGTGAAGAGGGGGAATCTCTTGTATTGGACCCGCCAATATCCTGGTGTCGCTGCTAGGGGCCTGGATTAGAACCCCAAATCCAAGCCCCCTGAGGGGTGGAGGATTTGGGATCCAGGTCCCAGCAATGTAGCCCTGGCCCACTTTAATTTCTGAGCTGGGGGGTCAATTTGCAAATGGATCTGTGCAAACTCTGGGCCGGTTTGTTGCTAGCCTGCCAGGGGTCCGCCAGACACCCAGGAAATCTTCCCCCAGCTTGTGTCCTTGTAAAAGGGAAAGCCACAGTGTCGGGGTTGTCTAGCTTTCACCACCCTGGAGGGCAGGGGGTCCAGGGACAGATGCACCCCCCCTCACAAGCCCAGTACCTACCCCTGCTTGTAACAGCTCTCCCCTCTCCAGTCAGGTGTCCCTGGGGCGATTCTTTGGGTTAGGCCAGCCCCCCAACTGCTAGACCATCCTTCATCATTCTCAGCTCATACATCTTTCATGGGGCAAGCCTGGTAGGGAGGGGAAACAGTATCATCCCCATGGCGCATGTGGGGAAACTGAGGCACAAAGCAGGGACGTAACTTGCTCAAGGCCACCCAGTGCATCGAAGGCAACGCTCAGGACGGACGTCAGTTCTCCTGACTCCCTGCTCTAACCACTAGACCATTCTTCCACCTAGCTTTGATTTTTTAGTAGTCTCTCCCTTTGCGCCGGGGTTCCCAGCTACGCAGGGGAGCCGGGCAGTGGGGCAGGAGGTCCATTTCTTTGCAGGCTAATATGAGGGGGCGGGGCTGGGATGGCAAACGAAGGCCCTGATCTCTGTGGTCAGGAAGGAAGTTACTCAACAGCCCGTTCTTGTCGTTCCCAGGAGCTCTGCAGCTGATAAATCAGGCTCATTTCTATCTTACATTAAAGACCCTGGGTCCACCGGCCATGCTCAGGGCTGGCCCAAATCGCGGCGAGAGTTAACTACAGACAGACATCCTGGGAACTCACCGATAGCCATTTCCCCTTTTCCTGGGGGCTGCCTGTGGTATTAACGTAATCGCAGCAGGTATTTAATTTCGTCAAGGAATAAACCACTGAAGCGGAGCAGCAGGGACCTCGCCAAGGAGGGAGGCTGGAGTTGCTGCCGCTTGGATTTCATATTTATCTTCTTTTTTTTTTTTAACAATGGCGGCTGAAACAAGGTAGCGGACCGACAGGCCAGCAGACTGGAATCCTTTCTCCACAGAAGAGAGGTAGAATTAGCAGCAGCAGCACAGACCAGGGTCTAAAAAGACCACCACATAGCTCTTGGATTGTGCTTTTCACCCACGGATCTCAAAGCACTCTAGGGAAGAGGGTCAATGTCGCCATCCCCTCTCCTGCACCGGGGGAAACCAAGGCACAGAATGAGGCAGTGACTTGTCCGTGGTCTTCCAGTCGGTGGAAGAGCCGGGGGCTGGGACCCAGATCCGCTCCAAGAGATGAATCTGAATTTTCCTGCTGTCTCCTGGCCAGATTGAAGTACAAGCCGTGCCAGCCCACTAGATGGACTGGGGGAAAGAGGAAGGGGCTAGCAGTCAGTAGCGCAGTTCCCTATCCTGCTACAAACTTCTTGTGTGACCTTGGTCAAATCGCTTAACCTTTCTCTGCCTCAGTTCCCCATCTGTAATAATGCCAAATCCCTACCCCAAGGGAGTGCCATGAAGCTGATTATATTAAAAGCTGTCAAGTGCCCAGCATGATAAGGGGGGATGTGTAAGTCCCTGCTAAGCTAGAACGGGGTCCCAGTCTTTCTGCTAGGAAAGGAGGGGTCCTGGGGGCCCATGTTCCCTTCAGCGAGTCTTCGTTATTGACACAGCTACAGCGCTATGAGAACCGGCGAGGGGAAAACTCCACCCCAGCTGCGCGGTGCTCCGAGACGGGAGAACGCAGCCAGTCGGGGAGCGTGCAAAGCGTGCAGCGGAGGGGTCAGCTTGGTGCCAGCGAGGATTTACATTAATTTCACCCTCCAAAGAGCCTCCAAATTGTATTGTGCGGCTGGCTGAGCAGCGCGGGACCGGGGGCCGTCGCGCTGCCGCAGGCAGCGAGCAAAGAATAAGGAACGTGGGAGCTCCCGCGGCTGAAACCCACATTGGAACCGCAGCGGTTCTGTTCCCACCAGCACCGAAGGAAGCGCCTGCGTCTACCAGAGAATTCTGCAGGCACCAGGAGAAAGGCAAATTCAGGGAGGTGGCACTGAATTTCGGACTGGTTTGGTTTCCCACCTGGTGTTTACAGGAGCTGGGGCTGAGATCCAGACCCCTACACAGACACCGTCCATACCCTGCCACCTCGGGAGTCATCTGCTGAGTGCGAAATCAATCGGCAGAGCCACCGGCAGGCTTTCCAAGGGCCGCCGACCCGCAGGGGCCTTTCTCCAGGGAGACCGGCTGGGCAGCCGGGCGTGGACAGCACCAGCCGGGATGCAGAGAGGGGTGAGCCCAAGACAAGCCCATCCCCCAGGTGCCAGCTGTCAGAGGCTGGTTGTGGGACAGTGCTAACGGGGCTGGGAGCATATGAATAATTAATGGCACTGATCAGTTGAGCATCACGAATCAGGATCATAAAGCATCGCAGAAACATTAATGAATCCAGCCTCAGCCCGCCCCCACATCACAGATGGGGAAACTGAGGCACGGAGGGGCCATGACTTGCCCAAGGTCTTACAGGTCATGGCGGAGCTGGGAATGGAACCCAGGGACCCTGGCTGCCCGCCCTGTAGTGTAGGCCCAGGAACATCCTGGCAGCGCTGTGAGGTGTGCAGGGCACAGCAGCAGGGTGGCATGGAGAAGCAGGGCTCTCTGGGGGGCAGTCTCAATCCCTCCACCCCATCCAAGCCTGTCTCCCCGGGCCAGCCGGGGAGCCCCGTGAAAATCAGTGGGCCACTGGGAAACCGGGAAGGGGCTACTTCACGGTGCCAACAGAGACAATCAATGGATTGTAGGCAGGGAGCTGCTGAAAGGCCCATGGAACCTGGGGGAGCCCAAGCTGCCCCCCGATATACTGGGGATGGGGAGATCACAAGCTAGATAGAAAGAAAGCAGGACCCCACTCTAAGTACATTGCCGTTTTAAGGAGACAGTCCCAATTTTGGGGGCTTTTTCTTATATAGAAACCTATTACCCCCCCACCCACCTCCCCCACCCCGCCCCGATTGTTTACACTTGTTATCTGCTCTTCCTGCAAGCAGTGGACAAAGCAGGAGGCTGCCAAATGACCTTAGAAGGGAGCATTGCACAACTTTAAATGAGCATGTTCCCTAATTGATCAGCAACGTATCAACGAAATGACCTTAACCGGGGCGACTTTAAGCGAGGAGTCACTGTACACTAGCCACCCAAGTGCCTTCGTTTGCAATTCCGGGGCCTCTGCCCTTCCCGTTTCTGCCCTGGCGGAGCAGCGGAAGTGTCCAGCTAGCTCAGGAAGGGCAGATCTCAGGCTGTGGCCTGCCTGGAAGCAGCAAACACTGGCGACAAACGCTAATATTAGAGAGCACGTTCCATCTGGAGCGCTCCATGCTGCACTGCCAGGTAGAGTCAGAGTTACACCCATTGTGCAGAGGGGGAAACTGAGGGACAAGGAGAGGAAGTGACAATGAATCAGCGGCAGGGCTTCACGCCGAACCCAGGTGCCCTGCCCTCTGTCTCACAAGGCAGCTGAACTCTCCAGCCCAGCCCTGGAGTAGCAGAGATTACACATGGGGATTGTGCAGAGAAAAACCACGAAAGTCTGCTACTAGTCAACACCCCCTCCGGCTGCGGGGTCGCAGTGGAAGAGCTAACATCGCCCTGGCAGTAGTCAGAGAGCGGCTGATCGGCTCTCTCCTGTTTATAGGGAGCAGCTGAAACAAACCCAGCATGACTGAAGAGCATGTCGCTCCTGAATCCCTGAGACCAGGAGATAAATAGACGTGGCTTTGACTGTGCCGATTGTCCAAAGAAAAGCGCATCCCCTTCCCTCCTACAAGGGCCACCCCCTACTCCTGGGTCCTAGTCTGGCTCCCAACTCTGGGAGGAGACATAACTCCTCCGTGCCTCAGTCTCCCCTCCGAAAGGCAGCCCTGCCAGGGTTCACTCAAGGACGGCTCAGCGCTGTGGGATCGAGGGACCGGCATCTAGAAGGGTTGTTGTGGAGCAGATTTCCACCATCGCTAGTCCCCAATCGATGCTGGAAGAAGTTGGGGCTGGGGGAGGATGCCTCGCTGCTCCCCAAAACACCGAGCACCAGGCCGGCATCTCGGCCGACATCCCTTCCCCAGCTCCCAGCGCCCCTTCGCTCCAAGCGAGGGTAAGAAAGTTTCAATGGGGCCCACAGGAGGGCTTCCCCCAGAACTGACAAGTTGAAGGTTTCAAAGGGGATGGGGCAGGAGATGAATCGGGCCGAGGGCGCTGCAGGCCGGCCGCGTGGGACGGTTAGTCCGGGGCGATTCCACAGGCGCTGAGGAGTCCGGGGAGAGGCGCTGGCAGTCGATGCGGGGTAATTATGGGTACTGGAAAGCTCCACACAGCTGCTTAGAGGCTGTTCCAGGTTTTCATACAAGTGCAGGCAGATACACAGACCCACAAAAACACACAGGGATCTCAGCACCACGCACACCCTGATGCACACACAGCACAGACACACTGACACAGCACAACCTGACACAGGCGCACCGTGCACACACTGACACACACACAGCACAGATATTATGTACATAGACATAATATCCCAACACAGCCACACCATGGACATACAGACACACACACAGCACAGGTGTTATGTACACAAACACACAGACACAGCACAACTTGACACAGCTGCACCCCACACACCCCAACATACACACAGCACAGGTATTATGTACACAGACATACCAACACAGCACAACCCGACACAGTTGCACCACGCTTACACCAACATACACAAACTACAGGTACTAGGTAGGTGCCCAATTCACCCACACTGCACAACTGGATACAGCCATGACGTGCACCCACGGACACACACAGTGTGCACAGTAAACACACACATACAGTAGACCTACCATACAGATACCATGTAAACACCTTCATCCTGTACAACCAGATTCACACACGCACGCACCCCCCAAGATACAAATATACAACAAGGGCTGGATCTTCTGCTGACCTCCACGGATCTAGGCTGCCTAGCACCTGGCTGAGGATCTGGCTGATGGTGTATGTACACACACACACACACACACACACACACTCTGATATACCAAAACAGTGCTCCTTGTAGCTAAACTGCTTCCTTCAGCTCCATGGAAACCCTCCTTGGAAAACCCACTTCCCTATAGCTCATAATTCGACTGGCTCCTAAGAACACAGGTGCCCTGCATGTGCCAGGCAGGTGGCACACACCCCTGTATACTTATCCCAAGCACCTCCCATGGGCAGGGACTATGGCCAAGGCCAGAATGACAGAGCCGGTCATTCTTCACCCTGGGGGGAGCTATTTCCCTGGGGACCTCTCCGGCAATCCTCTAGAAACGTGGGACTAATGATCAAAATCAATTGAACAGGCAATTCTCGGCAAGGTGGAAATATTGCCTTACGTGTTCCAGCAGGTTCCTAGAAGGTTTCATTTATAACGCAGCACTTCTGATGGGAGCAAACTGCTGCAGCAAAAAGGTCACAGAGCCAACGCCGTGTAGGGCAGCGGGAGAAGTTAAGTACATAGCGGGGCCCAAAGGAAAAACATCATTTTTTTGATGTGTGGTCTGGATACGGCACAAATCTCAAGCCCATGATACAATCCATGAGATCAGATCTGGGTTGACACGGAGCTGTGATGAACAGGCCAATGTCCTCTGCTGGATGGAATCCGAGCTATTCAGCTGGGTGTCAAAGGCCCTATACTGCCACCAGCTGAGGGGGATACACAGATCCCAAAGCCAGAAGGGACCAATGTGATCACTAGTCTGACTTCCTGTATAACACAGGCCAAAAAACGTCCTTGAAATGATTCCTAGATGCATTAGCTTAAGACACACAGGGGGTGTGAGTCATAGGAACAGGTTTTGAATTCTATCCTTGGAGCCACGGGAAGTCCGGAGCGGCTGCGGTGCATGGCAAAGGCACGGCCGTTCAGCTCCTCCCCTGCCACCAATTCATGACAACACCCTGGCATTCGGTTTCTCCATTTCTTCGGGGATATACAAAGGTTCAGTGGTGCCTGCCAGTCTCCCAAGGGCTCCATGCAGATCACCTGGACCATCACCTCATTCATTTCACCAGGAGAGCTCACTGCACCCTGGCCAATTCCCCACAGGGGCCACTAGACTCGGTTTCCTCTGTTCTCTTTCCCTGCTTGACACCAGAGGCAAGGACCTGCGGGGCCTCTGGGGAAGAGAACGGGTCAGCAAAGAATCAAGCGACACTCAGAGGAACTCATGGGTGGACTGGTAAGTGGAGGTACTAGGAAAGATGCACTCAGTGGTCTGCTCTTTTTAAGGAGCGATGCCCTATCCCTCCTCCACAGATGCGGGGAAATCTCTTGCAGCAGCGCTGGGGCGCATTTGCTGCAGAAGGAGAGGCACGGAGGAGACAAAAAGCGGGGGTGGATGCAGAAACCAAGTTTCCAAACCCAAACGAACAGGCACAGAATGTTTGTGGTGGGTGACGGTATTCTACACACGGCAGGAGCACACACGACACTAGAGAGAGAAGTTACATACAGAAAACCCTCCATCACAGGAACATTAAGGCTGCAAAGTCAAGTGCTCCGAAGAAAGGAAATGCCAGAAAGAAAGCTGACCCTGTAATCCGAATTCGGTCCCCGTGTGAATATGAATTATGGGACACTCTTGCCCAACATCACCTTCGAAGCCTGTGACTGTGCCCAGATCTCCTGTGCCAGGACTGGTGTGCACAGTGTAAATAAACCTTTACCCTAAGGAAACACCCAAATTCTGTTGCAATTATTTCTCCTACACAGAGAACCCATCCTGCAAGATTCCTGCTCAGCAGAGAGGTGACTCTTTCCGAGCATTCACCTAACTCTGCGTTAGCCCTAAATAAATATACATTCAAATAAAAAAAAACGGAACAGAAACCGTCTTCTAAATCTGCCTGGCTGCCCTGATTTCTTATGCCGATCTGCAGGTCACTATCCCATCACATTTCAGGTCCAGCACAGGGTTCTGCCCAACTCCACGGCTATTCACCTCCGATCGCTGCTGGAAGCAGGCCGAAGTGCAGTAATTAGCTCTCAGGTGTGGGTGGTGAAGGGAAATCTAGGCCACTGCCCAGCGCTGAAAAGCTGCTTAATCCACATTGGGGAAGGATCACACACGTGAGCTGGCCCAGGCCGCTGCTGGGGGGCAATGTATCACTTGAAACTGACCTACATTGCCGCTGCCAAGCCGGAACGTGACGGCATTAAACAATACTGCAGGTATCAATCCAGTTAAGGAGGCTGAGCTTAATTATATCATAACGAATGGAGATTTTAGCATGGCTGGGCCCCTTGCACGCCACACTCCTGACACCCTCTGTGTCAATGTAGCCTCAGCATTTATAAATACCGATTGGAGAGAGGCTCTCCTCCTCACAGGCTCGTTAATGAATCTGACTTACAAGCTGCCCGGAGGGCTCAGACTCCCTCGAAGGCACTGACGGGCTGATGGCTCTTAAGAAGGTGTCCCCGAGAGCAGAGGCTGGGTCGTGCCAGGGGAGAGAGACAGGTTTGGAGGGTGTCAAGGAAAAGATCTGCTCTTCCTTCTCCCCTTCCAGGCAAAATAAACCATATCAGAGAGATGCAGAACTTCTCAGTCGGAGGCTTTCACTGCTGCAGTCCTGGCTGTGGAAGCGTGGCTTAGTGGCCAGAGCATAAGCCTGACGGCCGGGACTCTTGGGTTCTAGTCACAGCTCTGCAAGGGGAGTGTGGCTCAGTGGTTAGAGCGGGGAATTTGTGCATCCTGGGTTCTGTTCCCCGCTGTGACTCTTCCTGTGAGGTGAGGCAAGTCAGTGGCTCTCTCCGTGCCTCTGTTTAAATGGGGCAGCGCAACAGACACCCTGAGGGTGGGAGATTTCGTTAATTCGGGACGTTGCGATCCTCCCATGCAGAAACACGGACTTTTGCTCCTGGCAGATCGTGGTTAACGAGCAGATCCCTAGACAGCCGGAGCCGAGAAAGGAAAGAAGAGAGACTCCAGCGCTTTGCCAGCCAGTAACAGTTGGTGTTGTCTAAGCAGCCCTCGGCTAATCAATGTAGGCAGGGAACAGCTGAGCAGGGAGCCTTCAGGTACAAGGCTCAGCATTTCTGGCTGTTCCTAAGCCCCGCTCAGGAATCTGCAGTGGGAGGTCCACAGGACACGTGAAAACCAGGTTTAAAAACAATTGTCGGGCTACATCCTGGAGCAGAGTTGCCAACCTGGGATCTAGGAAACATGGCACCAGAAACAGCATGAGGAGGATTCAGTCAGGGCTCGAAGGGTCTGTTTACACTGTAATTAGACCCCCAGCTGGCCCATGCCAGCTGACCTGGACTAAGAGGCTCGGGCTAAGATGTCCAGGCTAGGCCCCAGGACCCTAGGTGGTCCTTTCAGGCTATATCACAATTAAACAGCCCCTCACACCAAACCTCTTAGCCTGAGTCAACAGGCCTGGGCCAGCTGCGGGTGTCTAACCACAGTGTAGACGTCCCTCAAAGCCCCCGCAGGCCCGTCCCGGGGGTGTGTGGAGGGAACAACCAGAGCTGGCCACAGCACGGTCCCAAAAAGGCACCTGACGGGCCAAAGCAGCCACCCAAGCGTAAGCTAGAAATCCAGGCCGGAGGGGGCAGTGTGTGAAGAGAGCGGAGACAGGGCTGGTGCCCTTCCCCAAGCCCCCCGAGAAGGCGCTGAACGTGGCCAAGCCGGGGGCGGGGGTTCATATGTAGAGAGTCCCACGTCAGACGTGCCAAGTCCCTCCAGAGGTGACACCCCTCCCCCTTCTGCGCTGGCTATAAGGCTGGACAGCAGCTACGACTCCTTGTGCACGTCACGTACCTTCCCTGCGCAGTGGTTCGCTGCACGACTTGCCCACGCCAGCTGGATGGGCAGGGAGTTGGGGCCGGGAGCGCCACACCCAGCCAGCCCGGGTCACTGCCCCCCCATCAGCCCAGGCTTTGCACACCCACTAACACTACTGACAGCCACTGATAGCAGGGACAATAATGTCACTGGAGCCAGATTCTGCTCTGAGTTTCACACCAGTGTCACTCCAGAGCCATTCTATTGACTTCCCTGGAGTCGCTCTGGATTTACGCCAGGGTAACTGAGCAGAGGTCCTGATTCTCCACAGCTTTGTACGCCTGCCACCATGTCCACCTGTGCATTGGGAGGGCAAACGTGACCATACCGTTGTGGTTGTGCTCCACACTTGCTTTGCACGCACGAGGAAAGGCAATGGAGAATCAGCCCCATAGACTGAAATGGAGTGACTCCAGAGTTTTGGTGTAACTAGGGACAGAACTTGCCCCTGCCATATTTAATATTTAATCATCCATAGATCTCAAGCACTTCATAAAGAGGCCACACTCTTCATCGCCATTTTACAAATGGGGAAACTGAGGCACGGAGCCATTAAAGTGCCTACGGTCACTCCGCAGGGAAGAGCTGGGGCCAGAACCCAGCGTTCCTGAGTCCCAGTCCAGGGCTCTATCCATTAGGTCACACTGCCTCTCGGTACACACAACGCGCTCTCTTTAAAAATTCTACCCTGGTGGATTGCTCTTTTAAATCAAATGTAATAAGAACAGAAAGTCCACTGTGTATAAAACCTCCTTGCGCTTGCTTCGCCGGCTATGTGGTCGGCGAGACAGGGGATACGAAAGAGATTAATGATGTGATAACTGAAGAGATTACACTCAGTCCTTGTAGCCACACAGCATCCAGTAGCTTGTACTGGGCGGGGGAGCAGGAGAGGATAAAATCTTCTGTGTCTTGGCATTTGATGGATTTTATGGGTGCGTAATAAATGGAGGATTTACCTGGGGAGGATTAAGTGCTAAGATTTCCCCATTCTAGTGCAGATGTGTAATACTTCTTTTACATGGCGAAGTAAGCCTGTAGGATTCCCGCTTGAGACGATCGGCACATAGATCTGGAGTTAGCAAAGAAAAGAAGGGTGCTCTTGTGGTCAAGATGCCGGATGAGGACTCAGAAGATGCAGCTCAGCCAGTGGCCTGTTGGGCGAGTCACATGCCGCACCATGCCTCAGTTTCCCCATATGTAAAATGGGGATAACAATGCTTAGCTCCTTGCCGTGAAATAGGGAGAATGATTCCGCCAGTTGATTTAGGGGCACATCGCTCAAGGACTCAGGCACCCCAGGAGGAGCAGCATTTTCGACGTGCTTTGTTGCCTTTTAGGCGCATAAAGATGGACACGATTTTCAGAAGCGTCCAGCACCCAGCCAGTCCCCCTGCCCCACTTAGGGGCTGAGACCCTAGGAAAACCGGCCCCTGTTCCGTCTGTGCTAGGTCTGCTCGCGACTCATTTTTAGGCCTGACCCAAACCCGACCCCAACGTTTCCCCCCGAACCCGAGTCAACGCCACCGCCTCCTGCCCACGGGGTCACGGCAGAGGCGGGTGCGTGCCCTGGTGGCTGTGTGCCCCGCACCTGCCAGCGACTGCTCCTGCTGTGCTGGGAGCCAAGTCCAGGTCAGGTAGCAGGGCTCTACTCAGCTCCCCCCTGCAAAATGAGGCTATGAATTTTCCTTTCGCCCACCTCTGTCTTGTCTACTTCAACCATAAGGTCTTCAGGGCAGGGATTGTCCGTCAACTACCACAGGGCCCCAGTCACAGCTGGGGTCACACTAGGCACTCGTCAAGGCGGGTGAGGATCATTATCTCTATTTTACCAGTGGAGAAACTGAGGCACGGAGCCACATCTTCCAGTTCATGAGATTCCTGGCTCCCAGTCCTGTGCTCAAACTATGTTTCTCTGACAGACTTATTCCCTGGGTTGCGTGTGCAGCACACTGTAATTTTGGCACCTGGCGCGCGCACACACACACACGAACGTATACGCAGGAAGAACAGCCATTAAGAGAGACTGAGCTATGCAGTGACATGGAGGTGAGCAAACACATCCTGGCAAACACCTTAGGTGTCATAAGCCCCTGCCTCTTTAATCACCGCGAAGCACAATGCCACCTTTGTACATCCTCAGCTGCGGCATGTTATCGCGTTTTCCTGACCCACTGGGTTATACAGAACAGTCCCAGAGTTTGTGATCCTCTTTGATCTGAATCCTCCTTTATCCTGCCCATTTTATAAATGCAGAGGCAGATGTATGTGGATCAAACGATTAATTTTTAAACACAGCACATAATTAACCTGTGGGACTCATTGCCACCAGGTACCGCTGAGGCCGGAAGTTTAGGAGTATTCATAAAATAGGAGATATTGATAAGAGTGCACAGCTAGGTAAAAACCAGGTAGGCTAAAAACCAGGGCTATAAAGCCATGTCCTTCAGGATCATAAGCCAACCCCTAATTGCTTGGGGGTAGAAGGAAGTTTCCCATATAGGCAAGTTATTCCATAATTGTCCGCCATGGGATTTTTTCTCTGAAGCATGTGGCACTGGCTACACTCAAAGCCAGGATACCGGATTAAATGGATCAGGGGCCTAATCCAATGTGGCAAACCCTGCTCCTACCCAGGCTTAAATCATGCTCCCAGTGAAGTCAAAGGGAGTTTTGTCAACAGTAGCAGGAATCGATCCATGTAGTATCTAGCTATGGATATCCACCTAATATAAATATGGGGCCCAGTATATAGTGTGCTGAGTGGAGACTTGGGAAACTGGGGTTTTATCCCTCCCACTGGGGTGCTGGGTAACCGTGTCCAAGTCACACCCCTCTCTGTGCCTCAGTTTCCCCACCTGTAAAACGGGGATAATAATATTGACCTCCTTTGCTTTGAGATCTACCGCTCTCGGTGTTGCTATTACAGGCCACATTCATCCCCGCCACCACCCCACTGAAGTCACGAGGATACTGCATTGCTGCACATTGGCCCAGAACGGCCGCTCTGAAAAGCCCATGTATTTTCCACATTATCTGTATGTCCAACAAGTAAAACACGTGTTGCTCCATCACAACCCTTCACACGCGTCATAGATGTTTGCCCTCAAACCTTCATCGCAGAAACATGAGTAAGAGACAAAACCTTGGGAGTTTTTCAACATGATGAGAAGTGGGAAGTGAATTTAAAATGCTCCCAGGCACTTTGCCAATGCTGGGAATTTCAGCGTGTGCTTGCTGTGTCTATACATCAAGCAGACTGGGGTAACGCACAGATGCTCCTTGAGAGCTGTTTAAAAACTCTGTTATTCCCAGAAGCCTTAATAAGCCACATCCTGCCTCTCTGGGGACTGGTAACAGTAAATATCCCCACTCGGGAATGTAATATGTGATTTATCTTCATTTCTCAGCTGTAACTTTGATAGGGTAGCTCGAGCAATGGAAAAACCCCTGCAGAGCCACTAGGATAAAAATCAGAACCTCTGACCTCATCCTCCTGCCATTGTCATGTCAGCGTTAAGTAGGGGAACTTCAGTTAACATTATGAGATGGTTCCAAGCTGAAAATCCAGATTGGGAGCACCCTGAACTCAAGCCCGTGGTTTCCAGGCAGCCCCTTGCGTCAGAGGGGAGATGTCTGAAATCGACACCCAGACCCAAAACCCAGGGGGGTGGATTTAGATCTGGAGGTTCTCTTTAGCCAGTTGCAAAATTCTGCCCCAGATTTCAAATCACCCTCCCCCTTTGCCCCAAATAAAGTTCAGGGGTTCCAATTCAGGGTACTGTGGTTCCGGTCAATCTTTTTCTTTTCTGCTTGAAACTCGAGGGAGAGGGAAAATGTCACTGTGACGCTCCACCCCATCTTCATAGTGATAGCATAGGATTACGGCATAATTATGATGCATATTATGCAAGATGGGTGATGTAGGATGTCAATGGAAAAGTGGTGATTTGCTGAATATGATTATCCTATTTGTAGGCATGTCTCATTTTTGTACCCCAAGTTATGAAGACTGACAACGTATCTGTATTACAAACGTAGTTACACCTCAGTAATCCCCACTAGACGAGATGCTTTCAGTCTAGATAGCTGGTTGGGGAGGGCCTATTCAGGGCAATGAGCCATTAGGGAGAACAATAGGCCTTAGGGGAAGTTTATCTCCCACCTGGTGAGGCCTTCCTGAGAACACTCCAGACAGCCTGTAAGTAATGGCTGCTATGACTCTACAAGGACATGTGACCAGGCCACATGATGCTGGACTCCATCTTGGGATGTCAGTATTTTTCCACAAACTGGCCTGGGAACCAAGCTTGGAAACAAAGGGTTCCCGCCGTAGGCTAAAGCTATATAAGGCCGAGAGTGACATCATTTGCGGTTCTTCACTCCACACACAGGGGGACTCCTGGAAACACTTGAGGAACAAAGACTGAACTGGGGGAAGTGCTGGACCCGGGCTAAAGGGATTTCTAGCCTGTGTATGACAGACTCGGGGATTCCAAGCTGTAAAGCAAGGGCAGGTTTTCCCTTAAGAATCTGCAGCCTGCTTGTATGATCACTTAGGGTGAGAATCTGAGATTCAGATCCGATCTATTTAGTATATTAAACTTAGTTTGCGTTTTTGTTTATTTCCTAGGTAATCTGCTTTGATCTGTTTGCTAACACTTACAATCACTTAAAATCTATCTTTTGTCGTTAATAAACTTGTTTTGTTTTCTCTAACCCAGTGAACTTTGACTGGAATGTTTGGGCGAAATCTCAGCTTGGCTACCACAAGTGTGTGTATTGTTCTCTTCACATGGAGGGAGAGATGGGCCGGGAGTTAAATCCATATACTGGCCAGATTTGACCAGGGCTGGACGGTACTGCTCTGGGGTCCTACGCCAGTGATTAAAGAGCCTGCATAAAACTGCAGCTGGGCATGTCCCTACCTGTGTGGTTGCTGGTGAAAGTGCAGGCTGGGGGGCTTTGCAGCTTGTCACAGCAGGACAGGGTGAGAGGGAGCCCGGGCGGGTGGATTAGAGGGCTCAGGGATACCCCTGTTCCATGGGGCACCTTGGCAAGAACCTGTCACAGCCACCACTTCTGATCTTCCTGGCTTGCTCAGGTGCATAGGACACCAGAAAGATTGGGAGATCTGGCTGGTTCTTGGGCAATTCCCTCGCCTAGTTTGACAGACAGACAGACGAGGTTCCAAGCAGCCAGGCTGTCATAGATTTTTAAGGCCAGAACGAATCACTGTGATCATCTGCAGTGACCCTCTGCATAACACAGACCATGGAACTGCCCCTAAATAGTTCCTAAGGCCGATCTTTTAGAAAACCATCCAGTCTTGATTTAAAAATTTAAAAATTGCCAGTGATGGAGAATCTTCACTTCACGAGCCTGAAGCCCAGCACTAATGCCAAGGAGAATACCATGACATGTTGTCAACTCTCACGATTCTATCCTGGGCTTTGTGATATTTGGTTTTTCCTGAAGCTCCAGCTCCTGGAGTCAGGTGATTACTTGAGAATGTCTGCCTTCTTTTTTTTTTTTTTTTGGTCAACTTTATAGCCTTTGTGATTGCAGGGGAAAAGCTTGAAAACACGGTGTGTATGTCTCCCAAAGGTTCAGAACCCAGAAGCCAAATAAAAAGAACCCAAATGTATTGTTATTTTTATAAATTTCATGATCTTTAAGATGATCTCATAATTTTGCAGGCTGGATTTTTGACTGCTTGGTGTTGGTTATGCTGAATATGGATCCCAGGTGCTTTTGCTTCTGTTGTTTGACATCAGAAAAGATTCAGTCTAAGCCTCATCTTAAAACATCTTATTTTTAAGCAGTTTTTTGCCATACATATGTATGTGCACTCACACTTCTATACTTTCATACATGTTGTGCATCTATAGGGGAGAGAAAATTAGAGCAAGCTAAAGGATCGAGCTGGAAGCTAAAGCCCAGCTGTGATTTACTGGGTAGCCATTGGCCACTTTGGCCAGATTTTCAGGAGTGGCCTCTAATTGTGAGTGACGGAGTTTTTGCTATATTAGCAATGCATGTCTGACATCTCCGGCCAGTGAATTCACAGTAGATTCAAGTGAACTTAACTGTGAGGCGTACAGTTTGAGATACCAGGGGCCCTGTTCTCAGAGGGGCCTTGGTTCTAAAACTCCAGCTGAAAACAACAAGAATTATGGGTCCTCACCTCTTCTGGAAACCAGGTCTCGTGTGTCTCAAGGTGGGCGCTCAATAAACAGAGACCCCTTTTGGACATGTGGCTGTCAAATTTTATGCTGCAGTTTCCCCATCTGTAAAATGGGGCTAATATTGATTCCCACCTCACAGGCCATACCGAGGATTATCTAGTTAATGTTGACAGTACTTTGAAAAGGTAAAGGGTGGCTATTTTTCTGATTCTGCTTGCATACACACAGTTCTAGCCCAAGAAACTGACATTCGCCGGACAGCTGTCCTCTAAGTGGGTGACTAAAAAGATAGCCTGATTAACAGATAATCAAAAAGATGCAGTAGTATTTTATATAACTGTGCTCTTGGAAGCAGGCTGGCTTCTGCGTCACTATCCAAAATCCGCTGATCTAATACAGACCAGAAAGAGAGTCAGAGGTGGCTTCATTTTTCCTGAACCTTGCAACTCTGAAAAGGCTGGGACGATGGACTTCAAACAATCGTAAAAGATTCACTCCCGGCCTTTGACCAAGTGAAAGAAATTTTAGGCCAAAGGTTGTTTTGTTCTTTCCTTTTTTGTAATAAAAGTTTAGAAAGGGGTCAAAAATAGAGGGCAGAAGGAAAAAAACTCCTGTAATCTTAACTATGTAATGACGACATTGCAGTTATATGGGAGTTAAGGTGGGATCTTTCAGCACTAAACAGGCTTCACCCAGCACTACCAAAGTGCAGGAACTCTGGGGTGGAGGCCAGCAGCTAAGTAGCACACTTGGCAAGAGAGGGAAATTTTGGTCTAAGGGAAACCTTGACTCTGATAAAAATGCCAGCTGGTCTCTTCACAGCCCATAGCTCATCAGAGAGATCCACACACAGTTATTAGAAGGAGACTCTATATATCTTCTGTGCCAGGAGGCAGGCAGCTCGCCGTGCCGGGACTCACAGCTGTGGAAAGTCTGTATTTCACATCTAAGCCATCCCCAGCCAGCCTGAGGCAGCAGTGTGGTCTAGTGGTGTGGGCCCTAGAGTAGCAAAAAGGAAGCTAGGTTCTCATCCCCACTCTGCAGATTACCGTAGTCTCTGGGCTATTTCAATTGTAAGCTGTTTGGGGCAGGGACTCACTCTCATTCTGTTGCCTCCAGCTCAACGGGGACCTTCTGGTGGCCCCCTAGGTGTTACCATAATGCAAACAACAACAGGCTTCCATATTCCTAGGTGGATAAAGAAGGGGAGAGACCCTCAGATGTTCTCTTCCCTCCTTTTGCTAGGGCAGTGAAAAGATCCCCCATGTTGCCCATGCACTCAACACTTCTTCCAGCATGCCTATTTTGCCAGCCCTTCCCAGGCCTTTCCGGCCCAGTGCCCCGGTTGGCGCTTTTGGCTCATCCAACCACGCCCTCCCGGCTCTCCCCAGGTGCAGATTTAGTCCGACGTGCAGAGGCCATAAATGTCTGCCAGGCGGTGAATCACGGCCATGGAGCACAGGGAGCTCCCGGGGCAAGCTTGTATTTTAGCCGAAGGGATGAGCATTAATCTACCCCACTGCGTCCTCCCTCTCCATCTACCTTTGCAAGGTGGATTTCTCCAGAATCCAATGCTTCACCATGCTAATGCCCCATAAATGAATCCCGAACCGGTGCTAGGAAGCACTATGATGTGGACCGTGCCATTGCAGATCAAATATAAACCTACGGTCCTAGCTGCTTGTGGTCACTGAAACCTCCTGGCAAGAGTCGGGATGCCCTCAGCCTATTTGGGGGACTATCTTTGCCGACCTGAGCTCCCCTGGAGTTCCAGCTGGCAGGAGTACGGTCTAGTAGCGGACAGAGAAGAAAGCAGCAATGCAGGACTCCAAAATTCTATTCTCAGCTCTGCCACTAACTCGCCATGTGACCTTGAGCAAGTCACTTTACCTCCCTGCTTGGGAGGAATGATACTGACCGCCCTTCTCAAGGCATTTTAGGATCATCCACTGGAGAGCTCCAAGCAACTGCAAAGTATGATGTATGGTAATCAGCACTAAAGGGCTCTGAAATCATTTGGGTATCAGCGCGTGGGGATTAGAACAATCCCCACCAGGGGTGAGCTGTGCGCGGCTGATGCCAGAGGCATCATTGGATCCACCCATCGGAAGATCTCTGCATGCAGTGATGGGAGCAGAGAGCGGGAGACAGGCCCTGGAAGTCAGCTCTGGGCTGATTGGCTGGACTGATTGGCTTCTGGACGCTTCCAAAGCACCAAACACAGAGCCCCCCCCCCCGTTAGTGCTGATTACCATACATCATGCGTTGAAGTTGCTTGGAGCTCTCCAGTGGATGATCCTAAAATGCCTTCAGCATCCCTCATGGGCTCCCCAAACTATTTAAAGGGACACTACCCAATTCCTATGCCTTTCTCTCTGCCCCAGATTTAACAGTCAGCAGTTGTCAGCACCCTGATCTGGCAGAGGGGGGATTTCTCCAGAACAAGCCGCCTGGCTGCCCTCATGGAAAAGATTCCCCTCAACATCACCGAGAGCCGGGTTAGATCAGAGATCACATAGCCCAGGACACAGCAGGAGACAAAGCTTTGCCTGTCGGAACCAACTTCCCAAGGGGATCCGGAAATCCAGAGTCTGGCTCTATGGGAAACGCTGCAAAACCTCCTTCTTTGAACAGGCCTCTCCACCATGACACTGCCCCCGCCCCAACCTAAATATTAATAAAATCTAAACAAAAGCCCCCAACTGCCCAGCAAGCAAAAGTGATTTTTTAAAAAACTTGAAAAGGGAGAAGAACTAGAGACTCAATGAAGCCAGCTCGGGACTTTGCTGTTGTTACTGATGAAACAGGGAAGGTGCTCAGATACCACGGTGATGGGCGGCAGCATACACCCCAGGAACGCGCCTGTACGCAGTGGTTGTATTCGTACAGGCATGTAGGTTCAGGCGGTGATTGCATACCACTGTAGCTACCCCAGCACATCCCTGAGGGAGCACACGGTTACACTGACATCAAAGGTGATGCAGCTTATTCCCCTTCCCTTATGGGAACGGCTCTCCTGTGTAAAACACCTGGAGACGGATGTACCGGCGAGGCCTGGTGGAGCACTTTATGCCAGTTTTTGAGTTTTCACCCAAAATTCAAACTTTCCCAGGGAAAAGTTCAACAAGAATGACTTGGGTTTTTCTCTTCACTGTTGTCAAAACCTCCTGTGGAAAAGCAGCCCCCTTGGCGGAGCGGGAGGGAAGGGCCGACACAGCCACTCCCCTGGGGGTTTGTGGTCAGTCACTGCTAGCCCTGGGGCACCCCAAGACCCCTGTCAGGATCAGGGACTCATGGCACGTCCTCTGTGCCCTGCCTCTTCCCCCTACACCCTGCGTGTGGCAGGCTCACAATTCAATCCAAACCCACTCGTGGAGCAGGATGGGGACTTTCTCCCTGGAGCAACCACCACAAGGCAGGGTAGAGGCCCAAGGAGACAGTACCTGAGATCCTGTCCCTTGTTCTGGCCCTGCGTAACACTGGTGGTGGTGTATAGGGGCCGGGGAGAATTCCTGACCCGGGGCTGCGCTGTACAAGAACATCCCACTACGGCCATTGTGGCGGCTGATGTAACTCAGGGCACCTCCAGGAGCCAGTTTACCTCCTCCCGCTGAGCCATGACCGTCATCCTAAGTGACTTGCCAAGGGTCAAACGGGGAGTATGTGGCAGAGCCAGGAACTGAACCCTGAGCTTGCGACGCCCAGGTCAATGCCTTGACCACATGGCCCCGTGAGTACGGAACCCACGACACTGAGCTCGGGGTTATTAACGCTCAATAGCAACGGCTGGGAATGAAGCCACTTTTCCTATTTTCAAGCCTCAGAGCTCCCTGGGTCTCGGAGAAGGCCCCAGACTTTAATTACATTTGCCAAGACACTTGAATGGCCATTTATCCTCTTCTCTCCCTACCCTCCTTCCTCTGCAGGCTGCTCCTCCTCAAGCCGATTCTTCGCTGCCCCATCCCCCATCCAATTGCTACGGATCCCAGCGCCTGCCTGCCAGAGAGGTGCTGCAGGCATTTAACCTCCTGTCCGGCTGACAGCTCGCCAGCACCTAGGTGGAAGGGGCCGGCGTTTCCCAACCTGCAGCCTGCCTGGAAGGATTAAAGGGAATTAAAGCTGCAGCTTAATGTCACTTTCAGCAAAGAGCCCCCAGCTAGGGGAGCAGGCGAAGCGTGGGCCAAGCAGGTAGGCAGAAGCTTAGCCAGAGTGTGAGTGGATTTGTCCCCTAAAGACGGCCTCCTTATTCCCCATTAACAGACCGGAGCCAGAGACCACGGCGAGTCTTTGCCGCTGACTTCACCGGGATTCGGATCGGACCCGTCCTCTGGCCTTCCAGGCTGGAGCTTGCAGGGAGCGGTTACCGCGCACTAGAATGGCCGCGAGACGGGGCCCATCTAGCCCGGCGTCTGGTCTCGGCTAGCGCCGACACCGGCTCCTTCAGAGGGAGGGCGCTGCAGGGCGAGGGGGCCCTTTCCGGGAGCTGGGGTGAGCCCCCGGTGATGGGGCGTCCAGCCCACACCAGCACGGATGGGGGTAAAGGGGCAAGAGAGACCGATTAGCCTTCGGCTGCACCCAATGGGAAGCTAAGGGGCAATGAGGCCGTAGGAGCTGAGGCTACAGCACTGGTGAGCCTGAAGTCACCTTCCTCCTTCCCGCCACTTCCAGAGGGAGAGGAGGCAGAGGCAGGGTAGGAAGCTGTCTGGGGAAGGAGCAGGCAGGGCTGGGCTGCTGGGTCGAGGGTCCCTGGACTGGAAGCCGGTGCGGAAGCGGGGCCCGGCAGGAGAGGCGCAGTCGGCACAGCGGAGCTGGGGGCTGCCTGAGACGTTGAGGAAGGCGACGCTACCAACACCCCAGGAAAGGAGGACGATGGTGACGTGGCCGGAGGACGGAGCCGTGACGGAGAGGCACCACAGCGCCTGATGAGCAAGAGAACAGCTGCGGAGCGAGGGCCAGGGCCAACGGAGCGGCGGCCAAATGGGGCACGGACAGCTGCGAGCTAATTCCCCAGGTCAGCCATGAGGAGGCGCCGCCGAGGGGTGACCAGCAGACCCCGTGATCCCCCCACGTGTGACAGATCATCTGCCTCCCAGCTGACGGCGTGAGACCAGGGGTCAGCTTGAAGATCACCAGCGCATCACAGGAGGCAAGGAGTAACTCCGCTGCTAGTGAGAAGATCCTGAGAGAACCCTGTTAACATCAGACTCTCAGGCAGATGGCCCGTGAAGGGTCCTCTCCTCCAGGAAGCAGGCTAGGAAGGCCAAGGGAGCAAAGGGCTCCCCTAGGCTCCCGGACAGATGGCCTGTGAAGCATCAGAGCTGCAGGGAATAGGTAGGTTCTGCAGAAGACCCTGAGTCGGGGGCCAGGATGCAGCGGAGACGTTCAACTTGCGTTAACTGGCTTCAATTTAAAGCAATACAACAGGTGTCCTGAAGAAAAAGGGACGGAAATCCAGTGGCTGGAGTGTGCTCTTTGATGCACGGACTGCAAGCCTACCTGTATACGAAGGGTTAACTGCATCCCATGCCCATGATGGACAATGACACAACAGAAGGAGGGAAGAGGTCTCTTCCTTACCCACCCAGCAGGGGGGTGGTTTACACCCGAGGCACAAGAGCCGAAGTCCCCGATACATTTTTACCCTCGTTCTTTGTTCCAGAATCTCCTGCAGCCAGCAGCAGGTTGTTAATTGCAGCGGAGACGCACCCTGAGTGATCCTTAGCAGGTCCTCCGAGCCTGACCTTGCTCACCTTACTGCAGGGGTCTGTGGCCACTCGGCCCTTCCCACAGAGCACAACGAACAGGACGAGGTGCCACTGATGGGCGGGTTGGAAAAGAGTCATGACACAGAAACACTTGAAACATACCGGCGGCTTATGACACCACAGAATCACAGAAGATCAGGGTTGAAAGGGACCTCAGGAGGTATCTAGTCCAACCCCCTGCTCAAAGCAGGACCAATCCCAACTAAATCATCCCAGCCAGGGCTTTGTCAAGCCGGGCCTTAAAACCTCTAAGGACGGAGACTCCACCACCTCCTTAGGGAACCCATTCCAGGGCTTCACCACCCTCCTAGTGAAATAGTGTTTCCTAATATCCAACCTAAACCTCCCCCACTGCAACTTGAGACCATTGACCAGATCACAGGTGCAGAGCGAGGGCCACCGGAGCAAAGCAGACCCCCACTCATTGATTCCATTCATTTGCACATTTCCCCACATTTATTTATTAAAAATCCCCCAGTTTTACCTTCCCTAATTATGACCACTATGACGTTACTGCACCAGCAAGAGGCCTCTGTACTCCAGAATTACAATGCAGTATAGAGAGTGTGAAAAAATTACAGGCCCCCTTGACTATGATTCAACACCTGGCCAGCATCCAGTGAAATTACAGAAAGAGAGGAAATCTGAAAGCATTTTCCCCAGGCACCAGGGACCAGAGATCCCCAAGGAAGGAGACCTTGAATAGCCAAAGATTGACTGATCAGTGTTAAAGGAATTACAGGCTCCCTTTCCCTCCCATAACCACCCAGCAGTGACTCATCCCGTGTTACGCAAACCACAGCTAGTGCCAATTGCGCTCGTGTGGCCCGTGTTTTCTGTATTTAGCCCAAGAACAAGGAGCAGATGGATTCGCAAGAGACAAATGTCCCCCACTTGTCACTGTGTTACATCCCCATCTGTGCCTGGCCCACCGAAGAGACAACTCCGCTCCAGTTCCCAGCTATGGGACTCACTTCTCCAAGACAGAGCGGCTCGTGCTTTTAGTTCTGAACGTCCCGAGTTTAGATCCCCAGCAGTGGCTTTGCCAGGATGGTCATTGCAGCCGGGTATTATTTACACTGGGGAACAATAAAGCAAGAAAAACGGGGCAGGGGAATGTTCATTCGCACGGGGCCTTTAAAACCTCTTGGGACAAACACTGGAGAGGGGGCCGTACCGATCAGTCCTGCAGATGGCTGCAGGGTAGGTGAAGTTTGGGACTTTCTCTAGCTAAGTGCTATGAAATGAAAATAAAGGTGCCAGTTAGAGCAGTGAGGGCTGGCTCTAAAGTTTTCCCACACTCTTCACAGCTGGGGCACATCATTAAGATAATTATTTGCACTCCATGGGCACCCCATCAAGGACCAAGTTGCCACTGTGCTAGGAGCTGTACATATTCATTTCTGATTCCATAAAATCCCTCCTGCAGCATCAGATGAGTGCAGGATGCTTCTCCACGGATTATCCTGCACTAGTGAGTGGCTTTGCTGTGTCCTAAACAGCTGCCACATCTTACCCCAGAAGTGGCTGCATTACAGTGGTAAGGGAAACGATTTATGTACACAGTCTGGGATCCTACATCATCAGAGTTCTTCATGGTTCAGGCCGGGGAGTCACCTTTATATCCTGCCACTTCTCCGCAGCCTCCACAGTCAGCCTGGACACGGGGCTTCTTTAGTCTGTCGAATACCCAGATGGCTTTTCCATATTCATAGAATATGAAGGTTGGAAAAGACCTCGGGAGGTATCTAGTCCAATCCTCTGCTCAAAGCAGGACCAATCTCAATTAAATCATCCCAGCCAGGGCTTTGTCAAGCCCGACCTTAAAAACTTCTAAGGAAGGAGATTCCACCACCTCCCTAGAGAACCCATTCCAGTGCTTCACCACCCTCCTAGTGAAAAAGCTTTTCCTAATATCCAATATCATATTCCTCCAAGAGAGGGTCCTCAGCTTTTTGTGACTCACGAAGCTGGATTTCTGAGAGAGTTATGGAAATTGAGGCCTTAATAGAAATGTGACATTACAGCCATCAGCGGCTCCAGCCTTGTATCGTTAGTATGCCTGGAACACTAACCCAAGAGTAGGCTCGTGTGGTCAAATCCTGCACGGTGCCCACACCCACCCCACATATACAACACCCTACTTCCTAAATGGAGAAAACACGAGACTAGCTGTGATTTGCACTTTAAAAAGTCAGCCAGGCCTTCCTCCTTGATGTGGTAGCGAGAGAGAGACTGGAGCACTGGGCCTGGGGCAAGAACCAACGTCAGGCCATGGAGTAAAGCAGACGTTTACATGTTCACTGTCCAGTATGTGAATTTGGCAACGTTGTTGTTAGTGTAGTAGGCACCGGAGATTTATGTTACTATATTTCAGCTAGCAGGGATATATGCCAATATAGTACAAGATAAAACAGATTGACAAATCAATGAATGGGGCTGTTTTGTCCAAGATATCAGGAACAAGGGGAGGTAACAAACAGGTGTCACGAAACACGTAGTTGTGTATGTCAGTTGTTTGTTTTAACGCATAAATGTCGGGTTACTTCACCTTAAGTCTATGTTTGGCCGAAAGTCAGCAGAAGGTCCTGCCGCTGACTGAGCCGTTCCTTGCCACAGGGTACTCGTGTGTTCACGTACCTGGAACCCCGGAGCCAGGGTGCTAGGACTTGCTGGCAATAAACCTGAGCCAGGGCCTTTGTCACTGAACCGTGCCTGTGGTCCTTCTTTAGGAGTACATCGAGGTCTCCTGAGCTAACACGCTCACTATCTGCTAATAACACTGAAGCTCCAAGGACAGAAGCACTGAGAAGACTACACAGCACTATCGAGGCAACGAGATTCCCTCCTCCAGCACTTAACCACACCAGGTAATCTATCCAGGCCTTCTGACCCAGCTACTTGTGCAGAGCTGGCAAAGCACCCGGAAAGAACACACACACAAGCAAGCCAACTGACAACACCCAATCGCTGCAGATGATCATAGAAGGGAGATACGGCACAGTTACGTTCCATGGAAAGCCACTCTCTGGTCGCCCCAATTCCTCCTACCTTAGCACACCCAGATGTCTGTGACTGGCCTGCAAGTCCAGCCGCCTGCATGCTTAGAGCGACCCATGGAATTCTCTCCCCTAGAGAACAGCAACTTGTTTGGCCCTCAATAAAATGCTCATGGTGGGGAGGGTCTGTTTGGCGCAGAAGAACGGGTGCACAGAGTAGTCTGACACCAGCGCAAGAATTTCATGTGTAGCTCTCCTCCGGCAGCGATTACCGGTTTGAGGGGGCTATGGAATAGATCTGAATTCACCGGTGTTAGATGGTAAGGAAGTGATAATCATCCCTGATTTCCATCTAGAGCCTCTACGATGCTCATCTTCGGGGTGTCTCAGCACCCCGGCCCTTAGTGGAGATCTCAGAGCGAGTTTCAAAGGAAGGAAGGCATCACTACCTCACTGACCAAAGGGGAAACACGGGCACAGAGAGAAACTGACTTGCTCAAGGTCAGACTAGACCCCAGCTGCCTTTTCCCATCGCCCAGACTCTGTCCTGCCGCTTGGACCAGGCTGACTCCCCACTACAGTCAGCCAGAAGCATTCACCTTAAGGGAGCTGCAGATATAGCATCGCTATTCTCCAAACCCTCGTCTCTCCGAGCTCCTTGGCTTTGGAGAGCACGAACCAACAACGCAGGTGGGCGTACACTGCGGAGTTAGCCTGGGCGATCAGCACCTGGCTCTGAACGCCTGGGTTAGCTTAGCCTGCCCAAGTGACTATGTCTTCTCTGATGCTGAGCTTCCCCGTGCGTGGTGTTCGGGGGGCATGTCCCTTGGTTCTTAGCACTGCAATAAACTAAGCCCCTCTAGGATTCTCTCTCAGAGGGAGAATTTGTCTGTCCTTCCCACAGGTGAAATTGGGGGACGGCACTGAAGGGTGATCAGCATTTGAATGGTTTCGCCTGCATCCTCACTGCAAAGTGGTGGCTGACCTGCCCGGGTTCAGATGTAAAGCACCACATCTGGGGGAGAGGGTTTTGTTTGTGGATGGGACAGGAGTTAAGGAAAATTCTAGTAAGAGCCCAGGCTAACTCTGCAGTGAAGACAAGCCCTTAGACAGCTCTCTGCCCCAGGACAACGTGTCTTCACTAAGCTGGAGCCTGCCAAGGTCAAAGCCGGTCTTGCTTAACTTCTGCTTTCCACCCGCATGACTCCTCGTCCTCCCCATCATGTGCAAACTGACTCAGGGCTTAAAAATCCCCCGTGTCACCCCACAGCAACAGGAGGAAAATATCCTATCTGCTGGCACGGGCTATGGAACGACTCACAAGCACCAAGTGAAACCCTTTTCCAGCTCCAGGCAAGCGTGAGCAGTCCCTGAGGCCCTGGCTACATTACGATCAGTCACAGAGTTGGATCCAAACACAGTTTGTATCCACATCCAGGCTGGTATCAGAGGCGCCAACTTTTCTTGGCGCCGGTGGATGCTCGCACCGCGCCCCAACTCCACCCAAACTCCGCCCCTCCCTGCCCCATTGGACCCCTCCCCAAAGCCCCGCCTCCTCCCCCGAGCACACCACGTTCCCCCTCCTCTCTCCTCCCTCCCAGGCTTGCCGCACGAAACAGCTGTTTCACGGCGCAAGTGCTGGGAGGGAGGGAGAAGCAGGACTTTTCACATTTCACGTGGATGTGAATGTGAAGGACTTTTCACATTCACATCCACGCAGAAGCAGGATTTTTCACATTTGTTGCCTTGTCACCCTAAGCCTGTCTAGACAAACCTGAGCTGGCCTAGATCTGACGGCAGATCATGGATCTGATTCCAGCGTAGATACACCCGCAGGGAGTAACATTAATCAAGCAATGGCTCTTTTCCCACCGGGGTGAGGCAGGGTAGTCTCGTGATTTCAGAAGCTAAGCAGGCTCTGGAGAGTGGGGTCCATTTCCCAGCTCTGCTACAGGCTCACCATATGACCTTGAACAAGTCACTTGACCTACCCTCCTTCAAGTCACCATCTTGAAAAGGAGGTGGCTGTTACCTCCCACCCAGGGGCAGGCTTGAAGATCGGCTCCATGAACAATGTAGCGTGGGGATGTGGGCCGTACATAAGTAGATTGAAGAAGCTACTGGGTAGCTGCGAATTGGACCCACTGTATCAGCTGGAACCAATGAAACATGATGTGAGAGTTTTGCAAACCGCTTTTCCACCCCGTTCCTTTCGTGAGCGGTTGGGAACAGAAAGATCTCTGGCAGCCCATTCCTCAGGGAAAGATTCGTCGCATTGTTCCCCTCTAACACCTCTCCCTGTTCTTTCCTGAACGACTTCCTTTCCCCTCCTGATACAAAACCAAGGGCACCTGGCTTTTCGATCTCATTCCTCAGGGCTCCGCCCTTCGGCCGTTTCTTAACCGGGCTCCAGGCAACAGAACGCACCTTTGGCTGGCTCCGCACATCTAAAGCACATTCTGCCTCCTACGCCAGTGGCACAGATTCTCAGCTGGTGTAAACCGGGCTACCTCTCATTGAAATGAAGAGAACTAGGCTCATTCACTGCCACTCGTCATTAAAACCAAAAAAGCAGCCCTTTGCTAGGTAGCCAGCTTTCTTTGACATGGGTGAAAAGAGAAACTAACATTGGCTTTCTAATTCCACCCCCGCCCCAATCACAGGAGCAATCAGTTCCCAGCGATTACCGTTTCAATATTCCTCTTGCCACCTTTTGATTGCTTTTAAATGACTGTAATTCAACTGATCCCAGAGAATGAAACGGTATGAAAACCCCACCACCTCTTTATTGTGACTATTAATAGGCTTTCGCTTCAGCGGTCACCTCTCCATCAGGTCCAGCTAAGTGCCCCCTGGCAGTCTGACAGGGAGCGAATCTGGATCCGTACAGGTTGGCAAGCTCCCTTGAGCAGAGGCTGTTCTGCATGGGGGTGCAGGGCTCTTAACCCTTTCCCAACTAAAGCAGTCCCACTTCCCACCACCCCCGGCTAGCTTGAGAGAGATCTTTAACAGAGATGCTGCATGTTGAGAGATTCCTGCCCAATGGGGATGGTAAATTCTCAGTCAGTTATGGACCAAATTGTCCAAGGGGATATTTCCTCCGCGCGGGGTGGGGCTGGGGGGGTTGTTCCAGGTATTCTGCAAAGGAGATGCTTTCTGATCAGCTTTAGGGTACCAGGGTGGGAGAAAACGGGGAGCGGGGTGTCGAAGGCCAAAATGGGTAACCAAAGGGTGGCTCTGCTGCTAACATACTATCTAGCAGTGGTTCTCAATCAGGGGTACACGTACCCCCCGGGGGGGGTGCAGAGCTCTCCCAGGGGGTACATCAGCTCATCTAGAGGGTGGCTTAGTTTTACAACAGGCTACAGAAAAAGCACCAGCAACGTCAGTACAAATTAAAAATTCCATACGAACAACGACTCGGTCATACTGCTCTGTGTACTAGACCCTGAAATGCAAGTACAATGTTCATATTCCAATTGATGTATTTTATAATTCTAGGAGAAAAATGAGTAAGTTGCCCATTTTTCAGTAGCAGTGTCCTGGGACACTTGTATTTTTATGTCTGATTTTGTAAGCAAGTTGTTTTTAAGTGAAGTGAAACTTGGGGGTAGGCCAGATACATCAGGCTCCTGAAAGGGGTGCAGTCATCTGGAATGGTTGAGAGCCACTGCTGTGCAAGATGGGGAGATGGGAGCTTTGGGGTTGTCCTCAATGGTGGCAGATGACAGAACAAGGAGTAATGGTCTCAAGTTGCAGTGGGGGAGGTTTAGGTTGGATATTAGGAAAAACTTTTTCACTGAAGCACTGGAATGGGTTCCCTAGGGAGGTGGTAGAATCTCCTTCCTTAGAGGTTTTTAACATCAGGCTTGACAAAGCCCTGGCTGGGATGATTTAGTTGGGATTGGTCCTGCTTTGAGCAGGGGGTTGGACTAGAACCTCCCGAGGTCTCTTCCAACCCTGATATTCTATGATTCTTTATCACTCCCCCTCACTAGACTATGAAGTGAGGGGGAACAGGGTTGGACCCGTTCACACAAGTGTTGCCAACTCTAGTGATTTAATTGCAACTCAATGACATTTGGTGGTTTTTCTGCAAGCTTCCAGACTGCATGAGATCTTTCTACTCCTCGAGGCTGCAGAGAAAAAAAAAGCTTGGCAAGCGGGACCTACAGAGTCAGAAACCAGAAAGGAAAGAAAAAGCCCCCCCAAAATGATTATTTTTAAACTCTCATGATCGTTAGGGCCTGCCCCGTGACTTCTGAACTCTGGAGGTTGCAAATGCATTGACGCCGGGTCCAGGTTTGGCTCTATGCCTTCCCCTCAGATACAGGTTACTGCTGAATAATATGGTAACCCCCCCACCGCCCGGCACAGCCAATGCAGGTCACCTCCAACACCCAGGCTGGGAGCCATGGCTGAGCAGCACCTTTCTACAGGAGGTGGACGAGGGCCCTGCTGTTACAGTGGGCCCCTTTGTTGGCGGTCACAGAAGGGAATCTGAGCCCAGACTGAATTCCCTTGCTCCCATCAAGGGGGTCTGTGAAGGACATGGTGGGGGCCCGCTGTGGGGGAGTCAATGCCCCTCCACAGACAGAGGAATTGTGTCTGTTGCACCGTTCACCAGCCCTGAATCCTCAATCCCCTCCCAGCATCCCAGCCCCGATCCTGCCCATTCAAGGGCTACAATCCTGCTGCGTTGGCAGCAGCAAAGCCTGGCTTCCTCGCCCAAGGGCTTTGCCAAACTGCCAAGCCCCAGAGCGCCCCGGGAAACAGAGAGAATGGTCGGAGGGAACCGAGAGCCGCCTGGCCAGGGAAGGGGGGGCCAGATGCAATTGTTGGGAGCCTGGGACTCCCCCACTCAAAGGATTTGCTCCAACAATGGACACGCTGTCTGCTTGCCATCTCGGCAGGGAGGCGATCGGCTGCTGAGAGGCAGCTTCTGAATGAGGGCGGGAAGTGGGGGGAGGGCTGAAGGAAATGTGGGGGGATGCTAAGGAGAGGGGCCCTGCGGCTCCTAAACCAGCTCTTCCCAACAGCATCCAGTAGGCTCACCCAGGGCACAAGGTTCCAGGCCCGGGGATTCTGCGTCAGGCTCACTCCCTGCCCAGCTGGCAGGGGGGCGAAATGGAAGGTGTCACGCGGGCACAGCGTGGCACGGGGCTGCGGACTCTTGGCGGGATGCAGCCGCTATAGTTCGGCCTTCTCTCAGCAGGTGCACGAACAGGTCTGGACTCCGTCTCCTGCCCCGCCTTCTATCCCCACCCCGTAAACCCTTCCCCTTTTCCTCACCCCCCTCCAGGGACAACCAGACATCCCCGAAAAGTCCCGCCCACCAGGCAAGAGTAAATCAATCCCCCAGAAATCCACTGAGCTGCAGCCAGCAAGTGCGAAAGTGCCCCCCTCCCCCTCGCTGAAGAAAGAGGCAATGAGTTACTTGCAGCTCCCGGGAACCCGTCATGTTAAGCCTCGGTTCGAACCGCGCAAGCGATCCTTGTCCCGCCAGCGTCTGGCAGGACTGAAGAGCGTCACTCACGGAAGCTCTTGCAGCAGACCCTGCTGGGAGAACCTACGGCCGTCCCCGCTGTGTCTAACTGGGCAGTACACAGCGACCGCTCTGCTTAGCTGGGCCCGCCTGTCACCTCTGGGCTAGCGCGGCCTTGGGTACACATAGTCACGACTAGTCCCAGAGATCTCATCCACTGCAGGGATTTGCCTCATGGATAGATTCCATGCTCTGAGAAGCAGGGCTGGGCTCTCCGTGTGTTTGTACAGCACCGAGCACAAGGGGCATCGATCTGGGTCAGGGCACTAGTGTAATACAAGTTACCAATAAATAACCAAGACCACCCAAGGCACCCAGGTTCCAATCTACTGCCTGCCTATTCACACCACCTATACCGTTTGCAGGGGCATTGGACACTTCTCTAGCCCTTTGACACCCTGGGTCCCACAGCGGTACCGAGGGTCAAACAAGGCTGGCGCGGCAAACCAACGCTTTCCACCACTGTGGCTACATCGCCTGGCTCCAGAATTTAAACTTGAATTTCAGTTTTTAAAAAATCGAGGTTTGTAGCCCTCACGGTTGTGAGGAAACCCTTCAAATCCTGAGGCAAGCGTTATCCATCCACTGACGTCTGCCCGAGTCTGCAAACAAACTGAAACAAAGGTTGTGTGCGGTGTGATCTGCCCACACTGATCTTCATGGAGCATTCACTCTGAAGCCTAATGACAACACGACCACCACAGTTTGCTACGTCACTGCTGATCGAAGTGCAGGAGAAAAAAGAGAGAAGGCTGCATTACGAGGAGCTGAACAATCTACTAGGAGGCCTGTGTTTGGTGTAAGTTTGGAAGACACCCCTCCTCCTTTTGCCTCTCCCTCCCCATTAGCACCGGTAAGCGCTGCTTTCCCAAAGTGAGCTGGGGCCTTTGGCAACTTTACCCTCCTCCCCATCTCTTACAGAACCGCAGGGCAACAGCAGATGTGCAGGGCCTGCTCCTATCACATCACCTTTTCTGTATTACACACGGACAGTGAGCGAGCCATGAACCCTGCGCCCCATCTCCCTGCTCCAAGGCTGGCACTACATGTCAGAGCGCCGAGCCTCCCTTGTCCCATGCTCAAGGCCCTAGAAGGGAGAACTGGGCTCCCCAAAGCCACATCTCCGACACCCTCTGCCCCATCATTCCCCTCCTTGTGCCCTTCTCCCTGCCTGCGTCTGCCTCTCGTCTCTCTAACATCTTCAAACACCCCCAGCTCATTCCACAGGAAACCCAGGCACGGGAGCTACACATAAAACAGCTGCAAAGAGACCAGCAGAGACCCTGCCCCTGTGCCTCTCCTCCCAGCCCAGGGACCGGTTCTTTCGGTGCGGAAGCTGGATTCTCCAGTCGAGGTCTGACACACACCATCCCCCTGGGTTGGATGGGCTGGGGTCTCAGTCACGCAGCCCTCCAACTGCAGCCATCTCTCTGCCCATCATCTCCAGCCAGAATTCAGGGACGGGAAGCGTAACGAAGAGGGAAGGTGCGAAGAGACTGGCCACAAGGCATTCTGGGAAGGTCCCCGGGCAGCGGTCTTTGGCATATGGGCTGGTCGCCGCGAGCTGTGAAGAGTGACAGTTGGCGAGATGGGATAGCAAGCCGGGGACATCGCAGAGACCTGAGGAGAAGAGGATTTGGAAGGAAGGTCCCTGCTGAGAGTCAGGGGAGATGGAAACGCACTACTCAGCATACGCAGCCAGCAGTGCGGAGTTTAAAGCCCCCGGAACGGAGCCACTGTTCCTTCCCTGGAGAAGCAGGGTCGGGGTCCCGGCAGGTGCTGGCAAGGAAGGGGTTAACCGCACCACTTCAGAATGGGCTCTACACCTATATTTGCGGCCCGAGTGAAAAGCTCATAGGGCAGCCTGTGGTGAACGCAAACTGCGGACCCAAGTTAAAAATCGAGTTGCCGCATCTTCACTGCTATTTTAACCCGCGTTAAGAACACACCTTTTTCGGCAGCGCAGAGATACCCTCAGTCTGGAGAACAACAGTTGGGTCTCGGAGGGTTTCTAACAGGAATCTAGCCGGGAACCCTTTAAATTCAGAGGTGTCTGACTCCAAGGAGAAGGAGCAGAGTTCCTGCATTCTCACAGCTCTTTGAGAAGGCATTTTTCTACTGGAAACCCTCTGCCCACACCATTATTCCTCTTATCTGCGAGGAACACTGGTGCTTTGATAACAACAGAGCTTTAAAGTTTGGGACAAGATGGCTACTTCCAACCTACAAACATACTACTCCACAATTCATTTTAAAAGCTCTTCTGGCAAAGACCTTGTGATTCTTTTAGGGTGACCAGATATCCCGATTTAATAGGGACAGTCCTGATTTTGGGGCCTGTTTCTTATATAGGCTCCTATTACCCTTCGCCCCCGTCCCGATTTTTCACACTTGCTCTCTGGTCACCCTCGATTCTTTACAGGGGAAAAAAATTCACCGTCAGTGCTCCCGAGCACACCAGTCTGTGAGGCCCCAGCCCGCCTCAGCCACCCTACAATAACAAAAGCCAGGGCACATACGCACAATGAGAGACCTGGATTTCAGTTTCTAGCTTCCACAAGGCGGTTTTACTCATACAGGAGATTATCAAGTGTCCATAAGCCCTGTACAGTAAAAGCCCCACAAAACAAGCCTGTAATTAAAATGATAAACGAGGCATAAAATATTACGAAGAAGTCTCATCAGGGTCAGTTGAAGTGTCTACTCTAAAGGGACCCAACGGCCCATTTCCATGGCCCTAACAACAGCATGATACACAAAGCCCAACACAACTACCTGATTTCCCCCTACAGATCCACAGCACAACCACTCTCTCCAGCACAGAGGCTACTTGAGAGCATTATTATTAGTAATTTTCTGGTAGTACCTAGAAACCCAAGCTGATATCAGGGCCCTAGTGCGCTAGGCGCTGTACAAACCCGTAGTGAGCAGCAGTCAATTGCTGCATCTAACTAGACAAGACAGAGGAAGAAGTAATAGCCTCATTCTATAGACAGGAAACAGAAAGTGACTCCCCCAAGATTCCATAATGAGTGTGTGGCAAAGACAAGACCTGAACCCCAATCTCCTGAGGCCCGGTTCGGTGTCTGCCCCTGAAAGTCCTCCTTGCTCTCCTATAAATAAACAGTGCTGTTCCTGGGGAATTACACAGTAATGTTTGCCGCTGGGGTTGCAACAGCCCCATTCAGCAAAACACGCCCATTACAGCCACCTTCCCGCCTACAGGCGGGTGCAAACATCGGCTTGGCAGGTGTACTAGGCGCATGTGAATCTGTGCAGGTGTGACAGGCACAGCAGCCCAAATTTAACCCTTTCACAACAGGTTTCATTAAAATTTGCTCACACTACAGAATCCACCTATGGTGCATTGCCATATAGTGTGACCAAACAAGAAAGAAATGTACAAAATGATGGGAATTAATAAGAATGAGCGAGACAGAGAGGGAGGCTTAATTAGCCGTGCATTAAAGGGGAAACTTGCACTTGTGGCAATGAAAGCAGCAATAAACGTCTAACACCTATTCCTAAAATTGTTGCAGTTCAATTATTTGAGGCCCCTTGCCCCTCTCAATCTGTTTTTGCACTGGGCTATGGAGAATGAACCTCCTAATAATGATTAATCAAGAATACATGAGTGGCTCCCAGGCACTGCTCCGCTGGCTGCAGATTAATACAGATTTCCCCTCCGCCACTGCCGTTTCCCCAAAAGGGCTGGGGAGGGGTGGAAGTGGGGAGCCCCTTGCTGGCTCAGCCTTTCCCTACTCCTGTTGAGGCTTAATTACAAGTAATTAGCCAAGGCTGGAGCTCTGCAAACCCCTGTCCCTGATAGTCCGACACTCTGTCTGAAGCTCCTATATCGTTGGCTGGAAGAATCCCCCCCCGTCCCCCCGCACAAGCTGTCATGAAAATTTTAATGGATGTTGATTAAGATGCTGTGCTTGCCAAATTCAAACGTGTTAGCAGCCTGGAGCCGTCTGTTATTTTCAAGGGACTCCAAGATGAATTAGGCCTGTTGAGTAATCCTGCTCTAATTTAAAGGGGCACCATCAACGTGAAAATCTAGTCCATTTCTAAGAATGAATTCAGATAGCACATCTGCTGCCGGGTCCCCCTGCCAAGTTTCTTGCTTTTACAACCATTTTTTTTCTTTTTTAAGGTTTTCTCTTCCCCGTTGCCGGGGGAAAGACCCACGCCAACAAATGGGGAAACCGACTTTAGCTCTGTGACTGCCAAGAGCTCTGTTGAACCTCTCGGTTGCGGCGGAGCAGCCCTCTGTCCTAAGTGGTCGCAAATTTATCATCGGGCGATAAAGGTGGCCCGCCCAACACAGCTAGTATGAAAAGCAGAGGGAAGTTTGTTCTAAGTCTTCCTGCGTTCTTAGTCAGAGGCGAAACACGCTACCTCAGCTGCTAACTGAGCAGGAGAGAGACTGTGATTGTAATTGCTATTTGAGATACCAAGAAGCTACTCTGTTAGGATGTGAGATGATGGGGGCCATATAAGTATCTAAATCAGGCCTGCACAACCTGCGGCCCGGGGGCCACATGCGGCCCACATGGGCTCATTGTGCGGCCCGCGGGGGATAAGTAGGAGTGGGGCAAGCCAAGCGCTGGAATGCGGGGAAGCAGATGGGGGCAGGGCGAGGGCGGGGCTTTTCGGCCCGCAGCTGGTTTTGTTGCAGTAATATGGCCCTCGCTGCTTTCCGAGTGGTGCAGGCCTGATCTAAAGAAGTTGGTAGAAGGTCCCATTCAACTCAGGCAGTGGAAACCCACGTCTTGTAACCTCTCCCCAGCCTTCTACCCCAACGGCAGCATCCACTGAGAGATAAGACGGCACCCAGAAAATAAAGAGAATCAAGAGCCCAGAGCCTTCTGCTCCCCTGTAATTAGAGCCATGCAAATAACGGATTTTTTTGGTTTGGGGGCAATTTTGAAAAAGAAAAAAAAATCTAAAAAGGATTTTGTTTGGGGTCAACAGGAAAACGAGACTTTTCAAAATTATCAGCAAATTGCAAATTCGAAAAGAATATTTCCAGTCAAACTAAACTTTTTGTTTCCGCATTGAGCTTTTTATTTTTCTTTTTTTAAAAAAAAGTGAAAAGAACATTTCAAAACACAAAGTCAACACATTTCATTTCTAAAATGTCACAAAAAACTGTTTAGACTTTTTCAGACATTATTAGTTCCATCTGAATTTGCATTTTTTCACCTTAAAAAAAAGTTTCAGTCCAAAACTTTTACCTAGCTCCACTCTGTAGTGAGCTGCCCAAGATCATGCTGAGAGCCAATAGCACAACCATAAATAGAACCCTGGAGTCCTGACTCCCAGACCCTAGCAACCATGATGCTTCCCTGGTAATTGGTCAATCGTCACTCCCTCAGCTCTTCCAGCTTTACTTGACAAGGATGTGGATGTAACACAACCCCAGCGCAGTGTTTATTTCATACCACGCACTACAGCTGACTGCTGATCCTCTGACGACATTTATTACTGAATGCTAGCAGACAGGAACAGTGACAGCACTGCACTGCAAAGCATGGGATACACTAGGGTGACCAGATGTCCCGATTTTATAGGGACAATCCCGATTTGTGGGTCTTCTTCTTATATAGGCTCCTATTACCTCCCCACTCCCACCCCGATTTTTCAGTCTGGTCACCATAATGGCCACAGAACAAACCCCTTGCACCCAAAGACAGAACGAGGGAGCGGGCAGCATCTCCGGGAGAGATGCCAGATCCCGCTGTCACGCCAGTGACCATAAATAGATGTGATTTACATATGTAGGACAAAGCCCGCCCACACGACCTACTTTCCCCAGCCTGCTTAACTGTGGAGCTGCAAGGGGTGCCTTCGCTGACCCTTTGGGGAGCGTAGAGAGGAGGGGCCTGACCGGCTGGGTCTGTAGAGCTATCTAGGCAGTTCACGAATGAACACCTGCTGCCCTGGAGGTCACTTCTTTGGCATACCACGTGTGGTCGCCAGTGTGGGATCCAGGACCAGAGGAGGAGGTTTTATCTACAGGGGGAAATCGTAATGTAGAGCGTGGCCTTACAGAGCTGTAGCTATTCCAGAATAGCTCCCCATGCAGACAAACTTAATCCAGAGTCCGAATGCCGTTTTCTGATTTCATTTGGAAGTCAAACTTTACCTCGATTAAGCTAAGCCAGGAAATAGCTACTGTGGTTAACTTCCCTGCGTAGACACAACCCTGAAGCCACCTGCAAGGGGGAGACAGAAACAAAGCAGGGAAAGACACTCGACTTCCAGGAACTCCGTTCCTCCGCTAGGCGATAGGCTCAAAATGGGCTGACTTGCTCTGTGGCCTCAGACAAGCTCAGGATCTGCTTCTTGGAAGTGCAAAGGACCAAGATCTCCCGGTAGAGTCAACAGGAGCTGCAGCTGCTCAGCAGCCCACCTGAAAAGCAGACCCGTAACCACCGTGTGCCTCAGTTTCCCCACCAGTAAAAAGGGAACAACGGCTCACTACCACACTGATGGGGATGTCCTAGAGGCAATGAAGGCTTGGGAGCCATTCAGAAGGTAAACAGCATCGTATCAAGGTGTGCGCACGCACACACACCATTTTTAATTTAGAGACTTTTTTTTACATGGGGGATGTAACATCCCGGTGATTCTGGGAGGTTACAGCCTTTAACAGGGGAAGGAAAACCCCAGGGAGGGAGAAAGGCCAATATTCACAGTTCACAAGCTACTGTTTGCATTGCGCTAGCCAGCTCTGACCAGGGAGGAGTTTGGTAGCTCTGGGTTCCTGCATTGGCAAGGATTCCAAGGATCTTCAGTCCCGGGGAGAAGAAACTCCAGCTCCGGGGGCATGTCTAAGATTTCCACCCTGCATTTTAAGCCCTGGAAAGAAACGTTGGCGGATCTGCTGCCTCATCGAGACAAGATAAGGATTTTGGAGAAGGGACTGGATGCTCTTTTCCCTGGACTATTCTTTTCTACTCTCCTCCTTTGTCTAAAAGCTCTGCTCTAGGAATTATTTTGGGGGCGTCCTACGGCCTGTGGTCAGACTAGGTGATCGCAACGGTTTCTTCTGGCCTTGGAATCCATTTCTCATGGTAAAATATTAGTTGTACAATTTTACAGGAAATCCCACAACTTCCAAACTTGTTTTTCTTCGGAATTGGAGCCAACCAGCAAAGTTTGAAATTTCCCCCAAAACAAAATTTAAAAAAAAATTGCTCCAAGTCCATCGAAACATTTTGTGGGTTTTTTTAAATTTCATGTGTTTATTTTATATCACAGTTGATAATAACTAGAGGAAACGTTTGTACTACAAGATGAAATGCATTTCAAAACAGAAAGTCATTTTGAAATGAGAAATTAAAAACTTCCATTGCGGGAAGGTCCAAACAGAACATTTCAACCTCATTTAAATGTTTCATTGCAATTTTCTTCCCCCTAAATTAAATTTTGGCAAAACTGATGAACTCCTTAGGAGTGATTAGATCAGGGGTCGGCAACCTTTCAGAAGTGGGGTGCCGAGTCTTCATTTATTCACTCTAAGTTAAGGTTTCAGGTGCCAGTAATACATATTAACGTTTTTAGAAGATCTCTTTCTAAAAGTCTATAATATAGAACTAAACTAGTGGTGTATGTAAAGTAAATAAGGTTTTTAAAATGTTTAAGAAGCTTCATTTAAAATTAAATTAAAATGCAGAGCTCCCCAGACTGGTGGCCAGGACCCGGGCAGTGTGAGTGCCACTGAAAATCAGCTTGCGTGCCTTAGCTAGCCCACGCTGGTTTAGATTTTGATTAACTGGAATTTTCTGATGGAAAAATGTTCCACTGGAAAACTTCCAGCCAGCCCTAATTTTACCCTTCTGAAGCTCCTGCCATCTGAGGTTCCCAAAGCATTGGACGAACATTTATAAAGGATGCCGCATCACTCTCTCTGAGGAAACTGAGGCACAGGGAGGGGAAGCAACTTGCTCACGGTCACACAGCAGATCCGTGGCAGAACTGAAACTAGATCTCAGATCTCCTACCTCTGTCCAGTGCCCTGCCCACTGGACCACCTGACCCTACCCCCATAAGCCACATAGTGAGCTACAAACATACTAGTGCAATTGTCAGTGTCAAGTAACTTCTCCAGCTGAAACTCCAGAGGAACTTCGAGTTGGCAGAGTGTGCAGTAATTTCCTGATCCCCCACTTTCAGCCCAGGGACCCCGAGAAGCCCCCCGGTGAACGTCTAATGGTTTCCACTACGTAAGAGGGAGAGGACTGGCAAATAGCGTAAAAACATTTGTTGTGTACTTACATAGCCTCCATTATGATAATATCTGAGCTTCTCCCAATCTAATGCATTTATCCTCACCACCTTCCGGGGAGCCAGGCCACTGCTATTATCCCCGTCGGACAGATGGAGAACTCGAAGTCATTAAGTGACTTCACCAAGGTCACACAGAGAGGCTGTGGCACAGCAGAAACTGAGCCTACGTCTCCAGAGTCCCACGCCATCCTTCCGCCCCTGTTAAACTGCTGGCCTGGGGCTGGCACCACAGGAGCAAGGACGTTATCAAGACTGTGAACACATACAAACGTTGGGCCTGGTTTCCAGAGGCGTTGTACGCCCACAGGCCCAATCGACTTCCACGGGAGCTGCAATTCCCTTGCAACCCTACAAATATGTCTAGCCTGCAACCCCTGGGTGTGACAGTCGTGCAAGCCAACGCACCTGAACTAGATATCATCTCGCTGGCGAGGGTGCTGGAATGGGGAACTCTACACACCTCCTGGGTAATGGCTCGTGGGGCCACAGCTTCACTGCTCCATGCTGGGCGGTTGCAATCACTCCTTGGGCCCGCAGTCTAGGGATTCTCCAAGTCAAGAGCTGAACTCCAGTTCAAGGCCCTAAAATAAGGAGCTGGGTTTCCAGAGCTCCTCAGCAGGGTGGGCACAGAGCTCTGTTGGGAATGCGTCTGGTTCCAAAATCATTTGGCTCTCGGTCTGGAAAATACTCTACCGCTCACAACCGTCCCCAAATACTTTCTCTGGGGGTGGCGGGAGCTCTGGGCTTAAAGTGGTACAAAATCTTGTGCCAGGTGAGGGAGAGATTGTTTGCAGTTCCCAGGTTTGGCAGGGCAGAGAGCAAAACGAGATCAGGACCTTTAACCAAACCAAGCCAGCTCAAAGACATGTTACTTGGCTCTTGACACCAAATTCCACGCAGCCAGGGAGGCTTAGGGTGACCCAATTTTATAGGGACAGTCCCAATTTTGGGGTCTTTTTCTTGTATAAGCTCCTGTTACCCCCCGCCGTCCTGCCCCGATTTTTCAGATTTGCTGTCTGGCCACCCCAGGGGGGCTGTAATCTGCAAATGACAGCCGCATCCCCATTGTTAGGTGTGGAGTCACCAGAGTAGGTAGAAAACAGACAGGCTTAATTTCCTGTTCTCCTGAGCCAGCTTATCACTTAACTTAAATGCCACTCTTAGCGGAAGTCTCATTCCAGGCAGCCTGGAGCGGCCGCACAGGGAGAACTCTGCTGCCTCTTCAATGGAGCTGAGCTTCCAAGCAGCTGGGAAAACCGTGCACCAGCAACTGGCTTTGGAAAAGGCCGGCTCGGTTGGTGCATGTCCTCAAACTCCTTTCCCAGAGCGCCAAGGGAGCTGGGCCCCTCTTCCCTGTCCCCTGGGGAGCGGATGACACCTTCAGCCCCCTCTGCCCTCACCTCTACGAGGACAAGGAGTAAATCCACCTTTGCAAGCACATGGCTCCCCTTTCACTGGATTCCAGTTCTGGGCCGTCCTCAGGGGAGCCTGAGGTCTCAGGGACTGGAAGCTGGAGCCATGGGAGCCTCCATCTGCAGGGCCCTGGTCTGACCCAGTCACCTGGCTGGTGGCCTGCGTGCAAAGAATAAGAAGGTGTCCATCCAGTTCCTGGCAGAGCCTGGTCCTCATCACAAAGATGCCAGCCCAGGTCAGTCGTGTGCACATCACACGCCACCCCCACGTTCACAGGGGACCACGGGATTTGCTCTTACTGGCCTTCTTCTTGGCAGCCCCAGCAGAGTCCCAGGACTGAACGGGTCACAGAGAAGGCTACGACTCTCTTACGGGGGTCACGGATTCTTGTGATTTTATGAGACCTCTGTGACGCCTGGAAAACTCCAATAATTCAGCCCCGGGCGGTGGGGCTCCAGGGGGCAGGGCTCTGGGCTTCAGCCCCAGGGCTGGGGCTCCAGGGGACAGGGCTCTGGGACTCAGTTTCTCCCATCAACACAGCTACTGCCTTCCACAGAGGGAGATTAACTACATTGACAAGAGCAATGGCCTACACTAAGAGCCCCCTCCCTCACTGAGATCCACCAGCTCACTTCACCTAGACAGCCGCCAGCCATCAGATGGGAAATGGCTGACAGGGGAGTGAGTTTGCCGGCCAGTGGGGCTGCATTTACAGAAGAAATGAACCGTGTAGTGCAAAGGGAAAGGTACAGGAGTAGGGGGTGGTGAGTGTGACAGACAGACAGACAGGAGGGGGCAGAGGACTGTGTGTGTCACAGATGGACTGAAGGACCGAGCTCTGCAGGAAGAAGTAGGCACCGAGGCAGCGTGTGTGGAGCCGGATGGCTCCTGGAGGCAGTGAGGCCTGACGGCGCCTGCGAGAGGATGCGGGATGGAGCGGGCAGTCGGGAGACACTCCCGTCCCCGCGTCCTTGAGGAACGAGGCTGCGGTACGGAGCAGTGGCTGACTGCAGCCAGCGCGGCCGGCAGCCTCTCCCCGCAGCCTCGCTCGAGCTCAGGGCCTGGGCCTCCCCCAGGGCCCGAACCAGGCTGTAGTGACTCAAATGTCAGGCACAAAAGAAACCCAGTCTGGATGGGTGCCACACGGGAGCCATATGTCCCCGGCACAGGGCCATGGGCCCAGCCCTGCCCCACGGTCAGTGGCTCGAGAGCAGAGACTAAACAGTGCATCCACCCTCCCCATCCTATCTCCCACCCACACATCCCTCCTTGGGTCCACCAGAGTCCCTGGGAGACACCCCCCACCCCCCGGGACCTTCCCACACACCGGCAGGCCGATGCCTGAGGCCTCATGGGGCCCTGGCTGTTTCCCTAGCGACCCGCTGGCATCCCTTCCTGCTGCCTGACCCCTCTGTTCGGGGCACCAGACCCCTAGTGAATCCATCCCACTGACCCCTGTGTATGGTGGGAAGTTTAGCCAGTGCTGCGTGAATACCCACTGCCTATGTCTTCAAGGCAGGTGCTAATAGATACACCTCAGAAAGGAGCTTTAAATAACAGCGCCCTCCCCATCCCACCCCCACAACTTTTGCAAAGGGATGAGATGTTACCGAGTATGACCCCCCGCTTTGAAGCGGAGGCACGGCCAGGCTTTGGGGTAAGGATCCCAATGCGACCTGGAGCTAAGATTTGGCAGGGGGGGTGTGTGCACACAGGGCAAAGCATCCCTCGTGCATCCTGAACGTGGCTCCTTGCACTTCAGTGCACAAGGGACTGTACGAGCAGCACTAACAGCCCGGGCGGGGCAGGATCCGGAGTAGAAGCGGAGCCCTGTCCCCTCACGCTGGCTACTCCTTTTTCAAGACACTGCAAGGCCCACCTCTCCTGCGGATCTGGGAAGCATCACAGCTCCTCACATCGCCAGGAAGCACTGCTCAGCGGTGACCATCCTCCCCTGGGCCAGTCGGCTTCACCAGAGCCATCATTTGACCGAGACCAACAACGATTCAGATGTTTAGATTTACTCAAAAGCTCCGGGGTGTCTTGTCTGCCTGCAAACTCCTTCCTAACTCACAGACCTCCGGGGCTGGCTGAGACGGGGATTTCTGCCGCTGCGTCCAAACCGCAGCACTTCACAGCCCCCGTTAGCACAGTTAGAAAGAAAGGAAAGTCTTTTCTTCTAATGGCTGCATGGCTTTGCAGTTTGAGGGGGGGCCAGATTTCTAGAGGGGGCAAAATCCACAGCACGTGGGTGGCCCTGAATTACGATGGCTTAGTAAACACCACATCTGGCTGGCTGCTGCAGCTGGAGAGTGGAACAAAATCCTACTGGCCCCTTCTCCTTCCAGCTCCTTCCACTGACAACTACTGGTCCGCTTGAGTAAGGAGTGGAGGATGTCGCGCAGTGACTAGTTTTCCTTGGGAAGAATAGAGAAGTCACTGGATTTTTTTTTTTAAATTAAGTATCTTGGTAACAAGTACAGATAATATCACTTTTAACCATTTCAGGGGAAGGCCGGATTCTGGGAGCTTGATTTGCAAATTCCTCACTGAAATCCAAAGGGGTATCCTTGATTTACCATCCACCCAGCCCTTCCTCCTTTGAAGAGAGTCCTGGGTTTCCAGGCCAAAAGAGCCGTTGGTGCCAACTTTCAAGATTTCACGGCAAGTCTCATAATACTTGGTTCTCGTAAAGCCCCGCCAGCCGGAGCAACGGGCGTTACATGAGAATCTTGGCTCTCCTGTTTAAAAACAAACGTTTCTAGTCCTCTGGGCTCCAGGGAAAAGCTTGAAAACATGACACCAAAAAGCTCAGAAACCAACAAAAAAGAACTCAAATGTTATCATTTCTTAAAGTCTCATGATGGGGGCGGGGGCGCTGACTAATGATTTTTGAATGCCTGGGCTTGGCAAGACTGAAATAGTCACAAGCAAAAGCTGGATTAACCTCCAAACCTTGCACTTCTTTTCATTGTGATTTTGTGAAAATGACCAAATCTGGCAAAAGCAGCTGCATGAAAGTGAGGGTGTTTTCACTGATTGGGTTTAAACATCACACGTCTTCAGGCCAAAACAGACCACTTTGCCTTCATAAACAGCCCAATTTGTCAAGGGGACATTTTCTACATTTCAGTTCCACCAAGATCAATTTTCACCATAAGCTGACTACGGAACTCCACACGGCCCTTACCCCCAGTTGTTTAGACAAAATATTGCAAAATGCGGAAAAAAATTTACAGTTGCAAAATCTCCCTAAAGCAAGAACTGCACACGTCACGAAAAAGTTTTCACTGTGTCACATAATTCTGCTTATCAGTTTGCTCTAGCAGGAGACTGCCTTCCCTTTAAGGTTCCTCTTTTGGCTCCAAGTAATGTTTACGTAGCAAACAGCCAGTGAATCAAGCTTTCCGTCCTATTTGATGTCAGCAGATCACGCCACGCGTGACTTTTGTAACCTTTTATACATCTAGACAAACTGGACCATAAGGGGTGGAGCATAGCTGGCCCTGAACCTTGCATCAAGGGGAGGTCTGTTGTCCAGCTGGCTGCTAAACAAAAGTGCAGAAACGCGGCCGCATGGACAATCAGCAAAATCCTCTTTCGCTACCGGCGTACATCCCTCCTCCTGGAGCCTTCAGAAATCACTGGCTGGAATCATTGCTCTCCCCGCCCATCTCTCCTTCACAATCCAGGTGTCAACGCCCGCCTCCACCCTGCCAATCAGACCAGGGCCCATTGCCCACGTCTGAAAACGTCCCACAAACACCGCCTTGTTTTCTCCCACGCTGCTCCCTGTAAATGGCCGCAAAATCCACCTCCTTCTCCTCCTGCAAACTCTCCTTTGCTGCGATGCTCACCCAAAATGTGACAGCAGCTAGGCTGCTACTGCTCCGAGACCTGCCCATCATGCTGACCAGATACGTTCCTTGTAAGCTACATGGCTGCGCAACAGGCTAATTGGCACTAGACAGGCGTTCAGTGAACCTGCCCGGAGCGGGGACCTGCCACGGCCAGGGGAAGGACATCTCCCCTTACTTAGATTGTAAGATCATCAGGACGGGGACAATCTCTTTGTACAGCGCCTAGCGCAACACGGTCCTGGGTCCCTAGAAGCTCCCATCCGCAATACAAATAACTACCCATAATGTAATCCTCCCTCAGGCCAGCTACTGCATACACAGCCAGCATCTGTGTTACGCAAGGAGGCTTGGGAGCTATTGCAGTGACCTGTATCATCAGGGAGAGCCCCAAGCCGATTTGAGCTGGGGCAGCAAAGAGGAATAATTTAACCAGGCAACAAGCCCTGATCCTTAAAGAACAGGGACCAGACTAACCACTGTGCAGCGAAAACAAACATCCAGGCTCGGGCAGTCTTAAAACCTGTGCTCTCACTTATGAGAGTGTGGGGAGAGAGAGAGAGAGAGAATGTCCCCTCTCTCGATCTGAGATTCTATATGAATGTCAACGCACTACTTATTTAGAGACACACAAGAAATGTTAATCCCACTCAGCAGGTACTAGCCAGCTTCATTTTTGCTCGCTGATCCCAGTCTTTTTCGGTTTTGCAATGACCCTTTCCAGTGCCCTGTCATTTTAAACCCAGATTGCATTCAGAAAGTGCTCACGCAGTCTGCAAAATTAAGTTTCCAAAGCAATTTGGGGGATTTGTAATGGCTGCTACTTCTGCTCACTGTGGGTTTGTTTTTAGAAAGAGAATCCACTGTTTGCAATCCTCCCAGAATTAAAAAACAAAAAAGAATTCTATGAATCCCGGCTGCATATGGTGAGTGCTCAGAGGGGCTGGGAATTTACACCAGAATAAAAGGGAGAAAAACACATTTTTCTAGCTGTTCCTTTTTTTACTGTTCCTATTTTTACAGAGATGTACATTTCTCTGCCGAATTTCAATGGCTGTAAATTTTTTACGTCTCTTTTTTTAAAGCTCACAGTCAGTAAATGTACTGATGGTGGCAAACTCAGAAGGAAAAGTCCAGGACTGAATGACAGGTCATGACTGAGCAGGGCTACGCAAGAAGGGATCCAACCCAGAAGAGCAACGGGGTGTTGCAGGTCAGGATTAAGAGGTATCATGTGCTCACAGACTTGGATGGCTGGGGAGGAAGGTACAGGTCAGAATGGAGTTTCACTGGCAGGGGTGCGGTGTGTCGGGTTTCAAGTGCACTATCAGATCCACGTGCATGTGTCCCAGATGCACAGTCAGACCCACGTGCATGCGTGCTCCCCAGGACTGGAATAGCAGGGGGTGGCATGTCAAGAACCTCGGTGCATTCACAGAGCTCAAATGGCAAGGGATGTTGCATGAGCCGAGAGCAGCCCTGCCAAGTGCTCACATATTTAGCATGAGTGGGCAGGAACAGTAGAGAGCTGCCAATCACAAGTCCTGGTGCAGCAGGTGCAGGACAGGGGTTCTCCATAATGCGTCCTGCTATAGAAATTCTGGGTGGAGCCTTGAGAGCCTGCTGTAGAGCACCCCAGAGGCTGCTCTAATTTATGCTGGGGAACATCTCTGCTCTGAGAGCAGCCCAGAATTCCACTGGTGAAGAGATAAAACCACCTTTGCTCTTCTGGGCTTAGCACGGAGTCTCCACTCGCATCATGCTAGACCCCTCCCCACACTTCTGGCCCTTCACACAGTCATACTACTGGCTACATGAGAGTCTTCTCCTCTGCAGATCCTGCTGTACGCTACGGTTTTCCTGCATGCCTCTCCCGCTGTCCCCTCTTTTCCTCCTCCGCCCGCAGGGAGCAGCGAGACCCCAACCAACAGTGCTCCATGGCAATGCCTTCATGCAGCAAAGAACTATATTTAGTGCCAAACCCCTGGGAGATTTTGCTGCTCTTCAAGATATTTATAGTTGCAGGCAGCTTCTGAAAACCTAACTCGTTCCTGTTGCCTGTGGTATCTGCCTAGCCAGACATGCTAGGCAGCAGGAACCAGATTGGGGCTGGATACTGCTCCATGGACGATAATCAAAGGGCAGAGCATAAGGCTGGGGTGAAGGGACTCTGTTTTGGGACACAGACCGCTAGCAACCACCTCTTACTTAGAGCAGAGAAATTAGCCCATGGGATGGAGACTTCTTTCAGTGAGTGGGTTCTCAGCAGCGCCGCTCCGCAGCTCAGCCTCACGGACATCAGCCATGTTTTAAAGAAATGAGATTCAGACCAAGAAAACGTTACGGAAATCCCCTGCAAGGTTCTTCTGCTCTGGAATGAGTGGTAATGAGAAAGGCTTAATGGGGGCAAAGAACTCAGATTAGGAGCTCTAGGAATTCAGAGCAAGGATCAGGGAGCTCAGAGGTCAGGGACCGGGAGGAAATTGGGTAATACCCCCAGTGAGTCACTCAGACACCGGGCCTGTATCCTGACCTCCTGTCTCATTTCTCGGTCTGGAAAGCTGGGCCAAAAAAGCAGGAACCTTGCCAAAAGCAGACAGGCATCTGAACTGAGCATCCCCAGGGGAAATAAATCGACAGCCTTACACACACAAACACACACACACGTGGACCTCCTCTCTGAACTAGGGGCCACAGAACTTTCCCGGGGAAATACACTGCGAATAAAGAACTCCCGAGCCACCCGCCAAAATCTCGCATCAGCCTCCATGTGAGGGGCGCCCCCCCATTGTTACAAATGACCAGCTGTCTCCCTCCCCCAGCCCAGAGGAGCAGAGGGCGGAGGATCTGGGAGCTTGGCATTAGACTAAAAGCGGACAGCCGGTCCTCTTTACAGCGCCCATTTATGATGATCCACCAGCTCCTCAAAACAAAATACTTCCAAAAGAAAGGGAGTGAAGGCAGGGAGGGGGGAAATGCCCATTTGCCTGGGAAGCTAATTGTGTGGACACGGCCTGCAGCCATTTTCCCGCCCTGGGGGTTCAGGCTGAACGTGGCAGGGTGGCATGGAAGGACCCTCTGAGACGGGGTGTGAGGGTCAGTCATGGGGGTAGCGGGGCATTGAACTCCCCAGCACGTGGCCACGTATAGCCCCTTCCACTGCACACCAGCAGCCTGTTCCGCAGGAGAAGACAGAGCCCACCCTCACCCCCCCCTCCGCCTCACCCCCAGGCACCCATCATTCAACCCCTGCCTGATAAAAACAAGTGGTCCCTGTACACCCCCACCCACCCCCCAACCCCATGCTCCCGGCTCCTCGACCATAGGAATACACACCATTTACAGTGTGAAATGGGGGTACGCAGATTCAGCTGCGGGATGATAGCCCAGTGATGGACCAGTTAGCAGGGCTGTCTGTGACAGTCCTCCCATGGTCTCGGCAACTGACTGTACAGCCGCCAAGCTGCTCCCAGCTCCACCACGGCGTCTACCTGCATTTCGCAGGGAGCTCATGGGCTGCGGAGTGTGGGGGACCCACTGTGCCCCCAAAAGGAGAGCTGTTGTGCGCTTAATGCCAGGAAAATAGTTACGGTACCACACCTCCTCCGTACTCAACACCCCCATGTCTCAGAATCCTGGAGCTGCCGATTGGACCGGCACAAACATTTATCCCAGGGGACTCCATACGGCGATGGAAGCGGGATTCGATTCTGATTCCCAGCCCGGCGAGCAGGTCAGTTAAATTCCAACCACTGAATAAAGATTATTTTACCCACAGAGTGCGCCTTTGGCTCAAGGATCTCAAAGCACTTAATTAATCCTTAATTAATTAATCCTCCCTACATCGCTGGGAGGTTGGTTTCAACTTCCCCATTTTACAGGATAAGCCACGGAGCCACTGCCCAAAGCCATGCAGTAAGCGAGTGATGCAGTCAGAAACGGAACCCAGGCGTCCGGAGTCCTGTCTCCCAGTCCCCTGCTTTAACACGGAGAACGTACTTTCTCCCCCAGCCTCATCGCTCCTTTTACAGACAGAATGAACCCAGACGGGTTCTCAGATCCCAGGCGGGGCTAGAATCAAGGGCAGCTAGAGAAGTTCCCCTGGGATTTGCAAATGGAGAAAAACACTTTTTCTCAAATCTGTGTTGGAGCTAAATAAGGAAGCCCACAATGTCAGTTTGACGGAGTCGCTCCTTTGGGTAGGAAGGCACTCCTAGCCCGGAGTGAGAACAAACACACACAGATGCCCTTGTGTCCCCAAAGGCGCTAAATAAGCACTCAGCGGAGAAGGACGAATGAAGCATGCACAGCAGAGAGGCTATTACTGCTCGATTCGGTCGCATCCGCTCCACACCTGCTGCTTTCCCCCCGCAGAAGTTATCATTTCCATTTCCTCTCTCATTTGAGTGCGTTTGAAGCCAGGTTACTGCAGACAAAGTTAGGGGAGGCAGGTTTTTTCTTCTCCATTTGGTTTTTAAATAGCAAAGGATCCATTTCTTACAGGGCTATTTTGGGTTTGGGGATGTTGCCGGCACAAACACACACTGTTTATTTGCAAACCAGCCCCAAACTCTACCATAGCCATATTCTGCCCTGTCCTAGTGGAATGCCTGGGCCTTAAAAGATGTTAATGAATTCAGCCTCCCGCACCCTCTTTGGGGCCAGGGTAGTAAAACATCTGCAGCCAGTGGAGGAATTCACAGCTCTTCCTGTGCTACATGGAACTTCACAGTGACAGGGAGGATGCATCTCGGAGCTCACTTTCCCAGGCGCATAGTCCCCTGCTGTTTGATGTAACTGGGAATCACCATTGACTGTTAGCAGTATAGGGCTTCAGACACACACAGTCCTCATTCCATCAGATAGGAGCAGTAGGATGTGGGCACACGCATACACACCAGCTCTCTACAGTAGCACTATCCCTGTGAAGGGGACTGAAGCCATGAGACACTCACTAAAGAGCCCACAGGAACCAGTGACAGAACCAGGATTAGAACCCAGGTCTGGACTCCCAGTCCTGTGTCCTACTCACAAGGCCAACTGAGCCCAGCTCTCCTGAGTTCCAGTCCAGCGCCCTTGCCACAAGCCTAACCTTCTGTGAACATTCACTCGTTCTGTGTCTCATTTCTCCCCGGAGCTAACCTGATACCACCCCCCGCGCCACCTGGGAAACTGAATCCATGCGTGCGAAGGGCGAGGCATGCAACAACAACTATCATTCAGATCCAGAGCAAAGCGGTTGGCATGACAACCTCGGGCCTCGCTTGTGGATTTCACAATTGTTGATTCCGACAGCTGCCAGTGATTAGTCGAGCGGGTGGAAAAGTCAGAATCTCCCTCTTCCATGCACAGTGATTGGAATAGAAACAACCCCGGCCAAGGAAATGGCCCGGCCATGAGGAATAGGGAGATTTGGAACAGGCCGTTTGGCCATCTCTTGCAACAGTGTTTTGCTATTGAGTATTCCCTGGGATTATAAGGCCCGGTGCCTTGAAGAACTGGAGGCATCCGGTTGGGAGTCTTTGGGGTATAGGGAGTGGGGACCCACTGGAGGCCCGCGAGCAGGTTTCAGGGGGTCTGCCAAAATAAACCAGTGTCAGACTCACGAGGGTCTGGGGATGAAGCCTGAACCCCACTACCATGGGCCACTTAGCTTTGTGGGATCCCTGTGGCGTGGGGACCCAGGCAATTGCCCTGCTTGCTACGCCCTAAAGCCGGCCCTGGATTTTAATCTCCTGGGTATGAAGGAAAAATTGTTGTGGAACAGGTGGGCCATGGAGCTTTTACAGCTTGGGGAGGGGGGGTTCTCTGAAAGAAAAGGGTTGAAAACCCCTGGGGTAGGAGACACTGCATCTCCCTGGACTCTGGGCCAGCGATTTAGAGGAGGCTGAGGAGTCTCTTGCCCGCTGTTACAGAGGACCCTGCATGTAAGGGGTGTCTCCCCCACAGTCCCTGGGAGTCACCGGTGCGGAGGTTAAAGGCTGCGAGGCCGAACCGCTGGGGCCAGGCTCGGCCGAATCTCGTGAAGTGTTGTAAACTGGAGCAGACAGGCCCTAGCCACACCAGTGCAGGGCGAGGGGCAGCCCAATTTTCATCCATAATCCACCGATAACCCAATATGCGGGAGAGGAGAGAGAAAAGCCCGGAGTCATTAAAGGAAAGAGTGTTCCTAGAGGAAGACAAGTTGGATCCAAATGAAAGTCAAGCGGGAAAGTCGCAGAGAACAAATTGAGTTAACCAGATTATAGGGCGGAAGGCAAGGATTCCTTATTATTTCTCCACAGCACCCTCCAGCCTGGCACTCTGCCACCGCCAGGCAAACAGGTGATGGCAAAGTGAGCTCCCGGCCCACGGGCAGTGCCAAGGATGCTCAGGAATGGGTCCCCAAATGAAGAGCAGGGCTCGCAAGGCAGCGGGAAACATTTGAAGAGTTTGGGGCAGGGGACGTGACCTTAAACACAACCACACAAAATACACACACAATGCATGCATAAACCATACACCCCAGGCACACAAAATACACAATACACACCTGTGCAAGGTATGCAAAAAATGCACACATGCCTCACACATAAAATACACAATATACACACACAACGTCTACACATGCAAGACTCAGCCCCACCCACCTCCCAGTAAATATTCAGCCCAATTTTATTTTTAGCCCCTGACACAAAGTCCATTCGTTGATGGGCCCCGTGGCGCAGTCAGGATACGGGGAAGGGATTCATCAAGGAGTCGCCTCCAGTGACGTAGGATGAGAGCCAGGGGGCTGCAACTACAGGAAATTCCTGAACAGGAAAAGCAGACCAGCAAGCAAAGGAGTGGGGCAGGGGGAGGAAACAAGAGGGGACCAAGAGCTGCCATGGCCGTGTGGCCCGAGCCGTGCTCTGTGCAGGATAATGGTGGGGAACCGGGGCGTGGGGCTGAGGAGTTCACAAAGTGCATGATGAACGCACTAAACTGTGCAATGCGGGGGGGAACCCTCCCCAACCCCAATTCCCACTCAAGTGCCCTTCCATTTACTTGGGGGGCGAGGGGGTCTGTAGCCTGGAGGAACAGAACCCCCACCCCCCCCACACACACATACAACCTCATCTGTGGCACAAGCTCCCCCGTTTCACACCCCAGGGTGCAGCATTTCAAGCGATTAGAGATGCCGGCTCCACATGGCACCTGGGAATGTCACCGAGCGTCTCTTGCATCAGTGACGCTGTTCCTATGGCAACAAGTGTAATTCAAAGGCAGGGGGGACTGAGGGAGACCAAGGAAAGGACAAGAGGCGTGGAAGTGAAGGACAAGCAGAATTCACCGCGAGGAGGGGGCTGGGAACAGGGGGATGAAGGTGGGGGTGCGCCAAGCCAGCTCTTCCTCCTGGCAGGTGGCAATGAACTACCAGGCCCCTGAACACTGCCTGTGTCCCACACAGATGCCCTGCATTCAGAGCTCCCACCCCCCTCGTCCCTGTGTCGGGCGGCGCATCAAAGACGCGAGACAGCAGCTTAATATGGCAGGGCAAACATTCCTCCGCATTGCCCAGTGAGCCCAGGCATTAGCCAAAGGCACCGGAGCGCTGGGTTCAATTCCCAGCTGTGCCACAGACTCTCTGTGCTGCGCTGGGCAAGTCACTTAACCTCTCGGTGCCTCAGTTACCCAGCTGGACAGTGGGGATAACGATACGTCCTCCCGCCGATCCTTTGTCTACTGACCCTGGAAGCTCTCTGGGATAGGGGCTGTCTCTCATTAGGCGCTGTGGCAATGGGGCCCTGATCTCAGCCGGGGCCTCTCGGGATTACCATGATGTATATAATATGAATTCCCAGCCACATCTGAGGGAAGCTATACCCCACATTGCCTTCTAAGCAGCCCAAGGCTGCCTGGCCGTGGCAAAGGGGGACTGAGTTTTCCATCGCAGCCAGCCAGGAAGGCAGGAATCTTAGTGACCCGGAGGGAGTGCATCCATTTTCCCTTCTTCCAGCTCTCTCAGGCTGTAACCACCCCGGCCTTTCCCCACTAAAATCTCCCACCACGGAGGCAGGCCCGGCAGCCCCACGCCAGGGGGAGAGCCCAGAGGTTGAAACGCCCGCGGCCCACCTGCCCCAGCGCTTGCGACAGTGGGAAAGCTTCGGGAAGAATGGCTGATGGTCAGCCAGGCTGACTGAACCAGGCAGGGTACGATTATGCCCCCAGCCCCTTCCAGGCGTCTAATTGCTGCTTTCCGAGCAGCACCCAAACCAATTATCTCCAGCTAAACGGGCAGACCCAGCCTGTCGCAAACAGAAACAACCAATTAAGGAGGCCGGGTGCCAGAAACAGCCTGTTATTGTGCTTGTCAGGAGCTGTGGGCCCGGGGGCCAAGTCACGCTGGTAACAGGGGTTCGGTCTCTTGCTCATTCACATGAACATGCTCCCCCAAGTTGGGATCTCCCCCAGGCAGCAGAGATGTTGTGACCAAATGTCCCAATTTTATAGGGACAATCCCAGTATTTGGGGCTTTTTTTTATATGGGATCCTATTACCCCCTATCCCCTGTCCTGATTTTTCACACGTGCTGTCTGGTCAACCTAATTGTGTGGCCCACCGGCCTCTCACGGACTCAGAGCTCCTAGCGGGATGAACGAAACACCTTAGCACCTGTTGCTCCAGCACACGTATGGCCAGCCAAATCTCCCTCTGACCACGTGCCACGAATTCACAGGACCTGGGCTCCGTCCCGGCTTTACACCGTCTCCTGGGAGCAACCCAGAGCCCAGAGATCCTGTTCCGCCAGGGCGGGCCCACAGCCTCCAAAAATTGGGCCTCCAAGCACCAACTGTTTCTCTCTGTGGCTCCCTGCGATCAAATTCCTAGGAGAGACTTTCACTGCACCGGGCACGATGCACCTCAGTCGGCATTTACAGCCTTCTCAAAGCACCCTACCATTTATTAGTCCAGTCAAATATAACCTCCGAGGGTCCTCGGGTGAGCACGGGCCCGCTCCTCTTAAAACAGAGTTCATGCTGGCAGGAGCCAGGACCCCAGATCCGTGCTCCCTCTCTGTCCCTTCCCTCTCCATTGTTCCTAGCATCTGCCTTACTTCACACCTGTCTGTTCCCTTTGTCTCTTGCTCCAACCATGCTGTGTTCACACCTTCAGCTGCCCGGCGTGTGTTAGGGGTTTGATATCTGGCTTCCTTTCAATCCTGTTGATTGCAACCCGAACAGACCCACAGACCCCTGGCAGAGAATTCATTCTTTCCACCCAATGGGTGGTGATGCCTAGTGGGTAGGTATAGGGTCATCCATATTCCTCACATTGCCATGGTGCTGAAGTGCTCCACGACAGCCCGATCTGTCCAGCCAGGGCTGGATGGATGGTACCCGCTATACACCTTCCGTTGAGCCTGAGAGTAACCCCTATGGGGCAGAAGCTCAAGGGGTGGAAGAAAAGTCAATTGGCACAGAGCAAAGGTCATCCAATCTCATTTCAAGCAGCCAAGATCCTCAGCCACTCAGTATGCCCCCAGTATGCCATGCTGAGAGGCGGGCGAGCATGGGACTGGGAGTCAGGACTCCTGGGTTCTATTCCAAGCCCTGCCACCGACTCAGTCGGATTTTAACCTTTCTGTGCCTTGGTTTCCTGGTCAGGAAATGGGGAGAACACGCCTGACCTAGCGTCACATGCGGGCTCCGCGGGGAGCGATTGATGTCTGGAAAGTGCTTTGCAGAAGGGCTCCGTGTTACCAAGAGCTCTGCGCTCCTCCAAGCATGGGTGCTACGGTAACAGCAAGGCCGCTGGTTCTGAACCGGGAACACACGGGGAAAATCTGTCAGCGGGGGCTGCAGACGGATTCCGAACAGCCGGCCGGGACGGCGCAGCGGCGGGGAACTATCAGCAGTCAGTCATCAGTAATTAGGCCTCAATTAGCGCTCCCCAGGGCCACTGGAAGAGAGTGATGATCCTGCGGAGGGATTGATTTTCCTTGAGGCAGCATTGCACGTGGAGTGCAGGGAGGAGCCGTGCTTCTGGTTTGTTGGGGCCCAGAGTTTAGGTGACTTCGTGCCCCGGATCAGTTTGGATGGACAGCAGGATGCAGCACAATGGCTCCTTCCTCCTAGCCGGACTCAGAGGGGACAAACACACTGGAACCACAGACAGAGACGTCCCTCGAGGGAGCACGTAGGCTGGTGTCGTCTGGGGGCTGACGTTTCGTGCATCGTGATGTTAGGGCCTGGCCCAGCTCTCACATGTCCTGGTGCCAGGAGTCAGTGGCAGGCCACAGATGGGCCCCTCTGAGCCAGCACCAGAGGGAGGGGCTTGGCTGCACCCCAGGCAAGTTTTCCGATGCTGCATCCTTTGTGGCACGGGATTTTAAAAGGGGCTAGACTGACAGCCCCAGAGACCTATAATAATTATTCATTAATCTCTCATGCAGCACTCCTCCATTACTGGATCTCAAAGCACTTTACAGAGGTGAGAGGTCATAATTATTATCCCCATTTTACAGATGGGGAAACTGACGCACAGATAGGTGAAGTGACTTGCCCAGCGTTACCCAGCAGGCTAGTGGCAGGGCTAGGCACATAACTCAGGTCTCCAGTGTCCCGTACAGTGCTCTATCCACTGACTAGGCAATACTGCCTCTCCCTACTCAGAGCAGCGGAATTCATTAACTCTGCTTTCCCTCCAGCATTTCAAATGGTGTTAAACATATTAAACGGTGGTTTTCATATATAATGGGGGGGTCGCACTCAGAGGCTTGCTGGGTGAAAGGGGTCCCCGGGACAGAAGTTGGAGAACCAATGAGCTACAGCCCGGGCAGTGGCCACGTGGCTGAGAGAGGAGCTTAGACTCCCTGATCTGGCCAGTTCTTGGTTTCCCAGCTGAGACAGCTCACGAGAGGCTTAGTCAGCACCAGCTATGATGGGGGCCATTTCTCACAGACCGGTAGGAACCAGCCTGAGGCCTGACAAACTCATTCCACCCCAGCCTCTCCCTAAGCCCCAACATCCTAGGACTGGTGACACACGGAGCCCCAGGCCACAGTGTGCACAGCCTGGGTTCACCCTAACCGAGCACCACAGCAGCAGATGTCGGCAAACACCACCACCATCCCCCCAACACACACACACACACAGCACCGCCTCCCTCCTCCCCCAGTGAAACCAAGAGCTTTCATCTCCCAGCGGATGAAATTTACAGAGCTGCGGCCGGGCCCTGTCGGCTCGCTGGTATTTGAAGCAGAGACGGCAAAAGTCCTGGGCTATGTCATCCACACCTCCCGCTCCCCGTTCCCTTCCTGTCCCTCCCTCCGCTTCCCCGGCCCTTCCTGCATGTGGGCCCGGCCTGCCGAGCCCCCCGACCTCAGCCATCCTGAGGGCAGGAAGGAAAAAAACCGAGGGCAACTTCAAAGGGCGCTCCGGTGACAGAGCAAAGAAAGCTTCAGTGGAGGCACTGTGCCGACTGATGTGGTTCACGCCACCCGCTGTGAATGGCTCCCGGCGCTTTGAATCATAGAATCTCAGGGTTGGAAGGGACCCAGGAGGTATCTAGTCCAAACCCCTGCTCAAAGCAGGACCAATCTCAATTAAATCATCCCAGCCAGGGCTTTGTCAAGCCTGACCTTATAAACCTCTAAGGAAGGAGATTCTACCATCTCACTAGAGAACCCATTTCAGTGCTTCACCACCCTCCGAGTGAAATAATGAAAGAAAGAAAACCTCATCTACCTCATCCTCCTGGTCCGGTGGTCTATAGCAGACGCCCACCATGACACCATCCTTGTTGCTCTCGCCTTTAAACTTAACCCAACGACTCTCAACAGTTTCATCTTGGAGCTCTGAGCAATCATACCGCTCCCTTACATACAGTGCAACTCCTCCACCTTTTCTCCCCCCTGTCCTTCCTGAACAGTTTATACCCATCCCTGACAAAGCTCCAGTCACGTGAACTGCCCCACCAAGTCTCTGTTATTCCAATCACCTCCTAGCCCCTTGACTGTGCCAGGACTTCCGATTCTTCCTGCTTGTTTCCCAGACTTTTTGTGTTCGTATCCAGGTACCGAAGGAAACTAGCCGATTGCCCTACTTTCCCACTATGAATCAGGAGGCCTCCCCTGTGTTTCCTCCTGGTCTCCCACTTCCCTCCAGGGTTAGGTCTCCATCCCCCAGCCAACCTAGTTTCAAAGCCCTCCTCACTAGGTTAGCCAGCCTGCCTGCGAAGACGCTCTTCCCTCTCCTCGTTAGGTGGATTCCATCTCTTCCTAGCAATCCTTCTTCCTGGAACAACAGCCCACGGTCGAAGAACCCAAGGGAGATCAAGGGCTGAGATGGGGCGGGCTGGGGCTCTGAGGCAGTCCAGAAAATCCTCTTTCTTAGTCATCTTGAACGCTCAGGGTCACGCTGATCACCAGATGAGGGATCGAGGAGGAATTTCCCCGCACATCCTATGAGGAGGAATCTTGCTTGGGGGAGAGGAGAGTTGCCTCCCTTTGGCAGAGGATCTCAGGGCTGCAGGGTCGGGGGGATCCCAGGAGTCATCAGATACGTAAACCAGGAACTCAGCGCGTCTGGGGACCGACTTGGTGGTGAAACTCCCACTGCCCTGAAGGGAGGGAGGTGGCTTTGGGCCCTCCAGGTCATAAACGGCATGGGGGAGGGTTGGCTGAGGTAGGACAGGAAACGAGGAAGGGTCCAGAAGCAGAAGAGAATAGGGGCTGTTTCAGGGCACTCTTTGGTCCCCCTTTCAGTGGTAGGAGGCCTGAGCAGGTAGGGGAGGTCACAGGTGCATGATGGGAAGGGGTCCCTCAAGAGATGATGGCGGTGATACCATCATGGCGAGGCAGTGCACTGGGAACACAAGGCTTCGGGTCGGGGACAGGGCCATGGGATGGTCTCCCAGCCAGAGGTGTAGTTTCTAGGCAGTTAGAAGTACATTTTCAGGCCAGTGTTGTGTGGGACAGGAGGGAGCAGGGGTGCCCATGGGTTGTACTCTGTTCTCCAGGCCAGGCTAAGCCTTCGCTGCCCATCCTAAAAGGAGCAAAACCTTTCAGTCCCCTGGATGGTGGTCGTCAGCCAACAGCACCAACCTGACAGGACTGGCCTCCAGAAACCCTTAGAACATGCCCACCCCACTGCTGCGGATGTGTGGAGACAACCAGTGGCTCCAGCAGCCCCAAGTTAGGGCTGGCAGAGCGGAGCTGTGAGTTCCTGCTACAGCCCTAACACCAGCTCCCTCCGGACACGTCATGGCCGCTCTCCAGGCCTCAGTCGCCTCATCTCTAAAATGGGGCTAACATTTCCCTGCCGGACAGGGTGAGCGGGAGATTTAAATGCCCATGCCAGGCTTGATCTCAGACTGCAGTGAGCATGTCAACCCCCGGCCAGGCAAAGATCATGGGCATGGGACTGGCTTAGCTACAATTGCCCCTATCCCCATCTGACCTTCTGGATGGACACCTCAGGACAGATGGGCAGGATTTCTGCTTGGACCGAGGTATTTCCTTGAGCCACCCTGCCCCTCCCATCCATTCAACCAGTGCATACTGGTGCTTGGCTAACCACGAGCCTGGATTGAACCGGGGACCTCCAGAACCGCGAGTCTCCGCAGCGTTGGGCGACAAACGAGACACCGAAGGAGGCTGCTCTGTGTTAGGCCCAAGAATTGATCCAGGGGATTCTGGGTAGTACCTGCAGTCAGACAACGAACCAGGCCAGTCTGGGCTAGAGTCCCTGACATCTGCATGGGAGTATTTATACAGCGCCCCTCGCGATGGGATCCTAGCACCTGGATCCCTCACAAAGGATCGTTTCCAGGGTGCCTAGGAGCTACAGCTGTGGGCCAGGGCCCCTTGCGCTTAGAACTGCACAGCCCCAGAACAAGAGAAGAGCGAGGGGGGATTTGATAGCAGCCTTCAACTACCTGAAGGGAGTTTCAAAGAGGATGGATCTAGGCTGTTCTCAGTGGTGGCAGAGGACAGAACAAGGAGCAATGGTCTCCAGTTGCAGTGGGGGAGGTTTAGGTTGGATATTAGGATACACTTTTTCACTAGGAGGGTAGTGAAGCACTGGAATGGGTTCCCTAGGGAGATGGTGGAATCTCCATCCTTAGAAGTTTTTAAGGCCTGGCTTGACAAAGCCCTGGCTGGGATGATTTAATTGGGGATTGGTCCTGCTTTGAGCAGGGGGTTGGACTAGATACCTCCTGAGGTCTCTTCCAACCCTGATATTCTATGATCCAAACCCCCAAAAGCTCACCCTCCGGGGGTTCTAAAACTGGGGGGCCCTGCTAGGTCAGACGGGAGGGAGGTGTGTCAAGCGCTCGGCAAGCGGAGGAGGGACAGCCCGTCACGTTTTCCCGCTGGAACGTGGTTGAAACTTTCCACCCTCCATCATCTCCTTTCCCCGCGGCACGAAAACGGGCCCAACTCCCCTCCAAGAACACCAGCCGTGCCCAGGGACTGGCCGGCGGACAGGGTCCCGGGTGCCCGTCTTGAATGGAATATTGTGCTCCAGCGTCTCTCGCCGCGGGTTTATTTTTACGATGTGTAAGGAAGGAGAGACAGGATCCTGATTATGCCCAAGAATTCCTTCTCCTCCCCTCTCACCCCCGCCCCTCTCAGCCACAAGCTTTACAGGCTCCTCTGATCTGCCCTGCAGAGCCTGTTTAAATAAATATGGTCAAATGAGCTGACTGCAGCCAAACGCATGCAAAACCCGCCCCTCGCCAGGGCTGTCCTGGGCAGCTAATGGTCCACGTGCCACTCAACGGCTCAGGGCAAGGGCTGGAGGCACCCCGGGCCAGACCCACTGGAAACCCCGAGGATCAGGGGAGGGGTGGACTTATATTCCTCAGAAGCATTCGCAGAAGAGACGGAAAGAAAGGTGATGCTAACCGGCAAAGAAGCTTCTGCAATGACCGGCACCCTCCCCGGAGCCCCGCCGGCAGACCCACGGCAAGGGCCGGAGGAGGCCAAGTCTGCCAGCCAGGCTGGCGCATTTCAAATGCCAAACAGTGAGCACGGGGGGGCAAACCCTCTCCGGGGGGTGGGCGTGCGGCACACCGGCAGGGCGAGACCTGCACTGCCGTTGGCCCCGTGGCAAGGTGGAGAGCGCTGGTCCGCCAGGCTGTCGCGCTGGCATTTCGCCAGCGTTTGAGAAGGAGAGAGATGGAGGGGGTTGGACTTTCCATTGCCACGCGCCTCGTGTCTCCGTTCACCCAAGGGCAGGTGGGAGACGCCCTGCGCCCGGAAACGGTTCATACCCGCTTGGCACAGGCGTCAAGGTAACAGCACGTCGGGCCCTAGCTGCCCCTGGTCGCCCCGAGCAGAAAGAGCCTTGCACAAAGGGGGAGGCTGGCATCTAGCTCCACAAAAGACGGGGTAACTGTGCCACTGGCAGACAGTTACCCAGGGACAGTGGGGAAGGACTAGAGAAGCAGGAAGGAGACGCCATGGACCCAGCGGGACCCCTCATTGCAAAGTTAACCTGAGATATAATTCAAGTGTTGCCCCTAACTCCAGTCCCATCTGCACACTAAACCCTTCACCTGAGTGCGGTCGGGCTTCTACCTCTGCATGACCCCTTGGGGCTACTGGCTACCGCTCGAGGGAGCCCGGCTAGTCAGCTGCCGACACAGTTATGATGTGGTGGATGCTGGCTATCGCCATCTGCCTCCACAGCCTTCCCACAATCCTCCCGTGCGCCAGGAAGGCCAGACACGTTCTCCTCCCCCTTTGCTGGGAATGAATTCAAAGAGCTCCTTCGCTAATGGCAGCCAAAGTCGCAGGGGATGTGCCCCCAGAAGTCCTAGCGCCCCCCAGGGTGGTGCGGTGTCCTGGGGACACCACAGCGTTGGCTGCTTTGACTCAAGCGGAGAAGAGTCACGAGAGCGTGGAGAACTCACGTGACCTGCAGCGAAGCCAGCCCCAAAGACGGGGGCTCTCGACCTTTTTCTTTCTGAGACCCCCACCATGCTATAAAAACTCCACGGCCCACCTGTGCCACAACAACTGGTTTCCTGCCTAGAAACGCCAGGCCAGGGTTGGGGGGGTAGCAAGCAGGACAATTGCCCAGAGCCCCAGGCCACAAGGGGCCCTGTGACGCTTCATCCCAGGGCGGGTGGGGTTCAGGCTTTGCCCCAGTGAGTCGAACGCCAGCCCTGCTCTCTGGTTTATTTTGGCGGGCCCCCCGAAACCTGCTCGCGGCGGGCCCCGGACCCCCGACTGAGAACCACTGTCCTGAGAGACTGGCCTCTGCTCCGCACAATGTCCCCTGCAGCTTCTGGCATCCATCACGTCACCACCGCCGGGTCACGAGCAAAGGGAATCCTGCTCCCTGGGCTGCCAGACCGGCCAGCAGGTAGGGATGCGATGACCCCGCTGTGCGTGTGCGCGGGGAGGTCTGGTGAGTGAGTCACCAAAACCTCCGAGCCACAAGCGAGTCGGGCTCTTAGCCCCTTCTGCTGCAGCCGCCAGCCACGTGAACAGTCCCCCGTGCAATAAACTCCAGTCCAGGTCTACCTTATCCAACCTGCTCCGGCCCCCACCACCAACTCCCTCCAATATACCACGAACACTGCCGCAGGCCGGCTCACTGCACGGTGCCACCGCCCTGCAGAACCCTCCCAGTCACCGGGCCTCGAGCACAAGGCAACGGTAGACCTAGTACAGGCAGTAGAGACCTCCACCAAGATCAGCGCCCCCACTGCGCTAGGGGCTGTACGTAATGAGAGGGTCCCTGCCCCGAAGAGCTTCCAGTGCGACCACACCAGGCAGATGAAAAGGCGGGATGCTGGAGGCAGCATCGTTATCCCCATGTTACAGATGAGAAACTGAGGCACTGAGCCGTTAAATAACTTGTGCAAGGTCACATGAGGAGTCTGTGGCAGAGCCAAGAATTGAGCCCTGGTCCCCAGGCCAGGGCCTCAGCCCCAAACCTGCCTTCTTCATTGGCTAGGGGCACAGCCCAAACCGAGCGTTGGCTTTTGACTTTGCTGCTGACCCCAGTGCCCGGGCTGCCCGTTCCTTCCTGTGCTCAGCGTCTCCGCCGCGGGCCGCTCGCTCCACACTCCAAAAAAGGGAACTTTTTGCTCTGATAAGACGCCCAGCAGACTAAAGCTCCGCTGGAGATGTATAAAAAAATCCTGTTTCATCAACAAATACCTGGCAACGCTGGGGTTTTTCCACTGGGCTGGAGCCAGGGCCTGGATTCATTGGAGCATCGTTCCAATGAGCGTGCTGCCCGGATGGCAGAAAACGGGGGGAACCTACAAGCTACTAATGCCTTAGTACTGCCCAACTCACCAGCTCCCTGACCCGGACTCTGCCTATGTCCCACTCCCACGACCCTTGGTTGTCACAGAATCATAGAATCTCAGGGTTGGAAGGGACCTCAGGAGGTATCTAGTCCAACCCCCTGCCCAACGCAGGACCAATCCCCAACTAAATCACCCAACAGAGTTTTGCCCCATTTCCCTAAATGGCCCCCTCAAGGATTGAACTCACAACCCTGGGTTTAGCAGGCCAATGCTCAAACCACTGAGCTATCCCTCCCCCTCACTTCAATTCCAGCCCCCACTGGCCATGACTAGTGAGCGGGTAGCATTTCCTGGCTGATGACTCCCACGCGCCATGAGTTGGGGGATTCTCAGTCCGGTTTCATCGCAGCCAGGACATCGCTTCACACAAACCAGCACCCGAAGTGCTGGCAGAAACCAGGTATTCTAGCCTCTTGCCAGCCTTAAATGTATGAAGAGATGTTCAGGCAGGGGCTTCATATGCCTTTGTTCTAGCGCCATGTGGCCCTGATCTTCCCTAGGGCCTCTGGATGCTACCACAAGACTAACAACAAGTAACAGAACAAACTCCAGGTCAAAGTTCTCCCAGTCTTTCGGTCCAGCCATCCCGCCACGCCACCCCCTCCTCCAGCGTTGCCGGCCTTTGCAACTGTATCCCGGGACTCCCGCTCCCTGGTTGTTTTTCCTTAAAACTCCAGCTCCTGGAGTCACGTGATTGCGTGGGACTCTCAACTTTAATTTAAATACAATGGTTCTAGCCCGCATGGTTGCAGAGAAAAGCTGGAAAATGTGACACACGCCCCCAAGGCTCAGAAGGAAGAAGAGAAATGAATAAATAAGACCTTGCGACTTTTAAGCCAATTTCAAGATTTCTTGGGGCCTCGATCAAGATGTTTGGACGCTCAAAGCTGGCAACACGGCTGGGCTCTCTCCACAACGGGAGCTTAGGGCCAGCTCTCCCCGTGACACGCACCTCTCTTGGCCGTTCTTTGCTCGTTATCTGCCTTCGGAGTCGCACTCCAGGAAAATAAAAACGATTGTTGCAGCAGCTCCTGCCCCCGTTCAGCTGGGTTTGATTAATCTTTATGGCGTGGAACCGGGGCGGTTTCCTGGCGAGATCTCATTATGGAGCTAACAGCCGCAGGACAGACACCCGCTAAAAAGCCATCAGATGGTAATATCCCTTCAACAAGCCGGCTGCAGGGACCGTCAAATATTTATGGGCTGGCTTTAAAATGGGCTCCCCCCACTCCTGGCTGGGGACAGCGGTGGGAGGGGAGCCAGAGGTCACAGCCGCTCCAGTGGAATCTGGAGCCCCGATACTGAGCTAAGACCTGCACCTGGGCCAGGTGATGCTGGTGAAAAGAGGAAACCAGCCTCCTCTATAAACATCCCGCCCCCTCACACACACACACACACACACTAACGAGGGCACCTGCCCTCTAGTTATTAAGCTGGGGGCAGCCTTAGGTTCCTCCAGGCTATTGGTGTCCAAATAGCAATGGCAACCAACTTGGCCCCTACCCAGATCTTGCCCAGAGTGACCCACACGTTCCTGACCTCCAGGCTCGATCCCGGCCATTCACCCTAGGAAGGAAGCTTTACCGCCCTGAAATAGCTTCAGCACAGTACAAGACACAGCAGCCCGGCTGCTCAACAACTCAGCCCCACCCCATCCCCCGCCCACCTTCCCTGTGCTGCGCAGTGGGCCCCCCCAAACTTATTTTTATTTTTAAATGCATCACTCGGCCCCTGTGGAGATGGCGGCGAACCACGGGCATCAACAGATCAAGTCGCATCCCCCCTCGTCTGCCAGATCTTGCATCAGACAACACTGCCCTGGAGAGGGAACTTGCTGGGGTTCGGGGCCTGGGATGGAGCGGACGGGGTCTGTTAACAAGCACAAGACAGGCAGGATGGTCCAGGGTCTAGGCCACTAACCTTGGACGTGGGTGACCTTGCTCTGTCACAGATGCCCCGTGTGACCCTGGCCTGTGTGCCTCAGTTTCCCCTCAGTAAAGTAGGCAGAACAGCCTGCCCCATCTCACAGGGAGTGTGGGGTGGGAGGATAAATACTGTGTGAGGCGTTCAGATTAATGGTGATGGAGCCATTTAAGTACCACGGCTAGAGAGACCAGGGAGGAGACCCCTTGCTTCTTCACGGGAGGTTTTCAAAAGGGGGCTGGATGGTTCAGACAACACATTTTGCCTCGTGGCGGGGGGGTTAGGCCAGGTGACCCTTACGGCCCCTTCTCCCGCTGTGGTTCTAAGGATCCCGGGGAAAGCCGTGGCCTGCTGCAAGGACTCCATGAAGGGGTCCTTTCCCTCTGCTTTAGCAGCGACCCAATCCCAGGGGCTGCCCCCGCGGCTGTATTTCTGATTAGAACCCAACCGCCGCCCTGATCCCCTGCAATGGCAGGTGTAAGCACAGCTGTCAGCGCGCCAATTTCATTCGGCCGCTCCCATCCAGTTGCTCTTTCGCCTGCACCGTTCTTCCCTTCCAGCCTGAACGTCTGTGGATCGCTAGCGGATACAAAGGGCACCCTGCCTACATACGCTGGACTGCCTGTGAGGCCTGCCAAAGCACGCTGGATCTTTGCATGAGAGGCTCTATATAAATGTCAGATTAATTAACAGAGGAAGATCTATGCGTTTCCACAAAAGCGCTCTGTGTTCACCGCCTCTCCCTCCCCAGCGTTCCCTAAAGAGAGGGGTCAGGGACTCAAGAGTGCCAGGCTCAGATCTTCAAAGGAAACCAAGGAAATGAAGCCCCCTAATCGAGCTAACATGGGGGTCTGGTTCAGGCAGACAGGGGCAGGAGCGTCTGTAACTACTAGAGAACACTACCCTCCAGATGCAGGTGTAGAAGGCTTTTTTCCCAAGTCCCTACATTCCTCTGCAGCCAGCCGACAGCTAGGAAACCCACTGGCACAGGGTGTCACTCTAGGGGAAGGATGGCATAAGAGATAACAGCCTTCTATTGCTACAAGCAGTGGAGAACTGGGCTGCGTCTGTAAAGACCCCAACCGCGCTGATGGCCCATGTCAGGAGTCAGCAGAGTCCCACTTGATTACATTATTTCAATGTTAATGTTCTTTTTTTTTTTAATTTAGGAAATTACATCTAAAATACTCCATTAAAAGAACATTAGTGTTGCCAAGTCACGCCCCCAAAGGCTGGAAAAAGCCAGGATTAACCTTATTTGTGCCACCTGCATGCAGCCCTCTTTTGCATCTGTATTAGGGCCCGGTCTCTATCTCCGCGGGGAGGGATAGCTCAGTGGTTTGAGCATGGGCCTGCTAAACGCAGGGTTGTGAGTTCAATCATTTAGGGATATGGGGCAAAAATCTATTGGATGATTTAATTGGGGATTGGTCCTGCTTTGAGCAGGGGGTTGGACTCGATACCTCCTGAGGTCCCTTCCAACCCTGATATTCTGTGATTACATACTACATTTTCCCACGGGATGCTGCTTGTTCGGTGGTCCCTAGGAATGACACAAGGTTGTGTAGTGAAGGTTGCTGCGCGTAGGGCCCTTGCCTCGGGTTTCATAGTTCGGATAACGGAATACGGCCACGGAGAACTGGATTCTACCCCTGCCTCTGCCACTGAGTTCCCATTTGCTGCTCGGCAAGTCAGTTAAATCATTGTCTTCCCAGAAGGCTAGTCAGTTCCTCATGTACTGGGAACCCAGCTGGAGATATGTTACGTCCAATTTGCAGAAGTGCCGAGTACTCGCACCGCGGCGGGGAATTCTGCCCAGAACACGTTAAGTGCTATAAAATGCTAAATACTTTGAAAAATCAGGCCTGACGCATCCCATAATTGGGCACGCCAGGCTAATTAAGACTTTTTGCTTTACTCTCGGGGCCTCAATTCCCCACGTGTAGAATGGGGAAAATAAAACCTCTTCATAGAAGTGTGGGGAAGATAAATGCCTTCATGTTTGTAGAGCACGGCGATACTGCGATGAAAGCCTCATGGAAAAGCCCAGGAGGAAATTAATAATTCTGTCTTCGGAGAAGGCTTTGGCTGGCGCTCAGGGAACAATGCCTGGGGGAGGAGAAAATACTGAACAGCTACCAATTCGGCGTCCACCCTCCACCCGGTGCACTGCATGGGATGGGGTTGCAAGAAAACAACCGTGTGATCATGTAATTTACGACACGCATTCATACCCACTGAGGGGCAGAATTTCAGTTGCACGGGCAACATTAATACTGGCATTTCCTGGCCTGGGAGTACTTCACTTTGCAAACTTGAGATTCTTTTAGCATCGTTTTCGGGATGCAATTTTGTATTTAGTAAATACAAACAGAGTTCTTAGGCCTTAAAATCTCACCTGTCTTGCAGGGAATAGGGTGTATATGGGGGTAAATGGGACCTCAATTGTTTTAATGAAGAGTCAATGCTCTTCAGTGGGATCGACCGGGCAAGACAGCTGTAGTTTTCCAAGCTGCCGGACTGTATTACATTCCGACAGCATCTCTGATATGGAAGAACGAGGAGGTCATGTGATATTTCGAAACCACACAGAGACCAGTGTAGCCTGGTCCAAAGGTCTTAGCTCCGATCCTGCCCCGCTGAAATCAATCTGAGCTTTGCCTGCGGTAAGCGAAGGATCAGACTTTCCATCCGTTCCCACACCCTGCGCCCGCCTAGCTTGAACAGTCCAATATACAGACACCAGGGAGACAGAGACAAGTTTTTCAGTATCACATTAGGAGCCAGCTGCCACTCCAACCCGCTCCCTGCCCCAAAAACATTTTTACATTGACGTTGGCTACAATTTTAAAGCCAGATTAAAAATCTAATGTCCTAAACTAAATGGAGTAGATTTGAAAGAATCAGCAACCAGATAAACTAAATTACACTTAATCCACGTTGTGAGCAGACGCTGCAGGAGCTGTGGGCAGGGGAGAGGGTGGACGTGGATGGGTTTAAGAGGCCCCCAGTTCCCTTGGTGAGTGACTCAATGAGTCTGTTGTGTTTATTTCGAGGAAGGCCCCTCTCCAAGGGACGAGAAGGGAGTTCAGTCGCTGATCGCTCTGACCCCAAAGCAAGGGCCAGGAAGGACTGTTTTTGTGGCATGGAATCTCATCCCACTAGGATTTGGGCTGAGATCTACCAAATCCATTTGGGATCCCGTGGTTTAGATCTCGGGCGTGTCACGTGCACACCACCCGATGAGTGCCTGAGGCTCCTCCAATGCTCGCCGACATCACAGGGCAGGTAGGGGGAAGAGCCCCAACGCCCTGCTCTCTGCACGCGTCGGGAAGAAACCTAACCGCCCCCCAAAAGGTCAGCACCCGAGGATCCGAGCTGCACTGATGTGGGAAGGGGAAAATCGCTGAGTGCTGCACACAAAGCAAACCCCGGCTGCTGAACAAGTTCCACTTCCCCGAGCAAGAAAATGACATCGGAATAACCCCGGCGTCCAGCTAGACAAGAAACCTGATTGCAATTCCCAGAGCCCCCGGGGGTGTTTCCTAGAGCAGTCCAAAGCCCCAGTAGGACCATCGCCTTAGTACTACCCTGGCCACGGGGCGTCAAAGGAACCATGCTCAAAACCCACCTGGGTTTTGGGTGCCCCCTTCTAGGACTGTCCCAAGGGACGGCCCTGTCCTGACTCTCCCATAAGCCCTGCACACAAAAGGGCAGCAAAAGTTCCTTCTTAGTAGATGGATCGTTCTTATTGCCCAGCAAGGAGCCCATGCAGATGGATGGCCCTCTCCCCAGTCCAAGAGAAACTCTTCCTGCTCCTTTCACTTGGCTGAACAGATGGACGCGTGCGCACACACACACACACACACACCAGGGTTTCCAATGGCCCTATCTGGGCTGCATCCAAGACTAATTTGAAACGACTGAAAGGGAGACCTGACTGGAAACTCATTTTCCACTGCCTTTCTCCCACTCCCGGCCGAGCCAAGCCCCAGTGCCAAGAAGTCTGTCTCCGCCGGCCTGTTCCTCAGCCCTGGTGTCTCGGGATGGCTGTGGGCTCTTGGTTCACAGCCTGTTATTGCTCCAGCGTACCCGGAAAGTTAAGTGCGAAGCAGACCAGGGGAAGGATGGTATAAGAGAGAACAGTCTTCTACTGCTACAAGCAGTGGAGAACTGGGCTGTGTCTGTAAAGACCCCAGCCGCGCTGATGGCCCATGCCCAGGATGGGAAAAGGCAGCCAATACAGTGGCCAGCCAATACAGCCAGGTCCGCTTGAGAAAGACTGGCCAAGAGCATCAGAAAGGAGGGGTCCGAGTCTACCTTTCATCTCTCTCTATGAACGCGCTTTCCAGAAGCATCAGCAAGCCTGCTGGCTCGCTCCAGCATGGCTCCAGTAACAGTCCCATCTCCATGGACTTTGTGGGCACGGTTTTGGCCAGACAGGCCTGCTCCAGCTCCCAGCTGGCTCCTGGGGCGTCCAGAGGGAACATCAGGCAACACACAGAGGGTCACCAAATTCCTGTCATCACCTGGAGCTGCCAAAGAACCTGGAGCGAACACCAGCCGCTTGGAGAGCCCCATCATCAGCAGCAGCACATGGCCAAGGCCAAGCCAGCTGAGGGGCTGAGCTGGGAGGTCAGAAGGCCCAGCGAACAGCACACTCCAAGCTTAGAGCCAAGTTGCTAAGCAGACCAGGGGTGCTTGTCTTGGGGGAATCTGCCCGTCCTGGAGAGGATGCCAGGAGCCGGCAGTTGTGTCCAGGAATCACTATTTGCATGTGCTGAAGTAGGCCCAATAAAGCCGGCACTGAGACGGACACTGTGGATAGGAGGCAGGGCAGGATGGGCCAGGGGGAGCTTGAGGGCGTACAGCCCGCAGGCATTGCCCCTCAGCGCCCAGGCCTTCCCTGGTATATCACCTCTCTGGGAATTACACCGGCACTCTCGCTCTCTCTGGATTTGTCTCTGTCTCTCAGTCAAAGGCCAGATTCTAACGGATACATGAGAGCAAATAGTTGTGGAAAGGTTACAGCTAATCTGTGCTCTTAGTAATTAAAGTGACAAGTTGATCCTTAAACCCCTGTCTGGGCCAGTCTGCCATGGGTACCAGACAATGTAAGGAGAGAAATCCCAGCTGGGGGCCATTGGAAGGAGACCGGGGGAGGGTCTCAAACCTGCCTCCCATCGCCTCTTACACCGGCGTGAACTCAAAGCAGAGTCAAGAGAACTGACCCCCAGCGAGAGCCATGCCAGGCCCAGCAGTTTGACTCCTGGCTTTTCAGGGCAGATCCTATTTTAGTAACACATCCCTCTCCTCCAACACACACACACAGACGCTTCCCACTCCTACCCCACAACCAGCCAACTTGGCCTCACCACAAGCGATGGGCGTAGTCGGCAGATTGGAATCCTGGTATATATTTGCACCACTCAGCCACTCGTCTACCTGAGAAGCTACTGTGGCAAGGGTCTTTGGACCAAGATCCATCAAACCAAGACCCTCTCTGATCTGCACACACATTAAGGTCTAGAGAAGGTGCTCGGTATAAGAGCAGTGGCCTTGCCCACAGTGTCAGGACTACTTCTTTACATTTCAGTAGGGCCTGGTGGGGCTCACACAAGATGGCGCTAGGCATGGTAGAAACCCATGCCCCCGTCCCACCAAGCTTACAGATGAAATAAAGGGTGGGGAAGGGCCTGGGAGCAAGAAGAGGGGAAGTGATTGGCCCAAGGTCACAGTCAGGAATAGAACCCAACTCATCCAGTTTCCAACCCACCGGCCCACACAGGTAGTACGGTCCACGAGAGTCAACCTGGATTACAATCTGGATCGCATCTTTCAAACCCAATCCTGATCTGAGACCTGTCAAGCAGGAGTGACTCCATGGCAGGCAAAGCACTTATGCCAGTATAAAACCAGGCCAAGAGGAGAACAAGGCCCAATGTCTATTAAATCTCACACACAGTGTCTAGACTATTACAAGGACACCCCCTACATGGGGCCGGGGTGACTTGCATTCCAAGCTCCTCTTCTGGGGAAAGCCAAAGAGATCGTTGGGAAGCCAGAATTTCTCATTCTCAGTGCAAAGATTTGTCATTGGCGTGGGGTTTGCTAAAATGCTGGAATCGTCCAAGGGTGAAGGAGAAGGGGGTGGGTCATGGCTCTACGTCTGCCGAGATCTATATAAAAATATTACCGCCTCTTCAATAATACATCTTCCCATGGGCCATTCCCAGCCTCCGCCTCCTGCTTCCTCGCAACCGTGCACAGAACGACACGTATAATTCAAGGCTCCTTAAAAAAGCATCTCAAGCCAGGCTGAGCCCTGCAGCTCCAGGCTCCTTGAGTTTGGAAAGGCTCATGTGGATTTCCCTAGGACTCCGCCAATATCAGCTTTGCCAGGGGAGCTCACGGACATCCATAGAACTGTGAAGAGGGACTGGGGAATCTGTGCAAGAGATTTCAAGACCCTGTAGGCCGGGGATAGACTTTGTAGCAGGATCCTCCTAGGGACACCCCTTGGACTCCTCCTCACCCACTCTCAGCTGCCCCATCACTCGTGACCTCCAGGCTCCCACCTCCCCACCGTGGCACCCACAGCAACTGTCTCCAAAGCAATGCAGCAGGAGGCAAGTATTGAATGGACTCAAATGGCTGGGCTGAACCCAGACCAACTTTGCAGTGGCTCCAAAATGGCTGGTTGGTGGCCGCTGTCCAGTGCCTTGGGGCCATCCGTTGGCAGGACCCGGCCGCTTTCTTGGCAACCTGAGCAAAAACCTTAAGGTTGAAGAAGCCACGGAAGTGCCCTGACCCGCAACATGGGTTCCTGCATGTCAGGGCACAGGGACATTCCCAGGGGTACACGCGCCCCCATTAGCCTCTTCGAAAGAGATGGAACAACCTTGACCGAGCGGATTCTGCTCGGTGGCCTGTGGTTACAGGTACGGCAGGGCCTGGCTAACCAGCCGACTTCAGATTACGAAGATCCTACAAGACAGGCAAGCACGAAACTCTGCCAGCTTCTGATTCAGGGAACAGCAGAGCCCAAGAGGCACGAGGGCAGAACGAGAGCTGCTGGCAGACGGGGTCTGGAGCCCCGAATCCCAGTCTACCTCCTTCCCCACTCATCCCCTATCTTCCCTGGCCGCCGTCAGCCACCGTCGCTCTCTGCCCCAGCAGAACGGGCTAAGACTTAGCAGGTCAAGGAGGTTGAATTCTCTCCTCCTGCCCTGCCTCATCCAGAACCGTGCCCTGAGGCTGCCCAAATTGCAGCGGCTTTGTGGCTAACCAGAGATCTTCGGTTCTTGGAACGATCAAACCACGAACTCTCAGCAGCGCCAGATCTGCTTTAATACGGCCTGTGTTTCCCATGCACGAAACCCAGCACCACCCAACGCCCCCCGGAGGCACGGGCGAGCCCACGCCCACCCACAAAAATCACCTCCCTGCTCACCAAAGCCAGCGTGTTTCCCCAGCAGCCAGTTGCGCCAATCTGCACCGCCTGGCACTGCCCTCTCTTGCGAGGCCCAGCAAGCTCCATGGCCAGCTTGCTGCTCATGACCACCGCCCCCCAACACCACACAAGTCAGATGTTGGGGGGCGGGGGCGGTAGGAAAAGCTCGGACCCCCAGCCCCTCCATCTCTGTACAAAGCACAGGAGGGGAGTGGGGTCTAGAGGTTAGAGCAGGGAGGGAGGACTCCTGGGCTCTATTCCAGCCCTGGCCTGCTACAAGACCCTTGCTCCCAATCCAAGGGCAGACTCCTTTTTCCTGGCTCCGAGGTGATGGGGATTCCCAGATTCAAATTAAAATCCCACCATCAACCAGCTAGTTATAATGCAGCGCCAACAGGGCTTGGGAAGAACTGAAAGGCATGAAACACTAGACAAATTCCTCCCTGATCAAGGCAAAAATGCAAAATTCCCCATTTCACTGCAGTTCTTTCAGTGACAGCCTGTGTCTGGCCACTGGTTAGACGCAGCAGGGGACCTCAGGGGCAGATTTCTCAGGCGAGTTTCCAGGTTCACAACTGATTTCGTTTTGGCTGTGGCTATTTGCACCAGAGGGAGCGTCAGAGCACACAGCCTTGAGAGAACTCGGGGAAGGCAAAGGGATTCTCCGGGGCTGCATCCGGAAGGGGAGTCGTGTCGACTCTGAGCCCTGCTCTGGGCAGGGAAAACAAAGAAATGCCTAGAAGTGGAGTTAATTGTATCCCAGATGAAATGTCATCACTAGACCGAACACTCAGACACCCCCTTCCACCACAGGATCTCACAGCCTTTTACAAGGGAAGCGTTATCCCTATGTTGCACATGGGGAAACTGAGGCCACAAGGTCCCATGGCAAATGAGTGGGGGAGTCAGGAACAGAACCCAGGAATCCCAACACCTAATTCCCTTCTCCTCCACTCCCCCAGCCTCGCTCAACCGATAAGGCTACAGAGCACCACATGGTGCACAGAACGGCTGGCTCCCGGCCTTGTGCAATTCTTCTTACCAACCCCAGGGCACTAATGGGGTCTCCCACTATTCATTAATGGCAGAGTTTACAGACATCATAAATAACAGTGATAGCACTTGGCATACTGCAGGCTGTGGCCAAACTTCTGTTCCCCGGTATGCCAGGGCAACTCCTCTGCAGTCGGGGAGATGACACTGGTGTTTGTGAGAGCAGAAATTTATCCTGTAGGTTACTGGTCACCACCCAGTCGGTCGCAATTGATCCTGGAGACTCTCCCAGTTGATCGCGATCTCTGGCCGCTAAAAGTCCAGCGGCACAGTGGGGCTAAGGCAGGCTCCCTGCTTGCCCCAGCCCCACGCCGCTCCCGGAAGCAGACGCCACGGCCCCAGGTGAGGGGTCTCCGTGCCCTTCTCCTGTCTGTAAGCACCACCCACGCAGTTCCTATTGGGCAGGAACAGGAAACTGGGGCCAATGGGAGCTGTGGGGGGCAGTGCCTGCAGAGACGGGCAGCATGTGGAGCCATGTGCCCCCATCCAGGGGCCACGGGGTACGTTGGCTCCTTCCAGGAGCTGCGTAGGGCCAGGGCAGGCAGGGAGCCTGCCTTAGCCCCCCTGTGCTGCTGACCGGCAGCGGCCCAAGGTAAGTGCCTCCCAGCAGGAGCCCGCACCCCAACCCCAGCCCTCTCCCGGAGCCAGCACCCCATATCCCCTCCTGCACCCCAATACTCTGCCCCAGTCCAGAGCCCCTCTGGCACCCAAACTCCCTCCCTTAACCCCTCCTGCAGGGTGGGGGAGAGTGAGCAACGGAGAGAGAGGAGGATGGAGTGAGCATGGTGGGGCCTCGGGGATGGGGCGGGGTAGATGCTGGGTTCCACTTAAACTCAAAAGGTGGTCTCGTGCATATAAAGGTTGGAGACCCCTCCGCTGTAGATGTACAAATCCCTTCACGCATCACAAAAATGCAGCCCGCTCTGGGATGGAACACGGCGGCTGTTTACCAGCACATAGCAACATTACGTAATGGGTATTTTCAGGCGAGGGAAGTGAAGAATAAAATGTTTCCATTTTAAAGTGCAGAGGAAATTTCAGCAAAAGAGAATGTAATTACTCATATTGGAATGGGGCCCACGGCTGGGAAGGCTGCCAGGGAAGATTTAATGCCTGAAAGTGGTCAGGACCTTGGCTTGAGATCTCACATAATCATTTGAAATTCCCTAGGAGGTCTATCATCCAGGTCAGGGACTCAGGTAGTTAAAGGATATCTCCTCTACCCACCATCCAGGAGAAGAGTGGTGGAGGAGGGAAATCGTTTTTCACCATGGACTGCTATCCCTACACAGGGTCTCATGCGGGATCACAGCTTTCAAAGCAGGAACCTCAGGGGGCTTGTTACACCCCATTTTGTCTCCATGCATCCGACAGGTGATGCTGTTGCAGTTCTACAGCTGGAAGGAGGGGGCTTCAGACTGGTCTACACGGAAATAACTGAGGGGGGTGTAATTCCCACTGTACGGGGAGACAGATTTTTAGAGCTAGTTTTCCTGACCTGCGAATGTGTGTGTGATATCAGTCATTCTTCCCTGTCCGCACAGGGACAAAACAGAGAACTGTCTATATTTTTGTGATAAATAAAGCAGAGAGAGAGAAAGACACACACACACACACAACTCCCCACGCCAAACACCACACCCATTTGGGCATTTGCCTAGGACGTGGGAGATCCAACTTCTAGTTCCTGCGCTACCTGATTCAGAAAAAGGACTTAAATTTGAGTCTCCCACAGCCAGGCAAGTACCTTAACCAATCGGCCCTTTTGGCTATTCTGGGGTCTCTCCATCTTCCTAAATTCCTGGATACATCCTGGTGAAAAATGCTGGTGCAGACCCACTGTACATACGTCAGTACAGAAGCATCCCGCTTTGATGCAGCTCAGTTTTGACCTGGCGTACACCAGCCCCTGGATGGCTATGGGGCTGGAGGGCTGGGAGGGGCAGCAGAGCTGGTGGCCTCTCGGACACTAGCTCAAATCATGACCTACGTGAAAGGAGGCAGGTTGTTCTCAGCCTTATGCCAGGGTCTCTTCTATCACAAGAACCGTCATCACAATCGGCATTAACTGGCCCCCTTGTTCACAGTCCGAGAGGCCGAACATCGAATAAGCCACGATGACTGAATGCCCCCCTTCCTTCCAGCACTGAGCCCCTCACGCACTGGAAGGGAAGCCAGCCTGACAGGGGTTCCTGGATAAAGAAGGGCCTTCGGTCTCCACCTTTCCCCAGCACTATAACCCAGACATGGGCAGAGACATCTCCAGGTTTAAGGCTGAACCTGTCTTGTGCTTCTCTAGAGTCACCCCCAAATGTTGCTCATCCATCCACACCGCAACACTCCCAAATTCACACCCTTGGTTACAAGACGCCTCCTCAAGGCCACGGAATCAAAGCCTGGCTTTGCATGTTTAAAGGGAAAATGCTGCCAGTCAAGATATTCTCTACAGTTCCTTGCCAAGGGGCCAAAGCTTCTGATTATTCACCAGGGCTTCCCGCAGGAAAGCTTGAAAGGGCACCAGGTTCCACCTATAGACACATACCCAGCAGAAAACATTAAACCATCCTCCGTGAAGGAGCACGAGGGACCGTGGAGGGACAACGAATCCACTAGGAGAACCAAACTGAAATAAACCAACAACAACTTAGCCGGAATGGGAAACAGCCAGGAACCCCATTCAGCTCCAGCGAAGACTGGGAGCCCAGCTAGGAAGAATTTGCTTTGCTTTAGAATGGTGGTACCCCAATTTTAACCACCTGTGAACCCCTTTCACTAAAATGTCACATCTCGCGAACCCCCTCCTAAAAATGAATATTTCCAGGGATTTTCTCCTTTACTGGAGTATAAATTATAAGACCAGTGATCTTAGAAATTTAAAATTTGTTTTATGACATGCTCATTACACACTATTTATTATTATTTATGATTTCAGTATTTTTATTACATTATGAAAACGGCAACACTCTTCCAAGATCTCACTTTCGTAGCTTGTATCACTTTGAATTGTTCTAAGAAAAGGCTCCTGTGTTCCATCAAGGAGTATCAGATGTGAAACAGCAGGAAGCGATTTAAGAAGCCAACTCAAAGAGTTCCTCCTACACAAGCATTCAGGTCTTGAGCAGTCCAAGCAAACAACGCACGTTACAACAAAGCTTAAACTTGTTCTTCATAATAGTTTTAAAAACAACACTAGCTGCCTATTTCATTTTAAAAACAGCAAAAAATATCCACCTCCCTTTCCATTTCTTACATGGAGTCTTGAAGTTTAAGTCTCCTCAGTGTGATAGAGATGCTTGCTTTGATCTGCTTAGCTCTTGGAAGTCCAGGGGCTCCGGGCTGCTGGCCCCATGCTGCTCTGGGTCCCTAGGGACAACTCTGTCAGCCATTAGGGAATTGTTTCCCAAGAACCCCCTGTAACATTTCACATACCCCAATTTGGGAGCCATCGCTTTCAAAGGAGGCTTCTCCCTGGAAAGGTGCCCAGGACAGAGGATGCAGCGAGAAGGGAGGCACCTAAGATGTGGGGCGACGCCTCCTAGCCAACTCTTCTTTCATACCAGAAGCTGATGGTTCCCCCCACTCCCCCCACCAACCCTTGTGGCCACCAGTAATGGCCCCAGAGCAGGGCTTAATTAAACTCGCTTCTGCAGAGTCAACATGCCGGAGATGAAACCTATTAAGGAGATAACCACTCGCACTGGATATGGCCCGAGGGAGCAAACGGGTGGTCGCGCCAGCCGGGGGGGAGGCGTGCTGAAGAGCAGTGACCTTTCCAATTCAATTTACTGAAGGCCTATCTGACAACAAACGATGATCTTTAGAACCCAATCTCTGAATGCAGGAGGCTATAGCAGACTGGGACTCCGGAGCTGGGGGCAAAGGCTGGGAAGAGACAGACCGACCTCCCCTGTGTGGATCTGGGAGCGTTCACTTCCCCTCCCCGTCCCCAGAGGAAGAGCCCCGTCTAGGGGGACCAGAGCTGGCCGCCTTCCAAGAACTCAATCCGGCCCTTTGCTGCGCGTCCATTTCTTGTTATGATTTATTTAGCACTGGGGATGCATCGAGCTGATTTCCAGAGAACGGCATTGTTTCAATATTTCCAATGCACTCAGGTTGGCAACTGAGCCAGCCCAGGAGGGGGAGAGAGATTTTGATTTTCATTCCATAAGGGCTGTCTGAGTTATTATTATTTGCATCACAAGAGTAGGGGAAGGCCAGGGCCCTATTATACCAGGTGTTGTACAGACCCATAGAGAGCCCCAAAGAGCTTCCAATCCCCACAGATACAGCACACAAAAGGGGGGCGAGGGAAAACAGAGAAGGGACGTCCTTGGCCCACAGCACAAAGTCAACGAGACTTAAGCACCTTCCCTGAATTTGGGCCAGCGAGAGAACTTGACCACTGGGCCACAGAGATCAAAGGAAAACCAACCCATCCCTAGAAGATTCGTGAATGTTTATAAATGCGATAGAAATGCAACACCGCTGCAAACATTATTATTGCAAGGACATTTTCCCCTGCTTCTCCCAGGCCGCCTCTACTAAGTGGGGGCAGGGACGCTGGTGTCTAGCTTCAATGGCTCACAAGGCATTAAAAATACATAAATAAGCACTTTGTAACCCAGCCACTCCCTTCCACGGATCAAGCTTCCTAAATTCTCTGTTTAAGCTGGATGAGTTTAGTGCTTCCGAGAGCGAGGAGTCAACAGCACCGACTAGAGAGAAAGGACCAAGCCAGGAAAAGGCTCCCCAACCCGGAGCAAGCACTGCCCGGCGCGCCCACAGCCTGACCTCGGTGCTGCCCGCCTCCCTCGACCCGTCTGCTCGCCCGCAAATCCATGAAATACAAGTGGATGGCTTAAAAAAGCTAACGAAGGGCAGTTAGCGCATTACATGGAGCTGCTGGGGAGTTCTGGTTCTCTGCAGCCCGAGGATTATTTCATTTCATCTTTAATGACCATTTTGGGGAGGAAACGCCGGGAAAGCCCCTTAGAGAAGAAGCCTGCGTCTCTGCCGCAAGGCGAGCGTGGAGATCCCCGGCTGGGCGCCAAGACTAAATGCCACCAGGCACTCGCAGGTGGACAGCAACGGCCCCCGGTCCTACCAGAGCCGGATGGCAGCGCTGACCAGGAGGTAACCTGCCTCCAGCCCCCGGCGCTCAGCCTCTCCGGAGGAGCCTGCTCATGTCCTAGGCATACCAGCATCTGGAGCCCTCTGCTCCCGGGCAGCACCAAAGCAAGTTTCATCCACACGCCCTGCCAGCAACGGGCCCCGACCCTCTGTGCCAGGCCCAGGCTCAGGACCCGCTGGGCACTTGTCCTGTCCGCAGGCAACAACAGTCCTCAGGGCAGGGGGCCCCGTTCCCAGCCGCAGGCCGGAGATACAATTTGCCAGGGCAACAGAACATTACAGTGGGCCGGCGGATTTGAGCGGGTGCCCTGTATCTCAGCCGAAGTCCCCTCTTCCCACCCAGTCCCTTCGTGGGTAGGGGCACTAGCCAAGGACCGGGGTTCAATTTCCTGCAGTGCCACAAACTTCCCCTGTAACCTTGGGCAAGTCACTTAGTCTCTCGGGCCCAGAACCTCAAAGGCATTTAGGAGCCTAACTCCCACTGAAAGCCCTTAGCTCCCCATCTATGCAATGAGGATCACCGTGTTTTCGTACCCCACAGGGTGCCGTGAGGATAAATGCACTGAAGACCACAAAGTACTTTGGGGTCTACTGGTGAAAAGCACTCTCAGAGATATTATTATCTTGGCGTTAATGCTCCGGGCTGGGCTTTCCCTGCCAAGTTCATAACCAGCCCGTCACACCCAGCGGCGTAACGCACTTTGCACCAGGCAACCTCCCCACACGTTATCAGCCCCATTTCACAGACAGGGAAACCGAGCCACGTCAGTGGAAAACATGGGGCCAGCCTCGCGTCTCTCTCCTTGGGTCGCGCCGGATATTGGGGTGAGCCGGACGCCACTGGCTGCAGTGCTCATGACTAGATTCTAGGCCCCGTGTTACAAAGATACGTCCTTTGGGTTCCATACTCATTTGTACTGGCGCCAGGCGTAGACGCTCTCCCTCCCTATATGCAATTGCCAAGATTTTCATAAGCGACCGATTCTGGGCGTTCAGCCTCTGAAATGAGCCTGATTTTATCTCCTCCTGATAGAGGTAGTGAAGAATAGGCCACAAAACTGCTTCTCTTTTCCTGTTCAAAGAGCAAGTGCAGGATGGGAATCAGTTTCTAGAGGGGTATTCCAGGAAACGAGGTAGGATTCAAGACCCTCCTTTGCACAGATGATATAGTGTGTGTGTGTGTGTGTGTGTGTGTGTGTGTGTGTGTGTGCGCGCGCCACTGCCCTCTACAGGCTGAAACCAGAACTGCTCAACTGTGCATCATAGGCCCCATACAGCTAACAGTCAGTGGTGATTCTCCCTTAACTCAAGAGCAAAGCCCTTACACGCTTTTGAGGTGGATCCAAGTTCCCCCCCAGCTAATGCCTTCAAGCTCCAAGTACCCATGGCCTGCAACGTAGCAACAATTCAGTCCTGAGCGGCCACTAATTTATCCGTTGAGATGGACGGGAGGTGCCTGCTGCAGGAACATCTGCCTCCTGTGGGGTTCTTGCACCTTCCTCTGCGGTATCAGGAGTATGTTGGAGACAGGCCCTGGGCTGGATGGACCATGAGAATCACAATTCCTACGACAGCGTTCCGAGTTTGGGATCCACGAGAATCTGGGAGTCTGCTTAAAACAACAGAGTATTTCCATGGCCTATGCTTTAAAAATGTAGGTCTATGTTTATCATTTAGCTAGTTATAGAGATATAAAGGAAAGAATCAAAACCACTGTCAAAACCACTGTCTAAAATCACTGGCAACTTTTCTCACTGTGACAGTTGAAGGCCCTGTTCTTAAGCCAAGGCCTTTGGCAAAGCCCTGGGAGCAGTCATCAGCTGGGAAGCATTCGGTAACATCCTCACATTCCAAACTAGTCATATTGAAATGAGGCAATGGGGCAGTTAGAAGAGTGATCTGATTTATCACCTCCAGAGAAAGGGAAGAGCCTAGAAGATGTAAAAGGAAATTTAGTTTGATCGTTTTCTGTTTGGTAAGAACTTGCTTATTGATAGGACACAGGTGGGAAAACCTTCTGTCTTTACAGATGTAGCTGTGAAATTCTCACGTCTATATTATAATGTCATGACAGTTCCCACTTTGCTATTGTTTATCGGCATGGTCTCTGTCTGGTTCGGTGATTGCTTCGGTCTGCTGTATAATTATTTTTGCTGGGTGTAAACTAATTAAGGTGGTGGGATATAATTGGTTAGCTAATCACGTGACAATAGGTTAGGATTGGTTAGGTAAATTTCGGTAAAATGACTGGCTAAGGTAGAGCTGAGACTATTCCGATATAAATTAGGGACAAACAGGAAGTTAAACTGGGATTCGAAAATAAGGAAAAAGGGGCTTGGATTTAAGCTTGTTAGAAGTTCACCCCAATAAACATCGAATTGTTCGCACCTTCGGGGATTGTTGCTCCCTGTTCACGCGAGGAAGACCAGGGAAGTGGGAGGGTGAAGGAATAACACCATCATCCCCCCCACAAAGGGGACTAGCGGAGGCTCTCCCCCGTTTCCGCACTAGTCTGAAACTGCCAAGGGACTGCACGGCCCTCTAGCAGCAAGGGGCTTCCCAGCCGCATTGATTCATTCTAGGATATTTAAAAGCACAGCAGGAAAAGTGGAGAGTTGATCACAGCACACTTCCCTGCCCATACCCGTCCCCGCATTCCTCACAGTCACAGCTGCCCCGGTACCATCCAGCCCTCCTCTCGTTCCCATCTTCTCTCTACCCCGTGCCTCTGCAGCACAACTGCCACCAGCCTTGTCCCCTCCAGACAAACGGACACACCCGCCGCCCAGATCTTGGCTCATCAGCCCAGATGCTGCATTGGGAATCTTCTCACCTGGGCAAGACTGCAGTGCCCATTCTCCTCTTGATCTCTAGCAGGGCATCACCCACCCTCTACCAAGGACCAGCAATAGGCCACGGCCCTGGGGGACAGAAGGAGGAAACTGAGGCACAGGGCAATGACGGTAAATCAGAGCCCCCAGGGGCGCAGCTGGTTGTCCTATGGAACTTCACATGGCCGTGGGAGAGGCATTCGGATGCCTGTGGGTGCATCTCGGGGGCTCCTCTCATCACCCCCACGCAGCGGCACAAGAAATCTCACCCCCCAGAAACGCCCACGGAGGGAGCCTGGCGAAGTGCCTGGGAGCAGAGCGTCTCACCGACACGCCCCTCTCTGCTCCCAGCGCCGCTTGGCACCAGCCGGACACACGGGGAGAGCGCGGGCACGGCCAGGGATGGATTAGCCGCCAGCAGATATTTTCACACGGGGAGTAAACGCTGATAAGCCCAACGTAAGCGTCCAAGTCACAGCCAGGCAGGGGCGGGGGGGGGGTGGGGACACCGTCCCTCCTTACTACACAGTCCTCACGGGAGGGAGGGTCGGTCATTCCCATGGCATCTGCCACAGCACAAGAGCGCTCCGGATTGGCTCCAAAGAGCCAGAGACGCGCCATACACCCTTCCATCCGTCACAGGTGTCCCTGCCCACTCCAGGCGGCTGGATCCTTCGCCCTGCCTCACACCCGGATTAAGGGACACCTCACACCCTGGCCCTTCTGGGGCCCATTCCCACCTCTGCCTGGGTTTTGCCTCGGAGCTCATGCTGCAGCACCCAGCCCCTGCGTGATCTCCGACGCAGAGGATCACAGGAGGTCGGGGTCAGGGTTTACGCCAGGGAGAGGACCTGGGCATGAGGTGGGTGTGCCAAGCTCTGGAGTTTCTCTCGGGAGGGAAGACTGCGCGAAGGCTAGGAGCTGCGGGTCCCCTCCCATTGGGAGAACGAGCCCCCTCGCCTGGAGCTTTGCACTGGTGACCCCTTTGCTGTGCCCCATCCTGGCGCCCCACAGAACCCGTCCCGGTGCCCCACAGAACCCATCCCGCAGCGCCACGGCTCACAGCAGCCCTCTTCCAGCCAGCCCTGCTCAGGTGCCAAGCAGGGGCTGGGTTGGGGAGGGCTGCGGGGGGACCGGTTTGTAACGCCCAGAGAAGGCTCCAAGGGGGACGTCCCACCCAAACACCCGGACAGGCCGGATCTTTGCTCCCTGCCTGCACGGGTCGTTCCAAAGTCTGGAGCAGGGAGTGGCGGGCGTTTGGAAACCAGGGCACTGACGCTTTGCTGGACGGCCCCCCACTGCCACCGCCCCCCTCCTCCAAGAAGCAAACCCAGAGCGACTGCCCGACATTCCTTACCACCCCAACACATGCAAACAATAGATACAAACAGAGGATCACATGCTAGCTGGGGGATCCGGCAGGAACATGGTATGCTGGGACAGGGGGGCACCCGGACTGCTGTTACCCCACAGAGTCAGCTCCCCAAATCCGTCTCAGAGCCAGCGAGACGCCGGCCGGTCACAACACTGGGTCACAACAGGGCGATGACATTCAGAGTCAGTGCAGCGCTGCTGATTCAAGAGGGCACATCCCTCCCGCCCCAACTTCCTCAGCGACAGGAGAGCTTCGAATCTCATCCGACAGCCCAGAGCGGCAACCCCGACCCCGTCCCCTCGGGGAGCTGGAGACGGGGGACCCCAGAGCCCATAACAGAGACCGTGATTGACGGGCAACTGACTCCAGGCAAGTCGCTTACTCAACTGGAATTTAAGGAAGAGAAACTGACCCCAATTAACCATTTCCCTGCCAGCACGGATCAACGGGAAGAGTTTATTAAATCCCCATTTGCTAACGTGCATTAACATCCTTTCTAACATTTACTGTAATTAGGCCGGAAAGGTTGCACTTTTAATTGTTTGATGTCAATAAATGGCCATTTTGTCCTTCCACTCAAAGCCCAAACAGGAGAAATCGGGCACTGAAATTTCAGGTGGGGGGGGGGGGAGGGAAACGTGAAGAACAGGAGGGTAGTCAATACTCCCTTCCACGACTGTGAAATCCAGGCCAGGATTTAGGGAACCCCTGAGACCACTTCTGCGCTGAACCGGGTGCAGTCCTTGGACTGTAGCTAACAGGAATCAGTGCACCCAGTCACGGGGTTGTGTCCTGGGCTGCTCTTGTGAGTCAATGGCCGTGCCAGGACAGCTACACCCAGCCCTCTGGGGGATCAGGGGGGAGCGAGAGGAGAGGTCAGACTTCCACAGTCCCATGATTCCCTGGGAGCTATCCCATAATTCCCTCACCGTCCAAAAGAAAATCAGCCAATTTCCCAGCATGCCCACTCAGGTGAGCTGCTTCCATAGCAACCGGCTCCTGATCTGGAGCCGCCCTGCAGCAGGGATCAGCCCCCAGGCACAGGTACCAGGGGAGGCTGCAGAGAGCTGGTGTCAGCGGATCCAGCAGGGAGACAGCACCCACCGCCTGGGTCCACGGCGGCAGCACACGGGCTCACTTTGGGCCACGCTCACGAGCACAGAATAGTGCCACTCGATTGTGCCAATCACCCTGGGCGCTGGAGAGCCAGAGGGGACCCCAGCATTTGTCTGTGCCCAGAAGCCTCCAGAAAGAACCCCCGTCATAGCCAGAACAGCCAGGCCCTGTCCCAACCCCGAGAGACACTCCAAGCTCTTGCTCCAAGTTCAGGATTCGGACACGCTTTACACTGGGTAACCAGAGGGGCGTGGAGCAGCAAATACTCTGGTTTGGTTGAAGAGCTCCCTCCACGGAGCAAACGGCACCTGGAGTCTGCGGTCTCCTGCTAGCGATGAGCTTGATGTGGATGAAACAACATGGAAGAAGCTGGAGCTAAACATCACTACCCATCAAAAGTCACAGACGGGGCGCCCTGCAATCCTGGAGGGCAGCGCGGAACCAGGGAGGAGGACATGAGGGGAAAGGTTGTGAGATCTTTTATAACCAGGCTCTGATCGTGCTGAGCAAACCCACTCCGAGATGGCCAAGAAAAACCTCCCCGCTGTCAAACGCAAGCACCCAGACGTGGTTCATCTGGGGGCTGAGCCCAGATCTGAGCTGTCTCGTTCCATCACCCACACCCAGAAGTCAGGGCTCCAGGAGCGAAACGAACGTCTTAGCCAGCATGTAAACAGTGAAATAATAAAGCTGTTCATTTAACCAAGTCTGCCACAGATCAATAGCAAAATGTGCCGTTCAGCTTAATAGATTATTGATACTCAGCATAAGAATCCACCGGCTTTACCGCTCCTAGGGTGGAGGGTTACACGGTATTTATAGCCCAGGTAGGTCCATATAAATAGATTGTGGCCCTTATTGCATATTCAATATCAGGCCCACTGGCCTCATTAGGGGGAAAACTGTGCCTGTCTCTTTTGAAAAACAAAATCACTGCTAGGCGCGCGCACACGCTAGGAAAATACCACGCAAAGGGGCCACATTTAAAAACCACCGGGGTGGAGATGAGGAGTGACCGGCTCCGCTAGTCCGGATCATTCAGTCCAAGGAGCACTTGTTCGGTGTCTCCCAATTCGCCCGCGTTTGCAACCATCAGAGGAATGAACGAACACGAATCTTTTCCTGCCAGCCTCAGACGTATTAAAAGAATCCGTTAACGCACAAGAGACTGCCCGTGGAGAAGCAGTGAAAGGAGGCTGCTATGTGACCGGCAGGGTCATTTCTCGGCAAGAAGCCAGGCCCTGGGACTTTTCCCCTCTCCCTTGGGATGGGGACATCAGCCTGTCCCTTTAATGGTGTGGGGGGGAGGTTTCAACCTGCAACACGAGTGTCCTGTCAATCAAGCCCCATCCCAAGGCAAGTCCATCCCTACCCCCTAAGGCTGGGGGAGTTGGCCCATTCACTGCAGCACTGGGGTGGGGGCACGCTGGCGAGCAGGGCTGCCTGGCCCAGGGATTGGCCCTTCCCACTAAGGCCAGGCTACCCAGCAGGCACTGAGCAGCGACTCCTGCCCCTGAAAACCATCCCACTGCCCCCACCACACTGTCCAGCCGGCACCCTCCGGCGGGACGCTGGCATGAGAGCCCCCCCCAGGCACAGCCCTGCCAGAGCCAGCCGCAAACCAGAAACCCAGTGGGTGTAAATTGGGGGGAGGCATAGGGCCAGGCGGGGACAGTGCCCGGGACAGAGCAGCCCCTGCCCGCCCCGCCCCGCCGCTCGGCGGGTGGTGCCAACCTAGCAACTTTTTTGTGCCCCTGCCGGGGCGGGCAACACCAACCCTCCCCCGCTTCCCTGTGACAATCCAATGGCACCCGATCACCCCCCCCCCCAGTATTAGCATCGCTCAGCCCCCACCCCACCCCACTCAGCGCCTGCACCGGCCTGTGCAAATCCCGAATGCGGGAGGAGCCAAGGCAGCCCCCAGCCCCAGCCCCGCTCCCCTGGGGGGGGCCGGGGAGATGCACCCGCCCACGCCCAGCGGGGAACCCACTTGTCCCTGACAATGCAGCCCGGCCCGGCCGCAGCCCCTGGGGAGGGTTGGGGGGTCGTCGAGTGGGGGGCGCAGCCGCGGGAGACCCCCCCCCAAAGGCACAAACAATCCTCCCCCATCAACTTTCCGGGGCGCGGCCCTGGAACCGGGGAGGGGGGGCCTCGAAGGACCCATCGGAACCGCCGCACCGAGGGGAGGGGAACCATGATGATCCCCTTAGCGGGAGGGGGGCAGGTAGTGCCGGGGGGGGTAGTGCCCGTGGCGGGGGGGGAGGAGCGGGGGTGGTGCCGCTCTCGGACGAGGGAGGACGTTCGACCCCCCCCCCCCCCGGGGGGGGGGGGGGGGGAAAAGGAGGACCCCCCCCCCGGTTGCCCTGGACGGGGGGGACGCCCGGGGACAGGTGTCACTCACCAGCGCAGCGTGGCCGGCCAGCAACAGCAGCAGCAGCGCCCGGGGCCCCGGCATCTTCGTGCTGGGCGGGGATGGGGGGCGCGTTTCCTTTGTTCCCGATGCCACCGAGCGGCCCCGGAGCTGGGCCGGGGGTGGGGGGCGCAGGGCGGCGGCGGCGGCGGGGGGTGGCCGGAGCTCCCGGCTGGGGCTGGGCTCGCTGGGTCCGGCCGGGCTGCCCGGCTCCCGGTCGCGCTGTGCGGCTCCTTCCTGCCCGCCGGCCCCCGGCTCTGCCTCCGAGCCGCCCCTCGGCAGGAAACGTGCGCGGCCGGTCCGCCCCCGTCCCTCCCTGCGCGGAGCCGAGCCGAGCCGAGCCGGGGCGAGCGGCGGGACGCAGGGGCTGCGGTGCCCCCTACCGTGGGCTTCCCCGCGGCCCGGGCTCCGTGGGGCGGGGAGCGCCGCCCCCGCGGGGTGGAGAAGCGAGAAGCGGGGTCCCCTGGAGCCGGGGGGGCAGCTCAGGGGTCCAGGCTAGGGGAGTGAAATGGGCACAAAGTGTAGAGTCCAACACACACAATTCAACACCCCCCACCCGCACACACACAATTCAACACCCCCCACCCGCACACACAATTCAACACCCTCCACCCACACACACACAATTCAACACCCCCCACCCGCACACACACAATTCAACACCCCCCACCCACACATACACAATGCATCACTCCCCCCCTACACACACA
>ML677388.1:11739521-11763905 GCA_007922305.1 Dermatemys mawii
CACACACACTATTCAGCACCCTCCACCCACACATATATAATGCATCACTCCCTTCTACATACACACACTATTCCGCAGCCCCTTACACACACACACACACACACACAAAATTCAGCACCCGCCTACACAAACACACAATACAGCAGCCCCAACACACATATACACAATGCATCACTCACGCCCTACACACACACACACAAAATTCAGCACCCCCCAACACACACACAATTCAGCACCCCCTTATACACACAAATCCACACCCCTACACACACACAATTCCACACACCCCTACACAATTCAGCAGCCCCCAACACACACATACACAATGCATCACTCCCCCAATACACACACAATTCAGCACTCCCCCTGCACACACACAATTCACCACCCCCTCTACATATACCACACACAATTCAGCACCCGCCCCCACACACGCACACAATGTATCACTCACCCCCAACACACACAGACACACCTTCCCCTTGAGATAGGTGCCCATCAGCCCTGCTAGGTTTGTGCTACTGCCAAAGTCCTAGGGAGGGGCCCTAATCTCCTCCGCCACCCCCAGACTGTGTGTGTGTGGAAAAATAGACCCATGAAAAATACACAACCTCACCAGCCCCCCACTCAGCACCGCCCTCTACTGGCTCCATTTATGATCCCACCTCTTCCCTCGGCCTGCAGCACATTGGCCATTATGGCCACGATCCTGCAGTCAGGCCTGCTGATGCGGCCACCTGGGCTTACGGTGCGCCCGGACAACTAGCCAGGTCGGAGAGGAGCCGCAAGAAGGATCTGAGGTCTGGAAACCTGCCTGACAGCAAGAGGTTTAAGGCAGGGAGTTCTCGATCTTCTTCTTCCTGCCTTCACCTGCCCCGCTGGCATGCTATAAAACAGGGGTGGGCAAACTACAGCCGTTCCACGCTGCTCCCCCATTCCCCGGAGCGGCCCTGGACAGTGCTGCAGCGTTGTCCAGGGCCAATCCTGGATGCGGAGCGCTGAGGCTCCGGGAGAGCGGGGAGGCAGAAGTAAGCAGCATGGTAAGGGGGTGGGGGGGTCGGATAAGGGGCAGGGAGTTCCGGGGTCATTCAGGGGACAAGGAGCAACATGGACTGGATATTCTGAGGGGGCAGTCATGGGTGGGGGTCGGATAGGGGGTGGGGCCTTCCCTACCCAGCCCTCCGTACAATTTTGGAACCCCAATGTGGCCCTCGGGCCAAAAAGTTTGCCCAGCCCTGGTATAAAAACTCCACCACCTACCTGTGCCACAACGACTGGTTTTCTGCCTGTTAAACCTGGGGCTGGCAATAGGGGGCAGAAGCAGGGCAGCTGTCTGGCCTGGGGTTTCACTCCACAGGGAGCACCGCAAAGCTAAACGGCTCAGGCTTCTGCTTTGGCCCCAGGGGCGGGATTCGGGGCACTGGGCTGCACCCCGTGCAGTGAGGCTTTGACTATCTGCCCTGGGCCCCAGCGAGTCTAATGCCAGCCCTGCTTGGAAAATCCCCTGAAACCTGCTCGTGGCCCCACTGGGAACCTCCGGGGCCTTGGTTGAGAACCACTGGTTTAAGGCACTCTCTCTCTCTCTCTTTGGCTCTTTAATGTAGCGAAGAACTGGTGGCCGGGAAGTGAAGCTAGACAAAGTCTGATGGCAAAGTCCGGGACAGTGTCCTGGCGGGGAGTTGCTACTGCTGGGCCTTGAATCACTAGGCCGTGCCCAGTAGGCTGGCAGGGTTGTGTTACAGCCTGGGCTCTGGCCAATAATCCAACAGGAGAGCGGTGGGGGCGGGGGGACTGGGTCATTGCGCCAGGGAGGAAAAGGGGAGGTTCGTTAGCAGGGAGCATGTAGCCGTCAGAATCCAGCCCACGGGTAAGTGGAGGTTCCTGGGCAGTCTGGCAAGAGGAGAGACATTCACTCCGTACATTAGGGACATCGGGCCTCCTTTCCCTGGAGCTCTTGGGAGCCTCGTGAGGATTCTCTCCTCTTAACCGAAGGGGCCGGGGTATGAAACCCGTAACAAAGATCTTTCTCCCAAGTGTGTTCCCAGGGTTTGAGTTAAATGGGAACTCAAAGAACATTCATGGATCAAAATAAACATAGCTTCCCCTCCACAGCGTTCATTGACACCTGCCAGGTCAGAACCCCCGACAGGTTCTCCAGCCTTCCCAAGACTCTTCTGGGAGAAACCAGGTCACCAGAACTAAAATGACACAAAACAAAAGTATCCAGGCCTTTTTTATTCACTATAAAAAGCAAATCATAGAATCACAGGATCTCAGGGCTGGAAGGGACCTCAGGAGGTATCTCGTCCAACCCCCCTGCTCAAGGCAGGACCAACCCCAACTAAATCATCCCAGTCAAGGCTTTGTCAAGCTGGGCCATAAAAACCTCTAAGGAAGGAGATTCCACCACCTCCCTAGGTAACCCATTCCAGTGCTTCCCCACCCTCCTAGTGAAAAAGTTTTTCCTAATATCCAACCTAAACCTTCCCCACTGCAACTTGAGAACATTACTCCTTGTTCTGTCATCTGCTACCACTGAGAACAGTTTAGATCAGGGGTAGGCAACCTAAGGCACAGGTACCAAAGGTGGCACGCGAGCAGATTTTCTGTGGCGCGCACACTGCCCAGGTCCTGGCCACCAGTCTGGGGAGCTCTGCACTTTAATTTAATTTTAAATGAAGCTTCTTGAATGTTTTAAAAACCTTATTTACTTTACATACAACAACAGTTTAGTTCTATATTATAGACATAGAAAGAGACCTTCTAAAAACGTTAAATGTATTACTGGCACGCTAAACCTTAAATTAGAGTGAATAAATGAAGACTCGGCACACCACTTCTGAAAAGTTGCCGACCCCTGGTCTAGATCCTTCCTCTTTGGAACCCCCTTTCAGGTAGTTGAAAGCAGCTATCAAATCTCCCCTCAGTCTTCTCTTCTGTAGACTAAACGATCCCAGTTCTCTCAGCCTCTCCTCATAAGTCATGTGCTCCAGGCCCCTAATCATTTTTGTTGCCCTTCTCTGGACTCTTTCTGATTTTTCCACATCTTTCTTGTAGTGTGGGCTCCAAAACTGGACACAGTACTGCAGATGAGGCCTCACCAATGTCGAATAGAGGGGAATGATCACGTCCCTCGATCTACTGGCAATGCCCCTACTTACACAGCCCAAAATGCCGTTAGCCTTCTTGGCACAAGGGCACACTGTTGACTCATATCCAGCTTCTCATCCACTGTAACCCCGAGGTCCTTTTCTGCAGAACTGCTGCCCAGCTATTCGGTCCCTGCTCTGGAGCAGTGCATGGGATTCTTCCATCCTACATGCAGGACTCTGCACTTGTCCTTGTAGAACCTCATCAAATTTATTTTGGCCCAATCCTCTAATTTGTTTAGGTCCCTCTGTATCCTGTCCCTACCCTCCAGCATATCTACCACTCCTCCCAGTTTAGTGTCATCTGCAAAGTTGCTGAAGGTTCAGTCCACGCCATCCTCCAGATCCTTGATAAAAATATTGAACAAAACCAGCACCAGGACGGACCCTTGGGGCACTCCGCTTGATACCGGCTGCCAACTAGACATGGAGCCATTGATCATGACCCGTTGAGCCTGATGACCCAGCCAGCTTTCTGTCCACCTTATAGTCCATTCATCCAGCCCATACTTCTTTAACTTGCTGGCAGGAATACTGTGGGAGACTGTAGCAAAAGCTTTGCTACAGTCAAGGAATAGCACATCCACTGCTTTCCCCTCATCCACAGAGCCAGTTATCTCATCATAGAAGGCTCTTAGGTTAGTCAGGCATGATCTGCTCTTGGTGGATCCATGCTGACTGTTCCTGATCACTTTCCTCTCCTCTAAGTGCTTCAGAATTGATTCCTTGAGGACCTGCTCCATGATTTTTCCAGGGACTGAGGTGAGGCTGACTGGCCTGTAGTTCCCCGGATCCTCCTCCTTCCCTTTTTTAAAGCTGGGCACTACATCAGCCTTTTTCCAGTCATCCGGGACCTCCCCCGATTGCCAGGAGTTTTCAAAGCTAATGGCCAATGGCTCTGCAATCACCTCCGCCAACTCCTTTAGCACCCTCGGATGCGGCGCATCCGGCCCCAGGGATTTGTGCTCGTCCAGCTTTTCTGAATAGGGGGAGGGCGGCTCTTTTTCCTCGCTACACTCTGCAGTAGTGCCTGGGGAGATCCTGCTTCCCACAAGCCAGCCCTCCTCACCCTGTCCAGCAAGTGCTTTTCCAAGCAGCTGTCTGGCTGGGGCTGAAGCTCCTGCTTAGCCAGATGTTTCGCTTAGACAAGCTCCCTAGATGCAGCTGCCTCCTTCAGGCCCCTGCTCACCACACATGACTGTGTTGCAAGCTCAGGCACTGAGTCACTGCAAGTGCTGGGATTAGAACCCAGAAAGCCCAGCTCCCCAGCTCCTGCGCTAACCAGTAGGCTCTTCTCCCCCAGCGGCATAGCTAGGGAATTCTGGCCCCAGGCTATTGGTTTGAGGGCTTTCTCCACAGCCCGTCACTGTGGTGTCTAAGGGCTCAGGCCCACTGTTCAGGGAAAGGTTCTCTCTACATTACAGATCCCTTCCCTTCCATGCAGACTCTATTGGGTCTGGGCACCAGGGGTATGTCTACACTGCAACCAGGAGCGGGTCTTCTTTTCCCCCTGAGGTGCCCAAAAGCTTGTCTCCCTCACCGACAGAAGTTGGGCCAATAAAAGAGATGACCTCACCCACCGTGTCTCAGCGGCATGTCCCGACAGTCCCTGCATTGGAAGTACTACAGATGCAGTGGAAACCCAGGGGCTCGCCGATAAAAGATAGGCACAAACTCACCAGGGGTCAGGCATCTTCCACAGCCAGAAGCTTAACTGCTGTAACGGTTCGTTTTCCCTCCTGCGTGGAATCTTCCCACCAGAATTTCCCTCCACTTCCTTTTATAAATCCAATTAAAAGAAGTTTCTAGTGGGATGCTAAATTATCATAGTGTGAATATTAGTCACTGCACATACATGCAGCGTGACAGTCTCCACCTCCAAGAGACAAAAACAGTGCGTGGGAAGAAGTATTATTATCCCTATTTTATAGATGAGGAAACCGAGGCACAGAGCAATCACACGGGGCATCTGTGGAAGAGAACCCAACTCTCCGTTCAGTGTCTTAACTACACGATCAAAGGAGTCCTGGCCCCTTTATTTCCCCATCTGTTAAATGGATGTGAGAGCTGTGAAAATGCATTCACTCCTCTGTGCAAAGCCCTTGGATAACAAGTGCCAAGTCTTATCATTGTCAGGTGGCCTGCGATAGCTCCCTGTTTAAAGAGAAGAAAAACCGATTTGCCTTCTACAGGTCCAGAAGGGAGGTGACAATCTGCGGTAAATTGGCAGCATAAGGCAAGGGATATAAATGATACGTGTAAAAGAAACAGCTAATTCCTACTAATGGATTTCACACACTTTCTGGGAAAAGCCTAAAAATATCCTTAAATTACCATAAAAAAGAAAATCGTATCTGAACGCAAAGCTTTGCTAAATAAACCCCACCCCCGGTGAGGTGATCAGCTGATAAGTACCGACCTGGCGAGAAGGTACGTGAGAACTTGAAGGCTCTTTACCTTAGAAAGTGGACGCTAGACAAATTCCGAGTAGAGATAAGGCACAAATTTAACAGTGACAGTAATTAACCACGGGAACAGCTTCCCTCGGGATTTGGTGGATTCTCCATCCCATAACATCAAGCCAGCGTGTCTTTCAAGCAGCTCTTGTCTAGCTCAGCGAGAACCTATGGAATCAGCGGCTCTGGCCCACGCTACCCCAGGCGTAAGACTAGAACAGGGAGAGGCAACCTATGGCACGGTGCCAAAAGCGGCACGCGAGCCGATTTTCAGCGGCACTCACGCCGCCCGGGTCCTGGCCACCGGTCCGGGGGGCTCTGCATTTAATTTAATTTTAAACGAAGCTTCTTATACATTTTAAAACCCTTATTTACTTGACACACAAAGCTAGTTTAGTTCTATATTACAGACTTATAGAAAGAGACCTTCTAAAAAGATTAAAATGTATTACTGGCAAGCGAACCCTTAAATGAGAGTGAATAAATGAAGACTCGGCACCCCACTCCTGAAAGGTTGCCGACCCCTGGACTACAACATTATAATGGGCCCTTCTGGCCCTAAAAGTCTATCCAGCTATTCACCTAAGGCTTGAAGTTAGGCTCCTAAATCTACAGCTGAGCATTGAAATAGACAGACTTGGTTTTTGGAGGGGTTGGAAAACACCGCCGCCCCAAGCTCCTGCTGAAGTCAATGAGAGCTTCAGGTTCTCAGCATCTCTGGACATCCAACCAGTCCCAGGTAGGATCCGAGAGTCAGGCACTGAGGTGTGAGAACCGTAGCCTGCGAAAGCGGAGACCTAGAGAACGAGAGAGTTGGAGACCGATGGGAACGTCGGGCAGATGGGGCCTCAGGAGGGCAGCTAGTCCACACGCCCTCACCATGCTGAGGCAGACTGTGCTTGAAGCGGGAAGAGAAAAGGTGGGGTCTCCCAAAACACTGCAGACAGCAGGGCGGAGATGGGGAGCAGGGAGCCCCGGGAACACTGAGCCGGGGAGTGGGGCCTGGGGCGCAGCAAAACCCTGATAGTGGTTCATCCATTCCAACACTCCCCAGATCCCCCACCCGCCCGCTTTTCTAGCCACGGGACAGAGCGCAGTTACCGGGAAGTCAGAAGGCACCACCGTGCTTTCAACAAAACAAACATTCTCCCCATTTGCAGATGAGAGCCCCAGAGCTGAAGCCCAGTGGGGAGGAACTGGGGCTCCCCTTCTCTCTGGGGTGACCAGGCTGGGGCAGAAAAGGAGCCCTAGCAGCAGCCCCTAGCTCTGTGCTCCCACTAAGGAAAGAGAGGCCAAGCCACAGTGCGGAGCAGACTCCTGTTCTTGGGAGAAAGAAAGGGCTTTGCTCAATCTCCTTTGAGCAAAGCATGCTGGGAAGGGAAGGGGCGGAGCCTGGAGCCCTATAAAACACAGGCTCTTTGAGCCCTGACTCAGTGCAGGGGAGGAGAGTGACTAGGGATGTACTTGGAAGGTCTGATTGCCTTTAGAAGCGCTCTAGGGGTGATATTACTAGGCTGGGGAACAGGGTCAGTGTCTTCTCTCCATGTCCACGTAAGAGCTGAACTCACTCTGTCCTCTTCTATCCAGCTGCTTCAGGGGGGCTCGGCAGGCCGGCTCGCCTGGCCTTTGCAACCGATGACAAGCTCCCACCTCCAGCCGCTGATGGCTCCATCTCTTGTCATGAGGTTTCTAGTCTTAGGACCTTTGGGGAGTTTTCTGAAAAGTGCCAGCTCCTGGCATGGGGCTCCCTGCTTTTGTTTCTTCTTTACAAGGGAGATTCGAGCTCCGGGGGGGGGGGGGGGGGTCGAACAGCTGCCCAGCGTGACCTGGGAGCACTCTGATGGCTCGGGCAGCAGAGGTTCAAAAAAGAGACTCCGGAACGCTTACTTCTGGGAATAGCTGAAGCCTGTGGGCTGGTGGTGCTGGGAGATCTCAAAGCAGGAGGCACCGGCCCCATTGTAAATGGGACTCGGAGAGGCAAAGTAACGTGTCCAAGGTCACACAGCCACTCAGTGGGAGAGCTGGAATAGAACCCAGGAGTCCTGACTGCCACTCCCTGCACTAGCGACTAGGTTGTGCTGACCCTCAGCTCCCACATCAAGGGAGGGATCTTTCCAGAAAGAAAAGGCTTTCCAGGCTCTTGCCCCTCAAGATCTTAGACAGCAGTTGCCCAGGCCAAGGAGCCAGCTACTCATCAGGCGCTCAGGCAGCCCGCGGATGCAATAATCAACCAGGCCTGGGCCATGTTGACAGGGGGATGGTAGGGGCAGAGGTTTGGGCTCATGCCCATGACACGAGGCTACCTAGAGGGGGCGTGTGGGACCTTCCCACACACGCACACCCTGCCGAAGGGGTCTCTCTTCCCCTCAGGAAGTCGGGGGGAGGGAGGCAGATCTCAGCTGGAGACGGTTTTTCATTCACACAAGAGCATTGGGGAGGGAATTTTCCAAAGGCAACCGACTAAGGGGGGCAGATTTTCCCAAGCGTTCACCCGCTGCCCCACTGAGGCTGAAAAATTGGGCATCGTGGCATCCAGCCCCCACCCCACCCCCCCGCCAAGAGAGCAGGATCTCAAAGCACTTTATAAACATCCAAGGGCTAAGCCATGCAACCCCCCCACCACTCTCCCCCCAAAGAGAGGTGTATTTACCCCCCACCCCAGTACGAGCAGCAACAGCGCTGCGGTTAGAAGCCAGGAACCCCGATCTCTTTCCACGGGCTCTGTGTGTTACCACGTCCAGCAGCAAAAGCAGGCCTGTCACATTTGCAGCCTTCGCAGGTTCCCGTTGTTGGAGAGAAGGTGGCGGCTTGCTCACGCCCTCTGTTGCAAGGGAACGATCCTGTAGCCTCGCCAGCTCCCAGAGAAGGGAAGAAGCAGAGCAATCCCACCGTGCAGCGCACGAGGGAGGGAGGCGTGCGTTCACCTGCACTTGCACGGACGTCACGTTCAAGTCACTGCTCCAGTTTTGCAGTCAAGGCCAGGGACCAAGAGCCCAGTGGTCCAGGGCTCTGAGCCGGGTGTGGTCGCCCATTGGGGTGGCAGACTGCTAGGAGCGGGTGGTGTCTAGACCCAGGCAAGGCACAGGGCAACGGGGAATCAGGACCAAGATTTTGACTCTTGTAAAAGAAGCTGAACAATCCAGTTTCCAGCAGGGGCTTTTCCTAAAACCCTTTAGCACAGACAGGAGCGTGTGGGGTTAATCCAGACCCAGAGCTCCGGTTCTCCCTGCTCAGGAAGCCCAGGCTCAGGGCTATTCAGGGCAGGCAGCGTCTGGGGGTCGCTTAACCCGGGATTTCCAGTTATTGCAACGCTTGCTAGGAACTGAAGTGTCTCATTATGAAATAAGCCTTAATGAAGTTTTCAGAGCTGGAGCCTTAATAGGTTGTGCTGCTCGTCTGTCTCCCCGGGGCGGTGGAAATTCTTCTCTTCCCTTCCCCCGCCCCCAGGCCTTCTGCAAACCTCTGGACGGCTTACGAGCTGTGAGTTTATCAGCCCAGCGGGTTGGCGCTCTGGAGTGGCAGAGGCAGCTAATGAGTGGCTCTAGAAAGACCTCACCGGGGGCAGCGCTGAGACACATGCCAGCCAGAGACGGGGCTGCCATGAGCCCTCCACTCCAACCGTCCCTAGACTGTGCGTACAGGCCGATCTGGATCCCTACTGTGGGGATCAATCCCGTAACATCCCAAGGCCTCGTTCACAAGGAAACAGCCTGGTGCTGGGCTTAGGGCCACGGGCCTGCCCTAGACCCAGCATGCCAGGAGCTCTGAAAATGCAACCCCTTTGTTGTCTGCGTACTGCACCTGTATGTTTCTAAGCGCTCCCCCTGCATGCAGCGTTTGCAGAGCAGCAGTGGCCTGCTAAAGTGGAGATGCACACACTGCGCTCTCCTCACCCCATCTGTGTACACACACACACACACACACACACACACACACACACACCAGCAGCAGTCTGATAAGGAGGAGATGCACACACTGTGCTCTCCCCACCCCATCTGTGTGTACACACACACACACACACCCCAGCAGCAGTCTGATAAGGAGGAGATGCGCACACTATGCTCTCCCCACCCCCATGCGTGTACGCGCACACACACACACACTCCTCCCTCTTTCAGGCTGTTTTTCCCCCCCCCATCAGCTAAACTAAGCAGCTTGGCGTCTGCTCCTGGTGATTCTAGGTATTGCAAAACTCAGGGTGGGTTCTGTAGCTTCTTCTTACGCCCAACGGAAGACAAAACTGCTCAGAATCTTCATTTCCGACCCTAGAGAGGCTGATGCAGCGTCCCACAGAAAGCAACGAGGTGAGAGGTAACTCTGGTGGGCGGGGTTTCCTGGATAGTTTCCCCTGGCTGAATCTAGATGCTTGAGTAGGATCCCCAGAGGCGCTTAGATGTTACAAGCCTGAGCCTGGCGGTGCCTGACCTTCCGGTGCCTAGAAAGTCACTGGCCCAACACTGCGCTGGAGACAGGCGTCCACCTCTACTAACGCTCCGGGAACAGCAGAAGCAATTTCTGAACTGTATCACAAGAGAGCAGGACGCTGCGCTGGGCCTTGCACAGTCCCAAAGGGAGAGGCAGCCCCCTTGCCAGACAGCTTACGGGGACTCTCAAGTCAAGCCCCTGGGAGAGAGAAGGGTAGGTTTAAGAGAGGCTATGTAGGCTAGCGCACTAGATTAGGACTCAGGGTAACCAGCTCTCTCCTCCCAGCTCGGCCCTGCTGGGTAACCTCGGGCAAGTTATTTCTCCCCTCTGGGCTTTAGCTAAGTATTATTAATGCCCATTTAACAGATTGGGGAAACTGAGGCACAGATTTTTATACCCTCCTTACCCCATCCTGTATTCTATATTACTGCAGTTTTGCAAAAGCCTTAGACCCCCTGCTATCCAGGGCTCTAGGCCCCTTTGCAGCCTATTACAAATACAAGCCAAGTAGGGCAGGCAAAGATAAATACAGCCGCGTCCCTAGAGTTGCGGCGGGAGGCGGAACGCACTGCAGCTGGCATGTCGGGCTGAGAATAAATCTTTCAGGAATGTTGTCCAGGTTTTATAAGAAAAGTTTTATTGGTACTTCTTTTTTCTTCAATAGATCTCTTTGTATGCAACAGCAAATACCTCGCTAGCCCAAAGTCCAATTACACAGGCCCCTGAGGCAGTGGAAAATTAGAACCAAAGCCTGTTAGAAACCTTAACAAAATGAGGCCTAAACTGGGGGGTTACTGTGAAGCGGCAGCACGCCAGCTAAACTGCCCGTCTGGACGCTGCTACAGCACCGCGGAAGTCACAGAGCTGGACGTGGCGTACGGTAGCACTCCTTGATAGTGCGGCATGGCATAGAGTCACGCCGGGCAGTAACTTGTGTAGACAAGCCCCGGTGGAGCCGACTTTCTTCTCTCTTACCCCGCCGCAAGTGCCGAGCAACGCTATAGAAATGGCTGGAGTGAAACCCCAGTAAGACCAGGTCAATAACGCCGGGTCGCTATTCTAGGGCTAGATGCAAGGCCAGAGGGTGGCAGAGGAAGCGGCTGAGGTGAAGAACATCGCGAGATTCCAGCAGGGCCTGGGGGAGCAGGAGAACGCTGAGTTGCTACAGTTCATGAGAGCGAAGCGTTGGCAGGGATATTAAACCTCATTCGTCAGGGCTTAAGCAGCTCTCTAGCTATCAGAGCCCCGCTGGGGAGGTGGGGGGAGATCATCCCACCGCTGCCACCGTCAGGCTCTTCTGAATGAAAGAAAGTGCTGGGAAATTAAAATAATAAATATGTCCAATAAAGAGTCTATTGAGGACAAAAGCCACTTTGTTGTTTTTTGCCCAGCCCGGCTAGGGAGGGAGCTGGGTTCCATGGGCAGAGAGTAGGTGAGGCCCTCTGAGGTGACCTATGAATGCATTTTATCACGGTGATAGGAACGAGAGCGGGAGGGGAGCCTTGCTTGGAGGACTTTAGGTTTGGGTCACTAGGTGGCACAGAGAGTCCGAGCTCAATAAGATGCTCCCCCGCCGAGAAAGTGGCATCACAGCAGAACCCAGGAGTCCTGCCTCCCAAGCGCCTGCTCTAACCAATGGGAAATACTCCCTTTCCCTAACCGTCCCCTTATATCCCAGCTGCCTGCCCGCCACACACACAGGCCTTGCCCACCGGTCTGGAACGGCCTGCTGTCTCTTCCCTCCCATTGCCATCCCAGTCCTCAAAAGGGACCTGCCGGGAGCGAGGGAGGGGAGAGACCCTGGCTGGCTAGGAATGAGCCGGAGACACAGTCCAAGGGACAGCGGACAGGTAAAGTAACAGACAGGTAAAGTGGCCACGGTGAACAATTTAATACCCTCCTCTTTGTAACAAACTTTTATGCTCCCCCCCCCCCACCCCGTTCTTCTTTTCTCCTCTGGACCTTCTCCGGTTTGTTCCCATCTCTCCCGAAGCGCGGACACAACACTCCAGCTGAGGCCTCATCAGCGCTGAGCAGCCCGGGAGATTTTCCCTCCCCTGTCTTGTTTACGACGCTCCGGCTCATACAGCCCACAATGATGTTTGCTCTTTTCCCAGCAGTGTTACACTATTCACTTATATTTAGCTCATGAGCCTCTCTGACCCCCGGTTCCTTTCCGCTGTGCTCCTTCCTAGGAAGTCATTGCTCATTTTATATGTGCGCCATAGGTGCTGACTTCCCCTCCGTCCAATGGGTCCTTGACCCCACCCCTGCCGCTGGCCCCACCTCTTTCCGCCCCTGCACCACCCTTCCCCCTTTCTGGTTCCACCCCTTCCCCCAAATCCCTGCCCCCTGCCCTGCCTCTTCTCCACTTCCTCCCCTGAGCGCACCGCCTCCCCAATCCTCCCCTCCCTCCCAGAAAGTCCCAAGTGCTGCCAAACAGCTGTTAGGCAGTGGGGAAAGGGCTGGGAAGGATGGGGAGAAGCGGGGATGCAGGGTGGTTGGGTGGGAGCTTGGCTGCCAGTGGGTGTGGAGCCCCGGAGCACCAATGGAGTAGGCGCCTACGATGCACGTAGCTGATTCTTCCTCCCTAAGTGGAGGACTTTAAATTGCACTTGTCCTTACTGACTTTCATCCTATTTACCTTGGACCATATTTCCAGTTTGTCAAAAATGTTGTGAATTCGAATCCTGTCCTCCAAGGCGCTTGCAACCCCTCCCAGCTTGGTATCGTCCGCAAACTTCAGATGTGCATTCTCCCTGCCATTACATAAATCACTGATGAAGATATGGAATAGAATCAGACCCAGGACAGATCTCTGGGGGGGCACTCAATGTGCCCTTCCAGCTTGATTGTGAACCGTTGATAACTACTCTGAAAGTACAGTTTTCCAGCCAAGTGTGCAGTCTCCTTAGAGTAGGTTCAGCTAGGATGTATTTCCTTAATTAGCTTACGAGAAGGTCATGTGAGACCATATCAAAAGCCTTCCCAAAGTCAAGATATTTCACATCTACTGCTTCCCCACCTCCACAGGGCTTGGTACCCTGGCAAAGGAGGAGAGTAGACTGATGTAGCAATGTGATGACTCACCCGGAAGGGCGCCTCCTGCTGGTTGTCCGGGATCAGTTCTTTTGGAGCAGCTCCCGGAGGCTGGTTTCTTGCCTGCCACTGGCCCCTGTGCCCCTCCCAGACCCCGGTGCCCCTTATCCGGGGTGCTGCTCCCTGGCAGTGCCCCCACACTCTGGATCTCCCCTCCCTGCTGAACCCCCAGCCCTCTATCCCCACCTTGCCTCACTCTAGGGCTACTGCCAGTCAGCATGAAGCCCCCGCACCCTGGGGCAGACTGCAGTGTAACAGCCAGTCATCAGAGGCAAGAGGGGTTTGGACCTGCTGCTTCAGCCTAGCCCCAGGCTGCACCTTGCAACCCCGAGTACCACAATGGGCCTTGCAGATGGCCCTTCAGCCAGGGGGGTTGCCAGCCTGGAGCTCCCCAGCTCCTCGGGCCTTTCCCCAGCCCTGCTCCACTCCAGGCACCCTTTGTTCCCAGGCAGCTAGGTCCTTCTCCCTTTGACTCTAGAGGGAGACTGTCTAGCTGCTGCCTAGCAGCCCTTTTATAAGGGCCAGCTGCGGCCTGATTGGGGTGCGGCCCACCCGTGGCTGCTTCCCCAGTCAGCTTGGGTACGCTGCTTTCCCCAGCCACAACCCTCGGCAGGGCTGTTTTAACTCCTTCCGGGCTGGAGCAGGTGACCACCCTGCTACAATTGGTTTGACATGATTCGTTCCTTACAATTCTACTTATATTCTGTATAAATAGGTCTATGTCATATACTTAGACTTTTGTAAGCTTATACAGGGTAAACTCCTAGATTGGCCACCCTGTATAATACTGATAGAGCTGCACACCTGTTCCTGCCCTCCGGTATTAATATATACTCTGGGTTAAATAATAAGTAAAAAGTGATTTATTAAATACAGAAAGTAGTATTTAAGCGGTTCCAACTAGTAACAGACAGAACAAAGTGAATTCCCAAGCAAAATAAAATAAAACACACAAATCTATGCCTAATACAGTAAGAACACTGAATACAGATAAAACCTCACCCTCCGAAGTGTTCCAGTAAGCTTCCTTTTACAGCCTAGCCTCCCTCTAGTCTGAGTCCAGCAATCACTCACCTCCCTGTGGTTACTGTCCTTTGTTCCAGTTTCTTTCGGCTATCCTTTGGGGTGGAGAGGCTCTCTCTTGAGCCAGCTGAAGACAAAATGGAGGGGTCTCCCCTGGGTTTAAATAGACTCTTTCATGTGGGTGGAGACCCCTCCCTCCCCCTGTGTAGAATTCAACTACAAAATGGCGATTTGGAGTCACATGGGCAAGGCCCATGTCCATGCATGACTCAGAACTTACAAGTAGCAGCCATTGTTCACATGCTACCTTGAACATCCTCAGGAAGACTTCTTACGTGGATTGGAGCCTTCCAAGATCCATTGTCTGTTAAGTGTTTCTTGACTGGGCACTTAACTTGCAAATTCCTTTCTAAAGAAGCTGACCAAATGCTTTACTAAGGCTACTTAGAATCAAGCAAGTACACAGCCAATATTCAGAACTTGGAATACAAAAATGATACATGCATACAAATAGGAGGAATCGCTTCAGTAGATCATAATCTTTCCAGAGATATGTTACATGGGATATGTAGCATACAACATAGTCCAATTATATCATAAATACATTCATAAGCATATTTCCATAAAGCCTTATGGGGCGCACTGTCACAACAGGGTCCCAGTTTGCAGTCCCCATTTTAAAGAGGATGTTGAAACACTGGAGAGGGTGCACAGAAGAGCCACCAAAATGATTGGAAGGCTGGAAACACGTCTTATGGTGAGAGACTTAAACAGCTCAGTCTGTTTAGTTGATCATCTCTCAAACACCTTCATGAGGAGAAAACACTGGGTCCTAAAAGGCTCATTAGTCTAAGAGAGAAAGGACAAGGCCCAGTGGCTGGAAGCTGAAGCCACACAAATGCAGATTAGCAATATGGCTCCGGTGTTTAGCAGTGAGGGTGATTAAACAGGAGAACCCACTCCCACGGGAAGCAGTGGGATGCAGCATTTCTTGATGTCTTCGAATCCAGACCAGCTGCCTTTCTGGAACTTGCTTTAGCCAAACCCCAAAGTTATTGGGCTCCATGTAGGGGTAACTGGGGGAAATAGAATGGCCTTTGGTATCCAGCAGATCAGACTGGATGATCTCATGGTCCCTTCTAGCCTTAAACTCTAATGCGGGTAGGTTTTAATTGGAGGAAAATATCAAATGAACCCCCTGGGTTCCAAGAACATGTTCCCAGTGCAATGTTGGACAATACGCCAAATACTGACCGGACGTGGGTGAATATTAACATGCTGGAGAGGCAGAAAACCCTGGGGGGAAGATGGTTTTTGCATATTTGCTTTCTGCTGTGAGAACGGCCAGAGCCCCAGCAAGGCACGGGCTTAGCGTGCCATGTGAGGATGCCTGAACAGTTAGAGAGACGCGCCAGGAGGAGACGAAAGGCCACAGCCTGGCAAGCCGCTAAAAGCAATTTCCAGGGGCCAGAAAGGCATCGTTGATTAGAAAAGGCGATTTTGTTTCTCTTCCTCCGGCAGCTCTGCAGGGCCCAAATGAGATGCAAGCATCTTCCGAACAAGCAGACGGCAACGGCGCTGAACCACGCGCCTCTCGCTCAGCATCACTGTGTTTATCTGCAGCTCAAGCGAAGGGATTGTTTATGGAAATGGCACCTTGGGAGCCAGCTCGCTGACAATCAGCTGCTGGAACATGGCCATGGGTTCTTTAGGCTGCAGCGCCCCCGTGTGGCCGAAGCAAGTGGCCCTGGATTCAAATGTCTCCCTGAGAAGCCCGGGGCACCCCTTGGACTGTTGGCAGAGCCAAGTATTGTTTTATGGGCTGAGTCTTCTCCGGGGGCTGCGATGCCCAACCACTCCACAACCGCTCCCTAAGGTCTCCATTAATGTGTAAACGACTGGTAAGCTGCACCAGGAGCTTAATGGAGGTGGAGACGACTGTTAAGGTCCCCCTGGACCTTCCAGGCTGGTGCGGGATGACTTTTAAACTCCTACAGGAGCTCAAATGGGTGTAAACGACTGGTAAGGTCCCCCTGGAGCTTCCAGCGTGGTGGCAGAGGACTTGAAAGCTCCTCCAGGGGCTTATTGCCTGGGGAGACGGGTGTTCAGCTGCACCAGGAACGTAATGGAGGTGTAAACGACTGTTAAGTTCCCCTGGAGCTTCCAGCTTGGTGGCAGAGGCCTTTATAGCTCCTCCAGGAGCTCAAATGCGTGTAAAGGACTGTTAAGGTCCCCCTGGAGCTTCCAGGGTGGTGGGAGAGGACTTTAAAGCTCCTCCAGGGGCTTATTGGCAGGGGAGATGGGTTTTTAGCTCCACCAGGAGCTTAACAGAGGTGTAACGACTGTTAAGGTCCCCCTGGAGCTTCCAGGCTGGTGGGGGACGACTTTAAATCTCCTACAGGAGCTCAATGGTGGTGTAAACGAGATTTAAAGAAATTTAAAGTCGTCCCCCACCAGCCTGGAAGCTCCAGGGGAACATTAACAGTCGTCTCCACCTGCATTAACCGCCTGCTGTAGCTAAACACCTGTCCCTCACGCCAATAAGCCCCTGGAGGAGCATTAAAGTCCTCTCCCACCATGCTGGAAGCTCCAGGGGGACCTTAACAGTCATTTACACTGCCATTGAGCTCCTGTAGGAGATTTAAAGTCATCCCCCACCAGCCTGGAAGCTCCAGGCGACCGTAACAGTCGTCTACACCTCCGTTAATCTCCTGGTTTAGCTAAAAACCCGTCTCCTCCGCCAATAAGCCCCTGGAGGAGCTTTAAAGTCATCTTCCACCACCCTGAAAGCCCGAGGGGACCTTAACAGTCCTTTACACGCATTTGAGCTCCTGTAGGAGCTAAAAAGTCATCACCCTGGAAGCTCCAGGGGCACCTTAACAGTCGTCTCCACCTCCATTAAGCCCTTGGTGCAGCTAAACACCCGTCTCCCCCAGTTAATAAGCCCCTGGAGCAGCTTCAAAGTCCTCTCCCACCACGCTGGAAGCTGCAGGGGGACCTTACCAGTCGTTTACACTGCCATTGAGCTCCTCAAGGACATTTAAAGTCATCCCCCACCATGCCAATAAGCCCATGGAGGAGCTTAAAAGTTGTCTCCCAGCACCCTGCGAGCCCAAGGGTACCTTAACAGTCCTTTACACAATTTTTCAGCTCCTGGAGGAGCTTTAAAGTTCTCTCCAACCACGCTGGAAGCTCCAGGGGGATCTTAACAGTCGTTTACACCGCCACTGATCTCCTGTAGGAGAGTTAAAGTCATCCCCCACCAGCCTGGAAGCTGCAGGAGGACCTTAAAAGTCATCTCCACCTCCTTTAAACTCCTGGTACAGCTAAACATGCATCCCCCGCCCCACCAATAAGCTTCTGGAGGAGCTTTAAAGTCCTCTACCACCACTCTGAAACCCCAAGGGGACCTTAACAGTCGTTTACACACATTTGAGCTCCTGTAGGAGCTTAAAAGTCGTCAGCCACCAGCCTGGAAGCTCCAGAGAGACCTTAACAGTCGTCTCCACCTCCATTAAGCTTCTGGTGGACATAAAAACCCGTCTCCCACGGGGCTTTAAGCTCCCTGTAGGGGCTTTAAAGTTCTCTGCCACCACGCTGGAAGCTCCTGGTGCAGCTAAACAACCGTCTCCCTGCTAGTAAACCCCTGCAGAAGCTTTAAAATCCTCTGCCACCACGCTGCAATCTCCTGGTGCAGCTAAACACCCGTCTCTCCTCCAATAAACCCCTGGAGGAGCTTAAAAGTCCTCTGCCATCACGCTGGAAGTTCCAGGGAGACCTTACCAGTCGTCTACACCTCCATTAAGCTCCTGGTGCAGCTAAACACCTGTCTCCTCGCCAATAAACCAATGGAGGAACTTAAAAGTCCTCTGCCACCACGGTGGCATTTCCAGGGGGACCTTACCAGTCGTCTCCTCCTCCATTAAGCTCCTGGTGCAGCTAAACACCCGTCTCCCCCACTAATAAGCCCCTGCAGGAGCTTTAAAGGCCTCCTCCACCATGCTGGAAGCTCCAGGGGGATCTGAACAGTCGTTTACACGCATTTGAGACCCTGGAGAAGCTTTAAAGTCCTCTGCCACCACGCTGGATGCTCTAGGGGGAGCTTCACAGTCGTTTCCACCTCCATTAAGCTCCTGGTGCAGCTAAACACCCGTCTCCCCCACCAATAAGCCCCTGGAGGAGCTTTAAAGTCCTCTCCCACCACGCTGGAAGCTCCAGGGGGCCAGTGTCTTGAAATCCTGTTGGTGTCCGGTTCAGCTCAAAGCAAGCGGAGGAAGGATGTCAGACCAGCGATGGTGGGTTGGATCAATGTATCCTGTCATCTGACCGTAGCCGGCACCAGTGGCTTCAGAGGGAATGAGCCAAACAGGGCAACTACTGAGTGATCCAGCCCCTGTCATCCAGTCCCAGCTTCTGGCCACCATGAGGGTGGCAATCCCTCGGGTTGGATCCAAAGCCTGACGGGCCGGATCCAGCCCACAGGCCGTAGTTTGCCCCCCCGATCTAGTCTGACCTGCTAGTCACCACAGGCCATTACATTTCACTCAGTGACCTCTGCACTGAGCTCCATAACTTGTACGTTTGGCTAAGGCCCATATTCCAGCAAGGCAACCTGTCGTGCTTTGAAGCCATCAAGAGCAGGACAATCTACCTCTTTCCTTGATAGTTTGTTGTCCCGATGGTTAATCAACTCTACTGTTACAAATCTGTGCCTTATTTGAATCTGAATTCACTACAAGGGAGGAGGGGGATGTCCAGGTTGTCTCTTCATTCAAAGCTGCAGGACTAGGGGGAAGTTAAGCTGTGTATAACTCTTCAGTGCTTCTAAGTCCATTGGGTGGTAATGGCCCCCGCCACGTGGTTATGGATAGTGTCTTTGGATTCTCATGTCGCGTTTAGTCTTTGGGAGGGTTTTAGGATGCACTGATTTAGGAAATTAACTGAGCCATTTCACAACACGGGATACTGCACTAATACAGCCAGGCACTGGCACAGCTAAAATGAGATTTAAAAAGGCGGCAAGAGGACTCCTGGTGCATCTGGCCAGCTGCCCAATGCCGCACAGTATGAAGGCGTGTATCCCATTTGGAAGACGGCTAACACAGCCCCACACCAGCTCGTGCAGTCTCTAGGGACCGTACTGCAATCGTATCGAAAGAGAAGCACCTTTCAACTAACTAGTGAGAAGTGGGGGCTATTTTTATTCTATTTTTCCTAGAAATAGGAAGCAGGTCTCCTAGGTGCTCTTCCTGATGGAGGCTCTGCTGGTGAGATGAGCAAGCTACTTTAAACCCAAATTTTGTGGCAAACTCAGGAGCCTGGGCCTAGGTTTTCAGACCTAATAAATCACTACGACCCAATTAATGTCCATAGGAGCTATAGGTGCTTGTTACCTCTGAAAACCAGGGCCAAAGGCCCAGCTTTGCTCATTAAGATTGACCACTGACTTTGGCATCAGCTGGGACACTTAAGGGCTGATTTCCAGAGGTGCCGGACTCCCCGCCCCCTTTGCCTTGCCCCAGAGTGGCGGCTGCAGCACGACCAATTACCAGGCCCCGGAGGTCTGAAGTCAGCGTAAGGCTACTGAAAATGCCTGATGGCCCTCTGCATTTTGAACTTGCTCGCCAACAAGCTGAAGAGAACAAGAGGAAGGAGAGATTGGTCTCGTCATAGTCAACAGCCTCCTGCTGAGCTGAAAACATCCACCCGCATTGTGGTTCAAAGACTGGCCTTATCAGACACCTGAGGACCCATAACTCCCCTGGAAGATGATCATAGTAACGATGATTGCCCACCATCACTGAAGATGTTGGCCTTCCCTTTGCCTTGCCTCCACAAAATGGTAGTAATACTTTCGCAGCTCAAAGGAGTGCTGCAAAAATTAATTAATACCAGTAAAACATTCCCAGCTCCTTGTGTAAAAGGGACTGTCTACGTGTCAAGTACTATTATGCTACAAGCAGCATTCAAGTGGTATGCAAGGCTTTGAATTTTCTCTGAGACAGTACAGGAGCATAACAAAATACCTGTCATGGATGGCAGCTAACTGCATTTGACAGTGTGACATTAGTGCTTATTGCACGCAGAGACTAACTTAAAAATCTGAGGGGAAAAAAATGGTGGAAAACCTATTTGATCTAAGATTTAAAATGTGTCAAAACTATCTGATTCAAACAATGCCAATTCACGGGGGCAGTGGGTCTGCTTTTGATGGCCACAGAGACATGGAGTATTATTTTAACACCTAAAAAGGAAACTGGAACATGTAGTCTTGTGACATGGTGCAGAATTCTAAGGAAACAGTCATTGAAATCCAGGTCCTAAAGGTATTTTTGGCACTGAACTTCTTGGAAGTTAAAGAGCCTGAGTACCCTTAAGGATCTGGGCCCTAAACCCCACTGGAGACACTGGGCTATGTGCTTAACTTAAGTCCCTTTGCCTTTAATGAGGCCACCTACTCTTATGGTTGAAGTTAAGCACATGCATAATAACTTGCAGGCGTACAACCTCCAACGTTCTTTTTAAAACTGCAAATCATGATACAGCCAAAAATATTAATTTCACATGGAACTAGGAAATACCTTGTTGATCAGATAGTTTTAATATGTATTGAAATGAACAAAGTGTTCAGTTTAGTAAGGTTTAGAACATAAGAACGGCCACACTGGGTCAGACCAAAGGTCCATCTAGCCCAGTGTCCTGTCTTCAGTGGCCAGTGCCAGGTGCCCCAGAGGAAATGAACATAACAGGTAATCATCAAGCGATCCATCCCCTGCCGCTGATTTCCAGTTTCTGGCAAACAAAGGCTAGGACAACATCCCTACCCATCCTGGCTAATAGCCATTGATAGACCTATCCTCCATGAACTTATATACTTCTTTTTTGAACCCTGTTATAGTCTTGGCCTTCACCACACAACAGGTTGACTGTGCGTTGTGTGAAGAAATACTTCCTTTTGGTTGGTTTAAACCTGATGCCTGTAAATTCCATTTGGTGGCCCCTAGTTCTTCTGCTATTAGGAGTACATAACACTTCCTTATTTACTTTCTCCACATCTATCATATCCCCCCTTTTCCAAGCCAAGAAGTCCCAGTCTTATTAATCTCTCCTCACAGGGCAGCCTAACCATTTTTGTTGCCTTTTTCTGAACCTTTTCCAAGTCCAATATATCTTTTTTGAGATGGGGTGACCACATCTGCACGCAGTATTCAAGATGTGGGCGTACCACGGATTTATATTGGGGTGGGCAAACTTTTTGGCCTGAGGACCACATCGGGGTGCGAAACTGTACGGAGGGCCGGGTAGGGAAGGCTGTGCCTCCTCAAACAGCCTGGCCCCAACCCCTATCCGACCTCCACCCACTTCCTGCCCCCCTCCAGACCTCCTACCTATCTAACCCCCCCTTGCTCCTTGTCCCCTGACCACCCCCTCCCAGGACCCCTGCCCCTAACTGCCCCCCCCAGGACACCTCCCTTATCCAGCCCTCCCTAATTATATTTTTACACTTCATTTGTCAGAGTTTTAGCTCCTTTCTGTTTTCCTCATTAGGATTTAACTTCCACTTTTTAAAGGGTGTTTTTTGCCTTTCATTGCTTACTTCACTTGGTTTTTTGGTTCTCTTACTATGTTTTTTAATTTGGGGGATACATTTAAGTTGAGCTTCTATTATGGTGTCTAAAAAGTTTCCATGCAGCTTGCAGAGATTTTACTTTTGGTGCTGAATCCTTTAATCTCTGTTTAACTAACCTCATTTTTGTGTAGTTCTCCTTTCTGAAATGAAATGCTACCATGGTGGGCCATTTTCCCTGCCACAGGGATATTCAATTATAATTATATCATGGTCACTATTACCAAGTGGTCCAGCTATATTCACCTCTTGGACCTGATCCTACGCTCCACGTAGGATTAAAATCAAGAATTGCCTCTCCTCTTTCCGTTCCAGGACTAGTTGCTCCAAGAAGCGGTCATTAAGGTGTCAAGATACTTTATTTCTGCATCCCATCCCGAGGTGACGTACCCAGTTAACATGGGGATAGTTGAACTCCCCCATTATTATTGAGTTTTTTATTTTAATAGCCTCACTAATCTCCCAGAGCATTTCACAGTCACTACCACCATCTTGGTCAGGTGGTCTGTTACATACCCATTCTGCTATATTCTTATTATTCAAGCATGGAATTACTATCCATAAAGATTCCTTATCCAATGCATCATCCTTTAAAAATGTTTTGAGAGAGATCCTTAAGACCAGAAAGAAAGAGGCAAAGGCAATAAGAAAGTTTGTCCTGGTGGCACTATATTGAAAATGTTCAAATAAAGCACAAACCCAGATTCCAAAGTTCTGTATTTTTCAAAATAAAGATCACACATTGTTTAGAGACAATCTACACAAGAGTTACAAAAAATAGTCGCCCAGGCATAAGCATACACAGGTTTGTTAATTATACACATATGGTTACAAGTGTGCTTGCAAAAAAGTTCATTGGAAATATACACAAGGCTCTGTAAATGTACACCGTGTAGTGTTACAATTCTATATTCAAACAAGGAAAATTGACAGTATGTTACATTCACTTACAAGTAGACAAAATGCAAAATACAGTTCATCTTCTGTACAAAAAGGGAAGGTGATTCACACTTTACAAGGTGAAAGGGGACTCTGATTGTAAGGAAAACTAGGGGATTCTGTACTTTTGCACTTTTTTTTACTGTCACAAAATAAGCAAAACATTACTTTTTTAAGATTCAAAAAAACACTATTTTGAACTGAATCATTCTGTATAACATTTAGAAAGGATCGCTACTGTTCGACTAGGTGACAAATAAAACCAAGCATTTTTTTTTAAACATTAACTAGGCTGTATAAAGAGAACATTTCCTTCAAAAGAAAAAATTTACTTCTGGTTGAAATTACAATTTACAATATACAACACTATATGCTACGACCATAAAAGGTGTGAATATACACTGAAATGCACAGGTTTTGCTAATTTTTTTCTTACCAAAAAACGGGTTTATGTTGATTCAAACTTCTCCACATTTACATTACAGAGGTTTACAAATGTACAATTGTACAATCAAAAGTATGTTCCACTACTAGGGTACATTATAGATACAGATTAGACATCAAAACAAGAAAATACTACAAATTTTTATATATGTAAAGTCTACACCAAGTATACACTATATATTTATAGAAGCAAGACCAAAGCTGAGTTGGATTTTTTTTTTCCTCATGCTAAATAATCAAATTTTGTCTTTCAGTGTTAACAGAACAAACTGATTAGGCAGTAAACAAATACACCCGCCCTTCTTGCTTTAAAAACTTTCTGGGTGCTTATGTTTCCTTTCGAAACTGACAGCTAAGCTACCGTCTTTAGCATGTTATATTCCAAAACAAAAGAGAAAAAGCAATTAAAAAGTTTCAAAAACTTAAAACATTTTTTAAACTGAAGCTTTAGCAAGTTGAATTTTTTTTAATATTTATAAACAGCGTTAAATGCGGGTTTTGTGCCATTTAACTAAAATTCAAACTTCTTGCTGAGATTTGAATAAAAGAAGACAAACAGGTATTTGCAAAAAAGTCACCTGCGAGGCGGATGAATTAAAAACATTTTTTTTTCTTCAAACCAACCACCCTGAAAGTTTCCACATTTGGAATATAGATACAACAGTGAACAAAAATGTGGCCTCCCATGTACATTTGATACCTATGTACAAGTATTCTATACACCAGTAAAACAGCAGGGCAATTAGTTAATTAAAAAAAATAATTAGTACATGTTATGCATAATAAAATTAAAGAAATTTACAAAGGCTTATTTTTTGTTTGTATTTTTAGTAGTTTAGCAACCATAAAACATTTTCTAACTGTATATTGGAATATTGTCGGTTGCTGGTTTTAGATGCCTGATGGCCAGTGAGTTTCTCTGAAATTCATTGTCTCAAATGATACCATTTGGTGGTCCACAAATTGGCCCTAAGTCGACCCCATTTTTCATGTAATATTTCTCCAGCTTGGCCAGAATGTGCTTGCCATAGGTGTACTTGCGCAGGGTGGCAATGTGAGGCCGGATCTAGGAGACAAAAAGGTTTATGGAAGCTTAGAAACCAGAACCGCATGCCCATAAGCAATGAGGGATTTCTGTTCTCCTTCAAGGACACAATCTTATACCATAATAGCCACACCTCCCCTCCCATTCCCCATCACCCAGCCGCACCTCCCCTCCCAT
>ML677388.1:11763915-11866988 GCA_007922305.1 Dermatemys mawii
CACCCAGCCGCACCTCCCCTCCCATTCATCAATTGCTAATATGGAAAAGTAACGTTAGGAAAGTATTTATGTATTTTAGTGGCCTTTTAATAAACTTTAGCAATTGGAAACAAGGAAGAGAGCCAGCACCCTGTATCAGCCAGCCTTCTCTGGAACATCTGATCTATGGACTAGTTTAGAATCCTATTCAAATACCTTATTAGTATCATTGAATGTATAGTTCACTAACTTGAGTGAAGCAGTGACTTTAGCAAGGGAAAACCAAAAGCAGTCTGGGTAATCTTTATTTTTAGGTGGGCAGTGTCCTGGGTTTAAGAGTAGTTTGATTTAGAGATGACTGGAAAATGGAAATCCCATCGCACAGAACACATTGTATTGTTGAAAAAGTTTGTCTTTTCATCATGTTTGGGGACAAAAATATGACATTTCTCATGGGAAGGGATTTCCAGGAAAATCCTGTTGCGAGAGATTGGAATTTTTCAGCTTTCTATAGACGAAGTGAAACCAACAAGAGCCTTCCAGGTAGACTGCTGGCTGCTAAAGCTGGGAGGAGGCTGATAGCCAGGGAGGTAGAGAGTTGGGGCATTCAGCCTCACCTGGGAGGCTCTCGTCAATTTCACATCCTGCCTACTGGGAGTTGCTGTTTCGGTTTTTCAGATGGAAAATTTCAATTTTGTGGACAGGGCATTTTCCACTAGAAAATCATTCTGATGGACACTTCCTGAACAGTTCGGATTTGATTTCTAATCCCAGCGTTTACAAGGGATTTGTCTTCATGGGGAAATTGACTGGCAGAACTGTAAATCTCCATGGGGACACTATTGTGGGGTAAAAGTCACTTTTATTCTGAAATAGAGCATCTACAGAGGGCCCTAGCTGAAGTACATGTAATTATACCACTGTAGTTCTGCCACTCAACTTCTCTATGTAGACAAGTCCTAAGGAAAGGACGCATGATGGCAGTGATATATGAGAAAGGTTCACACAGCTTGTGTATTTCTTCAATGATGTAACTTGAAGTCACATTTTAATTTCAAGGTTGAAACTACAGGAATGGTGAGTTGAAAATTAATAGTTAACTAAAGCTAACATTGAAAATTAATGCATAAATATATTCTCCCTGGGAAAGAAAAATACATTATTGTTCCATTTCTCTAAGGTAGGAAATCCTAAATCCACTAATTCAGGCACTAGTTGATTTGAGCTCATTTAACTTCAAGAACCCAATAATCTGTCTTGCAAATATCACAAACCTTTATGCCTTTCCCTTCCTCACCTTAATATTTCCACAGCAGGTTCAACTGGATAATTTGAAAACTGGCTATAGAAAACATGCCAACTCTGCAATAGTATTTCTTTTTGTTGTATTCCTTAATAGCCTGCATCTGTGATGCTTTTCTGAGTTTTCACTGTCAAATTTGGTAATTGTATATGGTTTAATGTTTTGGCCATTCTCTTGTTTGTTAAAATTAATGTATTATTTTTATATTATAATGGCATCACATCAGTAATCTGGTTGGAGAAAACTGCCATTAAAACAATTTACAAAGTCCATTATTTTGAATGAGCCCTGTAGAAGATTACATTTTAAAAAGCCATGTTATTACACCCATGACATAGTTACACAGAAACCTAATTAGCTGCTTATTCTGATCAAAGAAAAGGAACTGGCTTGACAGAAGGAAGCACAAGGTACTAACACCCCACCCCACCCCCGACTTCCACAAGGGACAGCAGAGCTAATGCAGAATTATATGCCAGCATAAGCACCTGCCTCCAGAATAAAATCACATTATTCCACATTACTCCCTCCATCCAGCAGTAGATAACTGAGCCCTGTTCAGAATTTTAGCCTTTGCTTGTAGATTGGAATAATTACCATTAACACCCCAAAACTATACCAGTTAACTTCCCCAAGCAGACAAGTCCCCCCCATACTGTGGCGTACAAATTACATACATGTGCCTTTTATTTTAAAGGAACACTGTCTGGTCAAATGACCTAATGTCTAGCTTAATTCTCCAAGGAGTCTAAAGGAATTCAATTTCATTAGGATTTGGTACCTGATTCCCTTGGGCTCCACTGAAAATCCCAGCATTTAGATTTTACATTCCCATGTTGGCAGCTCTCATAATTTTATTATTAGTCTAGTTATAATTGGTGTTTTTCTTACAGCCCCAGCTCCTGCAGTTGTGTGATTGTATGAAAACCTCAGATTTAAGGGGAGTTTTTTTAAACAAGTTTCCACCCCTTGTGGTTGTAAAGTACAGCTTGAAAACACAACTGCTAAAGGTTCGAAAAACAGAAAGCAAATAAAAACCCCCAAAGTATTATTTGTAAAATCTCATTATTTTGAATCCAAAGTTGGTAGTATTGCAATATTTAAGACAAAAATTGTTTCCTTATTTTAAAAAAAACAAACACAAATACAATCTTTCAACCTTTGTAAACTCAAACATTGCAACAGTATACTAATGCCTGAAAATCTGAAACTGAGTCAAAACTGACAGACAAAAGTAAAACTGACTAATGTTATTAACTCACCAAGCTCACAAAAATGCAGAAAGCAAACAGTGCAACTAAAGACAGAAAGCAAAATTGAGTTTTCAATTTTATTAATCTAAGATGTTCCTAACAAGGAAATTTGTTTAAAAAGTAATTTTTTATCTGACATTAGCTTTTTAAATGCAGTGTATGCTGCATATTCCAAACAGATGAAACATACACACTCCATAGCATAAACATTGCATTAAGTTTTTAAAGAAAGTCTATTTAAAATGCTGTTGGAATGCTTCAGGATGAAATGACAAGCATGGTGCCTGTCCTCAGAGTTCCTGTTAATGGCTCTGGATTCAGCTGTTTCTAGAAGTCTAGCTCAGCTCCAAGTACATGGTGAAGTTCTCATTATTGAACAATGTTCTCAGTGAGGGCAAGTGAGTCATCATCGCCAGACCTCTGAAACGTTCCTGAATTGCGACCTGTTTAGCTGGCTTTGTTATAGTCCAGACTGTATAAGCACTTTCGTTATAAATCCCCAAGTTCCCATGCATGTAAGTAGGTCAGAAAAGACTGCTACACACTCCAAAATCTATGATGATTCCCAAGCACAAACCCCGTTGCTAGCAACTGCTTACCTTGTGCATGACTATCTTCCGTTGAGCTGGTTCTGCCACGTCAATCATCTTTTGTACCACGTAGTTGGCGTACTGATCCTTCATCATGGTGTATAAGGCACTGTGAGGGCCGTCGTTCATAGTGCACACCTCATCAATCAACATGGCACGCTCTGTGCGGGAGGCGTGAGTAACACATTTCTCCACAACGTTGCTGCAACAAAAGAAGGTGGTCGTATGTCACCCCACAATATCCCGACTTGGCTTTCCAGTCAACCCCAGAGTGATGATCTTGGGTCTCTAACCAAGAATGGCTGGTAGGAAAGCCAGGAAGTGCTGGTATGGAAATTCAGCAACATGACAGTTTGGATTCTTGACCAGAAAACTTTTGGTTTCTATTGAAGGACAAAACTAACATTTAAAAGCTCATCTATATCCATTTGATCTGGAAAGCTAACAAGAACAAGGAGTGAGACAAGATTTCCAGGGCTTCCTGGTTTGGGCTGAGATGCATACATCCAAGAGCAGTCTTTCTAGAACTGCTGTTTCGCATCCTGAGCAAAACTAGGAAGCATAGAAGCATATGCAAAAAAAAGACAATGTTTACTGCACTATTTCAAACCTTGGATTTGGTAAGAGATTTGAGCAAAAGATCAGCTCAGGTCTTATTTCATCCAAATTAATTTGCGCATCCCAAGTCTGAAAGCCTATAGTGTAAGATTTTAAGTGTAGGTTTATCTTTTACCACATCCATTAGAGTGGTGTCTAAGTTGTCCTTAGCATTGTATTTCAACCCGAAAGAAGATCCTGGGTTAGAACAGGGAAATGCAAGACAACTAAGGGAGGGATTTGATAGCTTAGTATGGGTGAACACCGTCCATAATTACTCTGTGGTTTGATAGGAAAGCACATGACTGCAATAGCCTGTCTTCTCTGGAGGTCCAAGTTTAAAGTATGACGTATGAACAGTGAAAAGGGTTTGCTGGTCGCAACTTCTGCTCTAGAGGACCTGGGTTTATAGCACGGAATCAGCAAGCGATTTGCCACAACTATGGCATGCTGCAGAAGGGGAGACAATGTACTGATGAACACCTTGCACGGGAAATGGGTACTACACCACAGCAAGGCACGCCAGGGAAGAAGCAATTTTGAAAAACTGTGTTAAGATACAAAGAGTCTTGTAGCACCTTATGGACTAACAGATCTTAGGGATCATGAGCTTTCGTGGGCTAAGACCCACTTCATCAGATGAATGTTGTGGAAATCTCCAGAGGCAGGTGTAAATAGGCAGGCAAGAGAGCAAGGTAAATTCAATCAGGGAGGGTGAGGCCCACTTCCAGCAGCTGATCTGGAGGTGTGAACACCCAGCAAGGGGAAACTGCTTTTGTAATTGGTGAGCCATTCACAGTCTTTGTTAAATCCAGACCTGATAGTGTCAAACTTGCAGATGAACTGGAGCTCAGAGTATGGAGATTTCCACAACATTCATCTGATGAAGTGGGTCTTAGCCCACGAAAGCTCATGATCCCTAAGATCTGTTAGTCTATAAGGTGCTACAAGACTCTGTCGCTTTTGCAGATCCAGACTAACATGGCTACCCCTCTGATACTAGACACCATGTGTTAAGATACTTCCCTGGCACCTGACCACACTTTACCCAACGCTTGCCAACAACTACATTCATTAGTGTTACAAAGCACCATTTAATCAATCACAAAAGGGGGGGGGGGGAATTAAGGCTTATAGAAGCTCAGACACTACATATTTAAGAGGCGAGAAACAGGCACTAGAGGATTCTGCAAATCCAGATAACGTGGCCTACTGGTTAGAGCAGATAACTGGGAATCAAGACCCATATGATTTATTCCTGACTGACAATGCGTAGTCTGGCGTCTGACATGACATGTAACTCCCACGTGCCTCAGTTTCCCCATGTGAAAATGGGGATCAATTCAAATTTTCCTCACAAGGGGCTGTGAGGCTTAATTAAAGTATGAAAAGCACTAAGACTCTTCCGTAAAAGGTGTTATAAGGCAGGGAAGAATTTCTATACTAAACAGCCAACTCCTGAGGACCAGCAAGGCAGTCTAGTGGCAGTGAAAGGCTCTAGGCTGCTGCTCAAGTGAGCCCCCAGCAAGTGAATCCAGGTGCAGTGTTAAGAGACTTGAAAGGAGCTGGGCTCTACTCTTCTTGGTTAAACATGGGAGCCTGAAACAGGTTAACACTTGGATATCCTCCTCCTTGCTCTAAACAGATAGCCACCTAACTGGGGTCAAATGCTTTTTAAATTTCCCCATTCACGTATAGCTGATTTTTAAGCAAAGAAGCATACATTAAACCGTACTGTCATGATACTGCTCCTGCTATCTTCTGGCATGCTAGTACATGTAGGAAAAACAGTGTTTTTATAGGATTTGGACTTTACTAAGCAAATGCAAACCTGGCAAATTTATGTTGACTCAACACGAGCACGTTGCCTCTAATTTCTGCTACAATCTTGCTTTTGTCCTCAGGCCGACCATGTTCTAGTACATGCTGGATAACATAGTTCCCATACTGATCCTGGAACAAAGTGTATAGAAACCATTAACACTAAACCAGATCCCCATGCCAGAGAGTTTTGTAAACTTCAGTGTAACAACACACTAATTAGCTATAATTATCTTAAATGACATAATCAATACATGGCGACTCAGACTTGTCCCCTGACTACTCCTGGTCCCCTAGGTATGTACTCTGGTAGCTAGCCTGAACCAATGTCCATGCTGCCACAGGTACACTGCTATATTTAGCATGCTAGTTTGAGCAGAGCTAGTACATGTCTGTATGCACGCTGAGAAGCACTCTTTCACATACTGACCAGTGGCTCTCAATCTTTCCAGATCACAGCACCCCATTCAGGAGGCTGATTTCTTTTGCGTACCCCCAAGTTTCACCTCACTTAAAAACGACTTGCTTACAAAATCGGACAAATACAGTGGATTCCGGTTAATTGGGACACATCAGGACCGGAACAATTTGGCACAATTAACCGGCTGCTCCAATTAACCGGTGGCCCGATTAACTGGAATCCACTGTATACAAAAGTGTCCCAGCACACTGTTAGTGAACAATTGCTTCCTTTCTCATTTGTACCATATCATTATAAAATCAATTTCAATATAAATATTGTACTTACATTGCAGTGTATAGCATATAGAGCACCATAAACAAGTCGTCGTCTGTATGAAATTTTAGTTTGTACTGACTTCACTAGTGTTCTTTATGTAGCCTGCTGTAAAGCTAGACAAATCTCTCGATGAGTTGATCGACCCACTTGGAAAAGCTCTGAGTACCCCCAGGGATACGCATACCCCTGATTGCAAACCACTGGTCTAGGCACACCCTTAGATTACAATACTTGCAATCTTGGGTTCCTGCTTCCACCCTTGTCTTCTCCCTCCTCCTCTTGCTGTAGGCTACACCCCATTACATCTTGTCCCTAGAGCCTGTAAGCTCCCCAAGGAAGGGCCTCTCCTTACTGTACGCTTGTACAGCACCAGCTACGCCAGAGCCCCAAATCCGGGAGCAGTAACTAAGAGGCTGTGCAGCAACCTCCCTCCTAATTCCTGCCCACTACCTGCACAAGTTGCTCGGTGTGTTGATGGAGCTCCTCCAAGATGGGAAGAGTCTGCTCAGGCAGACAATGCTCGAGGATCCGCTGAATCACACGACAGCCGTATGGATGTGTAGACAACGCGAATACCTGCATTCCAGAGACACAAGTCAGCACAGGAAACACTTCTATTAGCCCCACTTTTTGAAGCGTAAGCATTCTTTATAATTGAACAGAAAAGTGATGGTAAAAAGAGCACCATCTAATTCACTGAATCTGTTCCACATACGTAACCAAAATTATGACTGAATGATTCCTAGTGCTTAGGTCTTCCGAGTCCCAGTTTACTGCTCTATCAATCAGGCCACACAGTAAGCAGTAAGGCGAGGGGTGACAGCTTCCTGAGGCTCCCCCCACCCCTTACGGGGTTCCAGCAACAGGTGACAGCCTCGCACCACTGGCTTGCTGGGTGGCCTTTGGGTAGCCATGTCTCTGCCTCAGTTTCCCCACTTGTAAAATGGGGATAATGATATCAACCTTTCTTGTAAAGTGCTTTACAAAAGCTGGGTGGTGTTATTATAGAGGCTGTTTTATAACTTTCTGCTTTGGCTGTATGGATACTTTATGTTGTTTATCTACTATAGTTACAGTACATGCCAAAAATTATGTAAGAAGTGGCTTAAAAAAGGTGACAGGTAAAAAAGCTTAGTGGAGGGTGAAATACATTCTGTCCTTCAATCAGCACCAAGGAGATGCAATAAAATACACTGATAACTGAATTTCCTCAACTGTCTGGGTTTAATTCATTACCTTACCATTTTCTTGTAGTGGTACCAGGTGTCAAAGAATCTTTTCCCTTCCAAAAGTATGAGAATGGGTTGGGAAGAACTCACCCCCCTACTCATTCAAGTACTCCTGCTCAACTTGTTATTTAAAGCAAAATATTCTCTTCAGCTGTTTAAAACCAATTAACACAAAGCCATTATTCTATGTCCACCTAATGGATTATAAAAATGATAATAAAAAGCTTCTTCTGAGAGGAAGCAGCATACAAAAGCCTCTTCAAAGGCAGTTAAATTCTGGGATGATCTTGAGGTGCCACAGGATGAAGTCCAGATGGAACTGGATCACTTCACAAGATGAGAGAGGATTTTCTAACTGCCTGCGTCCGGGATCTACGTTTCTAGCGATACTCTTTCTGCCTTTTAGATTGCCTCCTGCATTGATACTCCACTTGGAGAGTCAGCTTGTTAAGGAACATGGCAGGCTGGAATCTTGCTTGCTGTCCTATAGCTGACTGGCTTTGCAATGTTAATAGTAATAAGCAAACTGGGTGGGTTAGTAAAGAAAGAAGCAACCTGAAAACATCCATACAGAAGATTCAATGTATAAGATGGGTTTTTTTTAACTGTTACTTTCCTGACAATAAGTCCACTTTAAAATGTAAGCGAAATTATGACTGAAAGATTCCTAGCATCAAAACAAAAACTCACTTTCAGGCTGATATTTCATCCTTCAGCTTCAATTCAAAGCCAATTATGGCAGCAGAGTTGGAGACACTTAAAATAGGGATTTTATAATGAAAAGGTCAAATAACTGAACTACAATAGCATGAATAAAGACTGCAACATAACTAAGTGGTTATTCATAAGGATACTAGCCAGGAGTTCCAGGAATGGAATGGGGCAGAAATAGCTCTGTATTTCTGGAGGTAAATTAAATTAAACTTTCTGGCCTATAACTAGACCCTTGGGATAGCTTTTCAAAACAAATGTCATGATGAAAATTTACTAGTCCAGCCCCAAAGCACTCATCATCCTTACCATGAAGGCTGATGGGAAAAAAACTAATTGTTCACCCATCAAAAAAATTATTACTTGTTCCAGGGAAATAGAGTTTTGCAAGGCTGCTCTATGTGGTATATCTGCAGGCAAAAGGACAATGCTTGTGACTGAAGGGGTGTCCAGCCATATATTCCGATTGCTAAATTCTTCCCAGTTGTTTTCGCAGGAAACAAAATGTTAAAGCTGAAACCCAAGGGCCTGAGTGAGTTATAGCAACTAAGCTTCTGTTCAAAGTGATATGAAATAACACAAATAACGAGACTCCACATTCTATCTTCTGAAGAACTTACCTGCCCCTTAAATGCATCAATGATAAACTGCAGGGACTGAGGCTGTACACACTCAATACACTTCTGCACCACGTGATTACCATTCTGGTCTTTCACACACTTCAGTACATGGCCATCTAGCTCCCGTACCATTTCATTCTATTGGGAAGAAAGACAGATACAAACAGAAAGCACCCCCAGAGTTCATAGCTGACAAATATCTATGCAGAATCTTCACTAATAACCAAAACCAAACCACACCACGAAAATGACATCCATGCTAAATCTAACGTTTAAAGAACTCCATGAAGAACTGGTTGTGTCTCACACTACTGCAATGAAAGTTTCCCAATAATTGATGATGCAGTGATAATGCTATGTAGTAAGCTTACTGTGCTACACAGATAACCAGTAAAAAGCCATTGATGATTACAAAGTTAGGTGAAGCAGTTGTCTAGTTAAGGTACAACCGACAAGCATCCTGTCTGAAACCTCCATATGCACTGCAATTAGCATTCGTATGAATAATACATAACGCAGAGAACTTACATTCAAAAAATCTGAAGTGAAACTACGTGAGAAATAGTCATCAATTAAATGCAGCCATTACTGGAGCAGATGGTGATAGCAATTGTTCGGAGCACAGCAATGCCAAACAATAGTACAGGACAAAGTGAGTGGAACTCAGGTAAGATTCGTCTAATTCTAATAGGAGTTTAGATGATAGTGGAGTTAAGAGTTCCACTCTTGTAAAACTTGGTATAGAATCTATATAAGCAAAGAATGGTCAGGATTTCACTTTTACAACTGATCCAAGAGACGTTCAGGATCAGAGAACCTCTCCCTTCACACCATACTGGGACATCAATTCCGCAAGGACTTAGACCGATAGAAACTTCTCTTGGCCCCCACACCACGATTTTTTGCATTACAACGACCACTCCATATTGCTGTGGTGAAGAAATTGCTCTGGCCTGAGCCAAAGTGAAGAAACTTCTAAATTAAACACTGAAATTGGGCTTTAATAAGCCAATGAGACACCCTTAAATTGTGATTCCCCAAAATCTATGGATACTGGATCTCATCCTGCATTTCTCATTTTCAATATCTACATTGTTAACGAAATCCTGGATGAGGAAATAGGACCTTTGCCAGGGTGTTCACAGCAGAATCTTGGTGATTTCCCATGTGTGGCTAATACTTAGTCTCTCTGGCTAAAGTCTTGGAAGGAATAAAGGATCCCTCCCAAATACGCAACAGTGCGCTAAGTATATCGCTGATGTTGAAAGGCAGGATTCTGATCCCTACAAGAATGCGGCAAGGCCCTGTTGAGTGATAAAAGGCAACAACTTGGGAACTGTTTGCTTGAAGGGATTTAAATAGAGGTCTGTCAATTCATAATCAAACTCCACACGTGCCACATTACAATGTGATTACAGGGAATACTGGAAATTGTTAAACTGCAAGACAGCACAGTCTGATGGCCCTCCTTGTCTGCAAGGGATTCACAGAACGTCACACACTTACCATGCACATGAAACATAACATATCTACCACAAACCAAATCAAAGGAAAATCACTGACGGACAAAAACAATGCAACAAGTGTCTAATAATTCAAGTACCAAACAGCAAGAAACATTCAACATCAAGAAGAAAGTTAAAATGGAAACTTACAATTACCTGCTGGTCTGGGGGGATAAACTCAAGAGCCTTCTGGATAACTCTACAGCCGTACATCTGCAAAGCCAGGGATAGAACGTGCCCACGAATACGTTCTGCCAAGGCCAACTTCTGATCAAGGCTGCCAAACTAGAAAGGAGAACAGACATGGCTGTTCTAACATGCACCAAACCCTTGCATAGCCCAGGAACAGACTAGGGGTATGGTTACACTTACAAGATTATAGCGCTATAGGTTATAGCGGTCCCCTTATACAGTAATATGTATAGCGCTATTGTATGTCCACACTCAGATGCTCCTGCGGTATAGCATGGCCACATTTGGGGCACTTAATGCGGCATTAAGAGCAGCGCATTAGGGCAGGTATCCCAGCATTCAGCTGGGTGCAACGTGCTTTTTAAACGAGGGGGGTGAGGGGGGACGCGTTGTGTGTATGCGGAGGGAGAGAGACAGTGGTTTTTCCGTTTTTCTGAAAGCCTGTCAGTGAGCCTCCGTTCACAGAAGGCTTTGTTTTCACACAGGCTCCCTCCTTAAACATTTGCATTGCTTATCTGCCAAGTTAAGAGAGAAACTCTAAAGAGATACTTCCGCATTCCTCCAGCCGAGTTCAAAACAAAGGGAAGAGACGTCAATTGCCTTAAATGGCTCTAGGCATCTCCAGAGATTACTTGTAGCGCAGTGGGTGTCCACATCCTTGCTGTAGCGCTACAGCAGCTGCGCTACAGCCCTTATTCCCCATGCGGAGGTGGATTAACAATAGCGCTATAACTCAGCAGTTATAGTGCTCTACGTGCCTTGCCAGTGTGGACGGGGAGGAGGTTATAGCGCTCGTGAGGGCTTTATAGCGCTATAAAGTGCCAGTGTAACCATGGCCTAGGAGAGGAGGGGCAGTAAGCAGGTTGTAATGTTACAGTTTTGCATTTCAAAGCCCAGGAGAGTGAGCGGAGTCCCTGAAAGAGCTGCATGCTCTCTGGGTGTGTATCAACAAAATGGGGAGGCGATTGTGTGTCAGACATGCCTAATACATTCAAGGGAAGTCAAGTGGCAAAGATACAGAACCCGCCACATTCAGACACACACACCAGCGACCCGGAAAAAGTTCCTGGAAAGACCATGCATTCCATGGTCCTGGAAGCAAGTGCAAGTGACTTGGGAGAAATGGAGATTCCAGGAAGGAGAGGTGGGATAATGTATTCAGCTTTGCTGCTTTGGAGAACCTCTATTTCAGCAACAGTGGGATTAAAAACATGACTTGCAGACTAGCTGTGGTGTTTCAGATACAGCAGGAAGGAACTCCCGCAACACAGTCTGCCTTAGCCTGCCATAACTTCCCATGTCCCAGGAGTGCACGTGTTTGAAAAAAAGAGGTGAGTGTATAGGTGACCAATCAGGAGCCTAAAGGAAAAACTAATGAAATTCAACGAGAGCCTTTCAGCCTCTTAGACCTCTTTGAAAATCCCAAACTCAATTTGCTTTATTTAAACAAAAATGCTCCCTTCTAACTATGTTGTATATTAGAGAGACAAGGTGGGTGAGGTTATATCATTTACTAAACCAAATTCAGTTGGTGAGCGAGACAAGCTTTTAAACTACACAGCTCTTCCTCCTCCCTCCTAACTACAACCTAGAAGGAAGCAAACCAGCTTTAAGATGTAGTTCACTGGAGAGGTTTATGCTTTGTTCCTAAATACGCTGAGTATGGACAGTTCAGCAGTGTTAACTTGTGCTTTTGGAAACAGAGGCAAGTGATGTCCTTGTAGAGGACCTAGGCACCTCACGATGGGAGAATTTTAAAGAAAGATATCTGACACTTGGTACATCCTAAAGGCAAAAAAAAAGTACTCTTCAGAAGCTTTTAAGAGCCCTAGGTCTTAGTCACCCCCGCAGGGAGAATTTACCAGCATCTGAAGACGGACCAACTCCCCTTGCATTCGGTGGCAGGGTCTTTACAGAGCTACCCTCCAGCACCCCAAGATTAGTTCCTGTCAAACAGGGAATGAAAACTCACTTCAAAGAACTTCTGTATGACGTAGTTGCCAAACACATCGACCATCAGCTGGTAAGCTGCCTGTAGGATTTCATTGAACACAAGCTGGCGCTCAGCAGGGGTGGCACGCTCCAGTTTCAGTTGAATAAACCTGAGGAACGGGATTGGCGGGATGTTATCATTCCAAGGGCTATTGGCCCGTCCTCCCTCGCTGGACTCCTACTAAAAACCCATTCCAAAGCCCCACGTTTTCTTGGCTCAAAATAAACCGAGTTACATACAGTGCCTATTTGAAACGCTAGGTGATGGCACAAGCGGACATATCCCAAGAATCTCCCTGTTGCACAGCGAAGCACATCCTGACGGAGGGTTACTCGGACAGCCCTTTGGACACCGGGAGCATGAAGTGATGCCAGCACAGCAAGCAGGTTAACTATGTAATGAGAATGCTCTTATTTACACACAAAGCATGGGTGTGTGTGTGGGGTGTGTGGGGGAGCAGACATTGGTGGCTGAGCATCTACAAAAAGGAGCATGAGCGTGAAGCAATTTGTTTGCACAGCTCTCGCTCCTGTGCGGTGCCTCCTTGCTTTTGGACTTCTGATGTCGAGCTGATCGAGAAGGGACTGTGGTCAAAGTGTCATATTGGGTATTGGTTTTAATCCCACCTGGATCCATGCTGATCCTGGGAAAACTCCATGATGTGCCCGGCAATCTCCCTGAGCTGCAGGTTAGGGTACCGGTTATTGCGGAAGTCTTCGAGCAGCCGGCTTCGGCCTGAGGGCATGACATCGGACATCCCGTAGCGCAGGCGAGAGGAGGGGAAGAGGGTGCTGCTGGGGCTGAAGAGGCTTGAGGCACTGCTTGCGCTGCGGTATTTGGCTTCAGCTCCAGGGGCGGCGGAGATGTAGCGGCCGCTACCATTTGTGAGCCCTCCTGTGGATCACAAAAATGAGGATGTTTCAAAAGCTCAAGGTGAGCAGCTCCAAACAGAGACAGGAGCTCTCTGTAAGTCTATTTCTATGCTATTTCTAGTCCAGCTAAACTGGTTTTGCTGGCAACTGTTCATGGAGAGAGACTGGCCAAACTGTCCTAGAAAACAGTTTAGCTAGGACTGTGCTACAGCATAGTTCTTTAACCTGGCACTATTTAGGCAGAACCACTTACAGATTTCAATGGGGAGTTTGGCTTAAAACTGATAAGTGCTTTGGTTCTTGAGACCATTTAAAGGAGTCTAAAAATCTGGCATGCAGTCAGTTCCATGTCTTTCCCATCTCTCACAATACAGCGACTGTCCGCATCCTCTTCTGACTCTCCTAGCCCATCCACAGGGCCCACCCTGTACTTTAAAGTCCCTTTTAAGGACTACATAGTATAGTAATATGTACAAGTGTGAGGGGGAAACATCTGTATTTCCACTAGTGGCAGCCCTTGCTAATGCAAATAGGGATTTAACATCTTTTAAAGTTGCAAGAGTGGGGCCCATCTTGGACTGTCTCCCCCAGGACAAAGCAGGCTCCCAAAGCTACTTTTACAACTTTAAAGGAGTCCTTTGGTACATCAGAAGTGTTTCAAATGCATTTCCTCCCAAGTCTCCCTGTCAGCTTGTGTGGTTTTTCAATCATATTTTCTTAATTTTCTGAATGTTTTTCTCTCCTCTGTCGCTGTGTGAAACAATCTACTCAAAATAAACCAACTATACAAAAAAACTAACAAATTCAACACAGTGAGTGCCAAATGCACAAAAGAAACAGAATTATTTATTTTCCACTACTGTCTTTCAGATATAGTGATTTTACCTCTTATTGGTTAACAGGAGTCCTAGTGTCCCTTCAATACACGTTTCACTGGGAAACTTCAGTGAGCAAATATAACAACTGAAAAGGTTTTAAGCTTTCAAAAATACCCCCAGATGATCATCTCTGTGTTAGGAGAAGTGGGAAAGCATTTAGAATTCATCCTACATTTAGGGGATGCACAGGTAGATGGAGAGTGACTTAAAAAACCCAACCACTGTTTGTTTATTCATAACTGTAATTTCTCACTAAGTTCCATTAACTGTTACAAAGTCGCTCAGTCCTGGCCCCGACTCAGCTTCCCCCTTTATATACAGCAGTGCTTCTCAACCCTTTTGATACCAGGGACTGGCTTGCTGCCTTCCGAGACCGGGTCAGGGAGATCTCACGGACCAGTCGTTGAGAAACACTGATATACAGGACCCAGACTCCCTCTAGTGGACAGCTGTGGCAACTCATCTTGAGGAACAAGATTTGACTATTCATCTGATGAAGTGGGTCTTAGCCCACGAAAGCTCATGATCCCTATAGTCCAACAGATCTTAAGGTGCTACAAAATTCTTTGTCGCTTTTGCAGATCCAGACTAACATGGCTACCCCTCTGATACAAGATTTGACTATGTGGTTCAGAGAAAGACATTCTTATCCAAGTGGAACCCAGTCTGCAAGGCCTGTATGGGGGCAGAGGAGCACAATTTCCAAAAATCCAGTAAGGCACCTCTGACAAAGAGGAGGAGCAGAAAGAGGGTGAGTGATGCCTCCACCTGTAGGCCTACCCACCTGAAAAGCACGCCTCCCTTTGCCAAGTGGCAGCTGCCAGTGTCAGGAACAAAATTAACTGAGCTTTCCCATGGCCGTTAGTGAAGAGATTTCCCTGATAGGAAGCATCCCATGGGAGTCAAGTAACTGAAAATGGTCTCACTGAGTTCCCACTCCCCTGGGAAGAATCTCCTTGATTGTTCAGCTTCTTCTGGATAGAAGGGGCATATAGGAAAATCCCCCATCGTGCATACCCCAGGAGAGAGAAGATCTCTCTGCCAGTGGTGTGGCTTATTTTCTATGTGTACTGTGGCTACCTGAGAAGGAATTCTGGGATGAACAGAGCCGATGGCATTCCTGACTACTGGCAAGTCCAGGAAATTTATGCTTTTACTAGTACTCCCTCCCAAACTAGTTCCTATGTGGGTCATTTTCCATCTGAAGAGGGATTTGATGAATACATATGACGGGAAGGTCCGATAGCTACTTCTCAGAGAGATGCTTACAAAAGGGACCCTACTCTGGTGATTTTCATACTGAAGTGGGAAGCCCAAAGCTCTTCTTCATTGTCTCTCTCTGCACATCCCAAATGTCCAGTTGGGCATCCCAAAGTTAAAGCCTGCCTCAAACTGAGTCAGTGCATATCACCATAATTACCAAGTTCTGACGCCTGGTGGGTTCTGGGGCCAGAAGGGATCAGTATGAAATTTTGAAAACTGTCTTTAGAACAGACCGCTATGATGTGCCCTATCCTGAATTGGGCACTCACACGTAAGACAGCCTATGATGGAATCTATGAGCTCTTCTCTCTGCTCAGAATGAAACCAACCCGGAGCAGGGCAATGGGAATTTATTGGGCGATTGTCTAAGAAATGGCAAATTTACACTCCCTGACGTGTGCTGAGGGACCAGAATCACCAGTGTCTTTGGGGAGACTTAGTGTTGATGGCCCAAATGGCAGAGTTCCAAAACGGTAATGTGGACCCACTACGGTGAACCATAACCACCACTGTGATTGTCTCTCTCCACTACAGTTATACAGAAGTAGAGGTCTTACACACAGACCTCCTCCCTAATTTTGAATCATAAGGGTTAATGTTTCTATTTGAAAGTCTTACTTTTCCGTTGGAGAGGTTGAGAAAGGGCAAGCCAGAGACCAGTCAAAAAGCTTCACATCATTTTCGAGACTCAAAATAAGCCATGAATTAAAAACCTTTACTTCTATTTTGAAGGAGGACAAGGACAATTGCTTTGACATGCTGTTCCTGAACAGAAGTAACAGCGATTGTTGATCTTTTCAGAAGGTTCAACAGGAGAAGCAGGATTTGAAGAGCGTATTGGAAAAGGGTTCTCCGACAACAGCAAGCAGCCCTAGACTGTGTGGGTAACACTGGAGCCCATTTAACTGGATTTCTGAAGCTCAGAAAAAAGACCAGACACTGACATTTCTCAGCCTTCTTTCTAGGCTGGTGCATAGCTGGGAGTGCAAGGTGTTGTTGTGAGAGTTGTTGTGAAGGAAGGTTGGACGTGACCTTGGCAATTCCTGCTGATAAAGAAACTATGGGTGCAGGTGTCGTGTGAAAGGGCCTACTGGTTGGACTTATTGTGGAACGTAATCCAGTATATTAAGGGCAAAAATCCCTAAGGAGAGACCTAAAGAGTCCCGGTAGGAACTAAGGTGGCATTATCTTGGTCTATTCTGAAGACCCTTGAAAAGCTTTGCAAGTGGCTCTCCAGAGAGTATGAAGTAACTCAATGGAGCTTGTATCAGACTCTCTCTGGAGGTGGCATCTGTATCCACTGTCCTAACCATATATTACAGCAATTACACAAGAGGGGAGGTGAGCTGGCACCATAGAAATGACAGGTCTAGGATGCGTTTACCTCTCTGAGCAGGGCAGGGGGGCCTGGCTGAGGCTTGCTCAATTTGGGATTGGAATGAGCCATGTGGCTCCTTCAGAATGCCTGGCCTGGGTAAGAGAGAATCGACAGACAGGGAGTGCAGGACGACAGCTTCTGTATCCTGGCCTTGGGTAGTGGGAAGATCTGAGGCAGAAGCAGCTATCCCAACACTGCATGTGCTGAACCAGTCAAGACACTTCCCACTTTGGGTAGGAACTGTTTTGCTGGGTTTCTCCTCAGTGCCTGCTGGGACATGGTAGGGGACTCAGCTGTTCACCTGATGACACTGTTTTATTCAAGAGCCAGCCAGAGAGGTGCCGAGATGGTGAATTCAGGATGCTCAGGAGCTATGCAAAGGAGGGCACAGGCGTCTGGAGCAGCAAAGTGGCAGCTGCAGCCACACAGCTCTAACTGTTCCGGGAAGCAGCGCTTGGGGACTGCGTCCCCTGCAGGGTCTCCAGGCTGCTCGGAACGGAGAAACTGCTGGAATGAGAGTCATTCCCAGCAGAAGGGCGATGAAAAGACGACTCTCTGAGAAACAGCCAGCTGTGACTCTCACCAAGAGAGACACTGAACTTGGGCTAGTGGGTGATATGCAGTGGTTGCCCACTAGAAGGCATCTGGATCCTGCTTAAAAAGAGAAAGGAGTTTTCCAACCAAACTGCCTTGGAAGCATCAAGGAAGGGCATGATTACAAAGCAATACCGCCATACCAACTGGTTAACACTTCTCATTGGTGATCTTTTTGTACAATCACAGAGCCCTGAAGTGTGCCACTAACTGCAGCAGAACACATGACACTAAAATCCATCTCAATCACATCTAAGGACCTGTCTACACTGAGAAATTAATTCAGATTAAGGGAGGCTGTGAATTGCAAGCAGAATAGCTATTCCTGACTAACTCTCTGTGTAGACTCTTATTCTGGAATAAAAGCATCCACACAGGGATTTAATCTGGGTAGTTAATCAGAAATAACTCTCAAGAAAAACCCTAAGGATTCACCAACTTTCTAAGCACCTCTTTTTCCCAACCCTGCAAAGGAGAGATTACCATGAGTTAAATGTCTACATTATAGCCCCTCATTATGTGCTACAGGAATTTAAATGGCAAAGTTTCCACGGGAGAAATAACACATAAGACTTCAAAATTTGACAGCTGTCCCTCCTACATATCTGTAAGAATCTATGTTCTGCCGTGGAATTTGAGAGGTTAGAAGAAAAAAAATATTTTGTGTAACCAAAGGCAACAGCAGAAACCCTGCTGGAAAGGACTGTTTATGTATACTGAACTAAAATCCATGGAGGTAGCATTACAATACTCTATTTATCTTGCCTATGCAAATTTTCTACTTTTGAATTGCGATATAATCATCATCAAACTCACTCAGGGTCTCTCTCTTTCAGTATCTGTGGGCTCTCTCAAGAACGGCTTATCTGCCCAAATAACTCACAAGATTACAATGCCAGAAAAAGCCAGCTTGGTTAAATATAAGCCATATTTCACAGCTATGATCCCCAAGCTGAAAAAGCTGGGATGAATCTTCCTGGTTTGTACAGCACTCAGTAATAGAGAATACGTCACTTCCCAGTTACAAGACCACAGACATGACATGGCTCAGGGCATGTCTACCCTACAAACTCAAGTGGACTCATGTTCGATCCAGGTACAGCCACCACAGTAACTACTTATCTTCCTTCTTTCAGTGGTGCTCCCTGCCCCAGAGTGACAGCCTGAACTCTGAGTGGCTCTCATCAATTTCACGGCTCCACGTCTCTCCTGGAGGTGGAGTTATCAGGTCAGTGTAACAGGGCACTTACATCAGCAGGAGCCAGGCTATAGTGTAGACACTGACCTAATTAGGTTGACCTGCCTTACTTCGACCCACTCTGTAGTGCAGATCAGAGCTAAATAAAGGACAAACCTTTACAGCATTTAACTAATAAGACAGCTGATTCCACACAAAATCAAACCTTAATCTTACCTATGATCTCATTGTGGTCCTGAAACAAAACTGCTTGCAATAACGTATTTTTCAAGTTGATACATTGGTAAAAATTTATTCTCTTTGCTTGGCTGAGGGCCTTAGTCCTGCCCTAGCATCAGTCTCTGTTTCTAGATGGTCAATCTTCAGCTCCTATTTTAATGTTTTGTACTGATTTTACTATGGGACATTTAGCTTCAGTCTGATGAGCACCCAAGTACACAAAATAAAATCTCCATATTAATCCCCTGGAAAGCTCCAGGTTATACGAACTCCTCTCTCTCAAATCGAAACAAACTCCACCTTCACAGCTACTGTATCATAACGCTTCTGCGCTTAAAGCCTTATATACTACACAGATATGCTCTTAAATACTAAATACAATGCTCATGTAGACTAGGAATGTGCTAAATACTGAGATACACAAACTAAATTATAAGCGGAAGACATTCTTGATAGACTTGTGGAAGGCGCTCACTTAATTTCAACACCCTTGTGTTGAAAGGTGTCTGTGATGTGAGATATATTCTAAATATTTAGGAGATTTGCCAATCTGGATATGTGTTCTATGAAGAGTCAAAAAAGGGCAATCACTTGAATATTGAATAATTTCCTATTTTGTACAACACATTATAATGAAAAATCAGTTAGTCACTAGTCCCCGCGAATCACTCTAGAGGGAAGGCAGTGCTTACAAGCCCATCATTCATATATGAACACACACATTATTTAGTTTAGTATATTATTATGAATTTTAGTCCAAGCATTTTCTGTATATCATTGTCTACAACTCGTTTCATTTCAGTCTTTTCTAGGCACAATTTTAAAAGGCTAGTTGTTTTTAATAACATTTCTTACAGAAGTATTTAAGTCCTGGTTCGCCAGGGATGTCTTCATATAGCAATACACTAAACTCAACGTCCAACTATGAAACTTCTTTTGATAGGCCACATTGATGTGAAATTTTCATCAACTGAATAGATAAGCATAACACAGCATAAAAGAAATGCTGCTCCAAAAATTGCTATGTTTGGTATAAACTACGAGATTGCCTTATAATCTACCAATTCCTTATTAAAAAATCTTTAACCTACAGATTAAAGAATAGTTTAACACATCTGAGAAGGTTATGGGTCAAGCCCACCTGCCCCCCACGCAAACAAATAATAATGCTTGACATCTTTATTGTGCTTTTCTTCCATGCACTCAAAATGCTTTAGGGAGGTAGTTGAGTATTACCCCCAGTTCGGAAATGGGAAACTGGGACACCAAAAAGTGCATAAATCAGAGTGAATCACTGGAAAAGCCAGGACTAGAACCCAGCTCTTCCAACTCCCCGTTCAGAGTTCTATCTGGTGTGTGAAAGTAGAAATGCCAGGTGTTGACGGTTCCTAGAGTGTGCTCATCTCACCTAAATAATTACATAGAGGTTTAATTCTCAGCATGGAGAGAGTTCACCAGTAATTATTTCCACGCTGGGATAATATTCCTTACCCAGGTTTAAGCTTGAAGAGGATCCATGTGAAGATAAGGAAGGTGGTGGAGTCTGAGAATGGCCAGGTCCTTGACTGGGAAGAGGCATACCAACAGGCCCAGGAGAGGAGGAAAAGCCAAGGCCGTTATAAAAACTGTGTCCAATAGGTGTCAAACTGCTGGATGTCCTCTTGTACAGGTCGCTGCTTCCTGTAAGGGAGTCTCGGCGGGAGCCGCTGCCAGTGTTAGAGTTTGCAACTGAAATGACAGAGAATAAAACTACATGAAATTTACAAACCGTTCAGGGTGATAAGAGTGTTGAGAAGTGTGTGATAAACAGAAAAATGCATCAATGTCCACTTTAGCTGCTTGGCACAGAGCTCCTCTTAAGTTACTGGGAACTTCATATATGCACCCCTGGCACAATCAGTCCCTAGAACTGTTTCCATCAATGCCGAGGGTGCCTGGCCCAATGCCAAGTTTGTTTAGTAGAATTTGTTGATCTAGTGTCTCTAACACTACCTACGAGAAAGGATTTCACAGAGAAACAATGGCACCTCTTGGGGCTTGTAGGGGCCCAACAACGTAGCTTGCTCAGCCTCAGGTGAAGAGGGTTTGTGTCACCCTTGGATGAACCTATTCGGACCATCAGGCACAGACGGGCTGTGGATGGAAACATCATCCACCCTGTTCGGCCAGGAGAGTGGTCAGCCTCATGGGCAACAGGATGAAGAACAACTTCCCCTAAAGAGCACTACAGTATTAACCCTGGAATTGCTAGACTGGATAAGATCAAGCTTCGGTCTAGCTCAAACTCTTTTCTCAGAGATGACAAAGAGTCCTGTGACACCTTAAAGACTAACTAAAGTGTTAGAGCATAAGCTTTCGTGGGCTAATACCCACTTCGTCGGATGCATGCAGTGGAAGTATCCGGGGGCAGGTATAAATAGGTAGGCAATAACCAGGTACTTGGGCAGGTATAAATAGGTAGGCAAGAACCAGGTACTTGGTTCTTGCCTACCTATTTATACCTGCCCCTGGATACTTCCACTGCATGAATCCAACGAAGTGGGTATTAGCCCACGAAAGCTTATGCTCCAATACTTTAGTTAGTTAATCTTTAAGGTGCCACAGGACTCTGTCACTTCTGCAATTCCAGAATAACGCGGCTACCCCTCTGATTCTTTTCTCAGAGCGGACAATGCCAGATGCTTCAGAGGAAGGTAAAAGAACCCCATAAAGACACAATTAGAACCTGTCTAATAAGGCAAATTTCTGCCTAGCCCCAGGCGGTGAGTTGGCATAAGCCCTAAAACAGAAGGACTGTATCAGCAAGGGCCTTCTATAATAGAACCTCAACAAGCATTTTCAGCTGTGTTCCGAGCTGCTCCATCTCCCCAACAGACCAGCTAACACACCTACCTGCCGTTCCAAATCCTCCCAGCGCAGATCCCAGCGTGGCGCCAAGAGAGCTGCTGCTTCCAAAGCCGAGGGATGAGTTGGCAGCCTGGGCGGAGCCCTGAGAGAAGAGCGAGCTGCTCTGGGAATTGCTGCTCAGAGAGTTGTTGCCATAAAACGAGCTGGATGCCAGGTTGTTGGTGGGCTGCTGCTGGGGTTGGGGCTGAGGCTGCTGAGTTCCTAAAGGGCGAAATGGTCCATTTGTTGTTCCTGCCAGACCACCAGCTGCACCATTGGCTGAAGCCGCAGCTGCTGCGACCGCTGTAGAAAAGCAATTAAACAATAGAGTCTAAAACAATCCATGTTGGGGCTTAGAACAGGCAGGTCCCATTTGTTTACTACTCTTCCTTCTGGGTGATATTCACCCCTGTGCAGGGAGTTGTCACAAAACGTACACACCTTCCACTTAAGCAGCACGCAGCGCTGCATAGGCCTTGTGCTGATCTTCTGTCTCTTATTACACAGCTATGGTTTGAAATCACTTCACTTGTGTGACCAACACTGAATGTTTCTTTTTCCCAGATAGTTTGTAAATGCCTTGCTCATTTGCTGGTCTGCTACAACCTCCCCTCATATCTCTATGACCGCTGGTCACTGTATCTGGGTGTGTCTCCTTCAAGATAACCACCTTTTGTGGCGGGTTAAGCAAGAGGTAGTAAAAGCAAACACGAGCTGCTTCCAAGCTAAGTTTTAAAGGGACAACTGTCAGCTTAAATTAAATTTAAATGTTGTAAAAACAGAAGGCCAATAGAAATATGTCCACCCAATTAAAAACATCCAATAAAAACAATTTTAAAAACAAATAATATTTCCCTGATGCGCGTGAAACCCCAAAAAGCCAGTACTAAGGATCCGACTGTCAAAATGACTTTGATTTTTAATAACCTAAGGTATTAAGTAACATTAACCACGGTTGTTAACATAACATTAATGCTGAGAGTTTCCTTTAGTAACAAGTTATTTTATGATTAGGGAGCATTTTCCTTCCACTCTCCAATCATTTAAAGGTGTATGAAGAGATCTGGCTCAAACTTCCCCTCAACACCTCTCAAAAAAACCTAATAATAAAAACCCAAACACAATAATCTAAGAAATAAGCCTGGGAAATTTCAGTCCAGAAAGGTGACAGTTCTGAGCATGGTAAATGGAAATTGCTTCAAAATCTTCATTTCAGTAGGTGCCACCAGGTACTGTTGATCATTTTGCAAAGTGGTGCAAAAAGCTATTCTGTGCTTACTGGTCAGTTACTATTGTGCGGCTCAGCCCAGAGAGCACAGAGAAAGTTCTCAGCAGCAATCCCTGTAATGGATCTCAGTGAGGGCAAGTGTGTCATCATTGCCAGCACGACTAAAGCAGAGTGCACAAACACCACTCACAGAATCGCCCCCAGCTTCCATGTGGATGGGACAGATTCTCACACTCGTTTCTAGCAATGTGGAACTCACCTGCTTGCGCTGCTGAGGAACTGATGATGACAGGAGCAGGGGCTACCAAGCGCACCGGGGCCCCCAAGCCATTCCTAGCCCCTGCATTCACCACCAGGGCACCCGTTTGGTCATAGTATGCGGCAGGAGCCAGCATAGGATAACCTAAGAATACAGAGACAAATTAACATATGCAACTAAGCCATCTACCACCAGGAGCCTCTGACATTTCAGATTGTTTCAAGAGCAGCTCTGATTACTGCTACAGCTATTTCAAATGTAAATAGGCAAAAAACTGCATAAATTCTCCTTCTCAGGGCATGTCTACACTGCCCTGCAGTTCAGACTAAGGGGGCGTAAATAGCTGTGTGCACTGAAGTGCTGAGCTGTAACTCCTCCATGTGGATGCTGCATGTGCAAACTCAAAGGTATGGAGTTCGCACTAAAGCAGTCTTATCAGCACAACTTATTTCCCTTCCCTTACAGGAACAGGTTGTACATGTATAAGGCACTTTTTATACCACTACAACTGTGTCCATACTGGTGAGGGAGGGGGCAGCTATACTACTTTAACTACACCAATATCATTGTGCGCACACACGAACACTACATTATAAAGCTTGACTGATGCAGAATATCCCAACATCTGATCACAAAGAGGCCCAGGAGAGGAGGAAAAGCCAAGGCCATTATAAAAACTGTGTCCAATAGGCACAAAGAGGGGCTACTGATACACATTTTGAATCACCGCCCTCCCAAAGGCAAGGGCCAGACTGTCGAGAAAGGGCAACTCCCATTCAGATGCCTAACCCAAGTGAACAGATTTTCAAAAGTGCTTAACAGTTCTTAACGGGGGGCTGAGCCCTTTGGAAAACTTGGCCCAAGAAGTAATAATGCCACATTCGAGGCTACCTGTAAATCAAACAAACTTTGTAACATGAACATTATCTTTCGCTCTATAATCAAAATAAAGGCTCTACAGCTACACTCAAAATCATATGAAGGCCTATATCCATATGCAATTCTCAAGCAAGAGACTTCGGGCTAACAAGTTATAGAACATTCACTTATCTAACTCTGACCAGCCAGACACACTTGTATCCCTCTAGTGTGTCAATAATGGCCTGTATACATTACAATACTGCAATTTATAGGTAAGAGAGTTTGTAACAGTCTTGTAGGTCACAGCTAATGTTATGGGAGCCCATCTTCTGGAGACCTGGGGGTTCTTGACAGTGAGGCTACCTGTATGTGCCCCCATAGGAACACTATTGGGAAGTGATGATGTAGGGTGCTGAGGAAGAAAGATGTCAGCCTAGCCAAGCTCCACAAAAGGCCCAATACAGTGAAAGATTAAATTCTCAGCTGCTCACGACCATCTTCCTCACTGGCTTCCATGGTACAAATAGAAATAGTTGCAAAAAACCACATTAGACAACTTAATTTATTGTAATTATTATTTTTAAAACCATTAGCGTCAACACAAAATCTTGGGCGTACTATGTGAGGGTGAGATTCTAGCTCCATTAGAGTCAAGGGGGTTTTGCTACTTGCTTTATTATGGCCAGGATTTCACCCAAGGCAAAGATTCATAAAGACACAATAGATACCAAACACTTGAAATTTTAACAGAAGTCATTAACTCCTTCAAACAGGCAAGCTATGGAACGCATTCTCTTCTGACTTGATAGAGAATTTAACCTGTATCCTAAGACTAAGTGAAGCAGTACAGGAGATAACTTTCCTTTTCACCTTTGACAAAGGGATTTAAACCATCAGAAAGGATGGCTGGTCCCAAGAAAATTAGTAGCAGTTTATCTAGTGCTCTGCTTAACGGGCATTGACAGAGTCCATACCTGGCATCCCTGCTGCCAGGCCTTGTCCAAAAGCAAGAGCAGAGTTTACTGCTGCAGCTGCCACGAGTGGATCAGTCTGCTGTCCCTGCTGGTTCTGATTTGGAGTCAAAGGACGCTGACTGGCTCCTCCACGGAGAACCTGAGTGAGACACAGAATCATTGCGTAGTCAATCTGCCTTGAGACTAGTGTATGAGTCAAAATAACTGAAAACATTTCTATAACTTTCACGAACACTTTAGTTAAGAAGTTTATGCTGTGTTGTTCTGGGCACAGATACAGCCCAGGATGTTAGAGAAACAAGGTGGGTGAGGTAATATCTTTTATTGGACCAACCTTGGTGGTGTGACACACAAGCTTTCAGGTCACCTGAAGAAGAGCCGCGTGTAAGCTGAAAAGCCTGCCTCTCACCAACAGAAGTTGGTCCAATAAAAGATTACCTCTCTGACCTTGTCTCTCTAGTTAAGTGTACAGCTTCCTATGCACTATGACAGGGATTCTCAAACTTAGTTGTACCACAACCCCCTTCTATCAAAAATTACTTCATGATCCCATGAGGGGGGATCAAAGTCTGAGCCTGCCCAAGCCCCACAGCCCAGGACTGGGGGCCAAAGCCCCATCACCATGAGGTTGGGGAGCGGGGGGGAGAGAGGAGGAGAGAAGGAAGCCAAAACTGAAGCCCAAGGACTTCAGCCCCAGGCAGGAGGCCTGTAACCTAAGCCCCGCCACCGAGCTGGGGCTCGGGCTTCAGCTTTGGCCCTGAGCCCCAGCAAGTCTAAGACAGCCCTGGTGACCCCACTAAAACGGGATCACAACCCACTTTGGGGTCCTGACCCACAATTTGAGAACTGCTGTGCTATAATGAAGGTGTAACTATTGGTATAGTTTTTCCTTCTTTCTATTCTATGCTCTCAAAGTCTTATACACGCTGAAGTATTAAACGCAGAAGACCTGATGTTAAAATGGGTACAAATGCTTTCATGATACCTAAAGATGCCCCTGTCAAGTTTACCCAACCTGACCTGGGAAAGTTTCACCCACTAACCTTTTCATTCCTGTTTCCATACATCTCTAACTTACATCATTCTAAGCAAATCTTTAAGAAATAGTCATTGCCCCTGGAAAAGGATGGTTATTGGTATTTGTCTTCTGAAGATAACACACCTGGCTAGAGATGTGCACAGAAACGACACTTGAAGTTTACCCATTTGAGCAAAAATGAAGAAATACTCAGTTTACTTCCTATAGGCTAGTGAGACATAGCGGCTTGGCTTGAGTTTTTCCAAGCTGTAGACGCATCTGTGAAACAGTGACTCCTCCAATAACAAGATCACAGAATGTCTTTTACCTGTAGCCCTTGTGGTTCAAGTGAGTGACGCATTAACTGCTCTGTGGTTTATCTGTGAAAGCCTACTATGCAAGTGTAACAAAAAAGTGTGCACCCACTTGTGAGTTCAGCGTATTAAAAGCTTTCACTTGGTGCCACGCACGTTACAGACATTTTACAATAACAGGTCACGTAGAAAGGTGTCTCCTGTCCCCCTCCCTCAAAGTTATTAGAAGCAAATATTTACTTGGTGCACCAACAGTGAGAAGAGCATAGTTAATAGATTTTCACAAACGCTCAACCCACCTCCAATCTAAGTGGTTTCAACTGCAGCAGTGAACTGATGAACAAGCACAGTTCTGGTGCAATGTACCGAACAAGCACAATGAAGGATATGTCACAGCAAGTGAATTATTACTGTTTTTATGAATCTGCCACCCTCCTCGGGATGTCCCAAGCACTAAAGAGAAAGCATCCATATACATCATGCCGGCAGGTTTCCAAAAGTGCTGGCTCAGTTCTTCTGAGCACACCAAGGTTCTCATTATCGAACAGCGTTCTCAGTGAGGGCAAGTGAATCATCATCGCCACACTTCTGAAAACCACCAAAGCGCACGGGAATGTGGGCAGAACTGGAATTTTTAAATGAAAAGCTAGGCTTCCCAAACGAGTTCTGAAAAATCACAGCAACATGTAAGAAGTACTTCTTCCAAGGGAGCATGGGGGAGGATTTCCCTCAGAAATTCAGGGTCTGTCTCATGGGGGAAGAAAGGTTTGCGTTTAAAATATATACACACATTTGTAAGTCTGAAGAACCTTGGCCATTTTTGGGGCTGTAAAAATAATGAAAGATACTACAGGTTAGATCTATGATGGACGGTTTTTGAACCAGCCTACAACCACTGCAAAAGCCATTTCAGCCTGTATACCTGATTTACAGGGTGCAGGACCCTATTCTGAATGCCAACTCTAAAGTGGCAAGTCTGTCACACTTTGATTCCTCTGCTTTACCAGTGCCTGCATTTCTTGGTGTAAGTGTGGAAGCTCAATTCAACCTGCGCATGTTGGTGACTTGCCAGGGGCGGAGGTTTGAAGATTGACTTTGTCAGAAAGCAAAAATGGTCCTTTTCATCACTGATCCAGAATCAACGGGGTGAAAAATTATTGCTCTCTTTTATCTGGAAGGGTCCAAAGCATTTGTTTCTGGCTCTAGCAGTTCTAAAGACAGCAGCTGCTAAATCCAGATGCTAGTTATGTAGTGGGGAAGATGGCATGTAGAAGGAGCATGTAAGGTTCAGTAACTTTCAACCCACAAAAACTAAAAGCAAATGCTTTCTACCACTGCAAAGATGGTACCTCTCTGATTTCCAGCAGTATAACAGATTTATTTTGTTTCTAGCTCTGAAGAATCATTAGATACTGGTTGTTAAACTATGTGCAGCATGACTTGGTGCTTGGTTTAGCAGTGGGTTTTCTGAACTAACTATAGCAGGTTTGAGCCTTGAAGACATCTAACTTGCAATCCTAGATATGTGCACACGTTTTAGGTGAATACATTTGAGAGGGTGGATACAGAGTTTGAAATTCAGATGAGCTTGGATTTCTGAGGTATAAATTGAGATGCGCAGAGCCTGTTCTTACTTCTGTCATGATGGCAATGACGACTGTGGTGCCACCAGCAGCCCTTTTATCATCCATCATGAGCTGGGCAAGTTTAGCAACGATGGAATCATTTTAAAATTTGTTCTAACGTTAATCTGGAAGTTACTTTTGGAACAGAAAATACTGACTTGAATATTAAGTTAACTTTCTGGATTTCTATACAGATGCAAATTAATTATAATGCATTGTTACTTTTCTATAAGTAAAACTACCTTAAGTAACACAATTTAACTATCGTTCCACATCACATTATATCAGTGCTTTCAGTCATTTTCATTTTCCACTCTCACCTGCTTGTAGGGACTACGTTCACACTCATCTGATCTACATCTAATAATGGTTGTTACTATTAATAAAATATTCATTTCAAAGAGCTAATATGTTCTTAATTAACATTAATAGCATAGCTACGTTAATAAGAGTTCTCAAAATGTTCGCTCTCTCTCTTTATAGCTCACGTCTTGCTGCATTAAAAATTGATATTAATATGCATTTTTATGACAAATGACTTGTAATACTGGAACAAAATGGTCCAACTACTTGAGAATACTCTCTCTAACAATGACCAAATAGAGTTGCTTCAGAGAAGATATAAGCCACATTATATATCTTATTTGCGATATTATCATGGGGAAATTCTTTCTGATTCCAGCTGGTGATCCACTCAGTAGCTGGTCCTCATTATTGCTGCAGACACTTATTTCTATAAACACCGGTTAAATCACAAGAAGTATTTGCCTCAATACTGTCCTGCAGTAGAGTTTCAGAGGTTAATTTTATACTGATGTAAAAAACACATTTAATTTTAACTCACATTCATCCTTTCCATCTAGTTTTTTTTCCCTAAGTGGCCTTAATTAAGTTTGAATTAATTCATTTCCAAAGTGAATTAAATTAAATTAAGGTCACTTTAACTTTAATTAACAGGGTCCACAAAGGTGTTCAACGTGGTTTAACTAATCCACTTCAATACCTTTCGGTAGCCAGGATTAATTTTTCTGAGTGTCCCTGTATAGACAAGCCCTTAGACTAGAGGTTCCACAAATACTTATTAACAGACCTAAGGTATCCAGACTGTTATGGCCTATCATCTGAACTCTCACACATGTTTATAAGGGATTTTCAGCTCTTAAAAATCATCGTAAGAGAGGAATGAAACACACAAATAGTGATGTTTAGGAAATACCAAGTTTGTGATACAGATCAATGTGAGTCATAAGTAAGGATAACATGATGTCACAAATTCCGTGACTTTCAGAGATCTCTGTGACATTTTCCACTTCAGCCTCAGCCACCTGGGGGAGGCTCCAGAGCCTCCAGGCACCGCTGGAGTCGGGGGAACCCCAGAGCTCCAAGCCACTGAGGCTACAGTGGAGGCCAGTGGAGCTGACATCATCTGCTCCAGCAGCGGGTGCTGGAAACCCTTTACCTGGCAGCAGGGATTGGGCTCTGTTCCTATCCCAATCCCCAGGCTTCAGTCATTTGCTGCCCAATCCAATCATTATTTTAAGTAAAAGTCACTGACCGATCACAGGCTTCCATGAATTTTTGTTTATTGCCCGCAACCTGTCTGACTTTTACTAAAAATAACCGTGACAAAATCTTAACCGTAGTCATATGAAAAGTTAAAGCCAAGGCAATGGTGCTCTCCCCCTTTGTGCCTAGATACTGCAGGCATCCGAGCTTGATTATTTACAAGCGTGGCAACTTTGCCACCACAGCAGAATCACTTTTTAATTGTGAGCCACACTTGGTAAAGATAAATTTAAGTATTTCATTACAGTAGCACCTCGAGGTCCTTTGTGTTAGATGCTATACAGACATATAACCAGAGACAGTGCCTGCCCCACAGAGATTACAATCTAAATAACCAAACTTGGTGCTAATATTGGTGTGAAAAATCTTAAAATTTGCTTCATATTTGGGTTCTTTGGGATCCTACATTTTCAGAATGGATTTGCCGTTATGTCACGGCTAGAGTTTCTGCAAACAGGCATGCATGATCCAGCTTGGTTTGCACAGTGCTGCTGCCATCTGAAAATGTGAACAAGGAAGAAGGAGAAGCAGCAAACTTTAAAGTTCTTTTGCTTCAGGCACTGGGAAATGGGACTTAATGTATTTTGTTTTGTTTCTAAAACATTACAGTGAAGGAAGGGGAGAGGGGAGGACAGATAATACACAAGTCTAAGAATGTTAGGGTTTTTTTAAACTGGGCAAATGTTGAAGCAACCCAATTTGCACAGAAAGAAAGCTCATCCCTCCTTCTCAGATGGGAAATGGGTAGAGTACGAGCTGGGAAATGCATCAGTATGAAAAAAAATATGTTAACATTAAGTTGCTTCCATCATATTAAAACCGTTATAGCTCCAGAGCTGCAGATAGTCAATAGCAACAAAGATATGGATATTGCTATGTGATGGAAACGTCTTATTCCTAATGCAATTTTTTCCACACTAAACCTGATTTGTATAATTTGAATTCTCATTAATGGGTTTCTTTTTGCTGCAATATATTCATTTTTTTTAAAACTACTTTGCTTAAACTTGCCAACAGCTGTCCCCTACCTCCTTTATGTTTTGAAGTGAAACAAGATCTAACATTTCTATTCTACTGTTCTGCTAGTTACAGCTTCCAACATGGGTTTCGCCAGATATCTGAAGCAGTAAGAAGCTATTTTTAAGTTTCCTCCTTTCACTATTGACTTGTCTTGATTTGGCAGCAAATAATGTTTTACCAAAGAGACTCTCTCTGCCAGACTGCATGTTGGAAACGCCAAACATGGAGAGAATGGTGTGATCCCAACAGTTAGTTTACAGGTAATACTTTCCCCTCTATTTTAAAAAGACAAAGGTCTTTTGAATCAACTGAGTCTCATATAGGTTCAAGTGTTGTCATTGGAAATAGCAATTTTTAACACATATGAGCACACTTCTGTAAATCTCAGTGCACCTGCAAGACACTGTCACTCACCTGTTGTTGTCCCTGTTGGGTCTGTTGAGTGGTTTGCTGATTTGCTGAATTAGTTGCAGCAGCAGCTGCTGCAGCTTGCTGTTGGAAAAGACTGGCAGGATAAACTCCCCAGGGAGTAACTCCATAGTACTGATGAGGGACTACTGCAGGCCCTAAAATGCCAAAGGAGGATTCAATCAACGTCTGTAGTAAACAAGACTTGCTCAGCAATAAGCCATGACCAGAAACGACTGCACATAACTCCTGATTCAACAAAGCCTATTTTAAAGGTAACCTGCAAGGTATTTTAAAACCACTGGGCTCGGGAATGTAGTCCAGGATAAATGGAATTTGCCCACTTCTCATTCAGAGAACATAGAGTTTAGCTGAGGTTACTTTACCCAGTTCTTGATTTTTAACTACACCACAGACTGGGCTGATTTTTATTGTGAGCTCCGATGCAATAACGGAAGGTGTTGCTGATGAACCTGTAACAAAGGTATCCTTTCTCCAAAATAGCATAGTTAAACTATAGGTGAGAACACTGTTTTACAACATAGTTGACAAAAAGTAGCTTCTCTCAAGACTCCTGTGGTTTTCGGTCTCTTAGTTTTGGTCTCATTTAGTTCTCCAGTCACCAGGGAGAGTTTTCCAAACTAGAGAACCCCTGGACTTCCAATGTAAAAAAAAGCAGAATTTTTTTTAACAAAAAAAAACAAAAGATCTTTCAGGCCTTTTTTACATACCACACAAACTATTAATAAAAAAGGATTAAAGGGCACAGGTTCCATTTTTAACATGCTACGTGTCACATTTAAGAGAGAATGTATGTTTACCTTAAATGATTAATCGAACTGTGAATTTTCATGTCAGTTGTGCCAATTTCCACAGCTCTCCACTATTTTAATTATGGTCTGGCTTAGCCTCTGTTCTTAAAAGTTTACCCAAAGACAACTGGTGTACAATCAGATGAGAAATCTGTATGCTGCACTTCCTGGTAGAATGCATCGCATCCAATATAATATTGTTTGGAAGCAATACAATCTCTTTTGTCTGCTTCATGTCTTTTGGAAAGATCAGCAGCAGATTAACAAAAAATCTTCTCATTTCTACTCTTTTCAAAACCAATGCAAAGCCTGAGGACTAAATTAGTCACTGTTGCAGTGAAAATGACTTTAGATTGGAATGTGCTTGTCTGAATGAAATACAACACTAAATTTTACATCATATGTGCACTCCACTGTAGCAGAGATGAGTATTTACTATGCTCAGACAGAATGCTTGCCTTTTAACAGAGGAATATGCAACTTAAACCAAGGGGTAAACAATTATTTTCTGTCAAGGTCCAAATGTACAGTCAAAGTCCAGATTCCAGAGAAAATAATACAAAAAAACAACAAGAAGAAGTAGTCATAAATAAAATAATTTCACAGTCTGTTCAAAAAACATCTGACAGTCTGGATTTGACCCGCAGTCTGCCTATTGTCTCCCCCAGCTTAGACTGCAAGATAGACCAGCAATGCATTCAGACAAAACGTATTAGTGGATTGGATGAAAGTTCAATTGCAAAATGCTGCAATCAAGAACAATTTTTGTCTTTCATACCTTATTAAAACAATCTCTGCAAATGATGCAAGTTTAGCAAACATGAATGAAGAGAGGGTGGGTATTTGGATCAGAGAACAGGGAAACTATTCCAAGCATAAGTGTAGCATAGAAGGGGGAAGAAAGACAAAGAAGAGGATAGAAAGGAGGCCAGTAAGCAGCGGAACAATATTCTGGACTCAATCTGTACAAATGAGTGTGTTGCAAGTTCAGAGCCCGCATTATGCTGCGAGATGGTGAAATTCAGCAACACTGTTACTTTGAGGGTGGCACTGGTTAATCTTACTGTGCTGTCCTTACCAAATCATTTTACATTTGTCTGTTTACAATGGATTTTGTATGAGAGCAATCACTGTACTATGTAAACACACTGCCATCACAGCCCCAAAAGCTCTTTCGCACAGCAAGATCACCTGATGAGTAGCCTGGGCTCCAATGCCACAAGGTAAATCAGGGTGAGCAAAGATTTGTTCCCATGCATCATTAGTTCGTTTTGCACATTAAAACGCACTCCGGTGGCCTCGTGCTCTGTGAGAGAACTCAACTGACGGTGAGAAAAGCGACTGTAGTTCCCATTCAACAGATCTGCTCCCAGGCAGCCATAGCTTATTATCCATGTTAAAATACCTTTTGGCCCTGTTACCATTGCACATGAATACCAAAGCATAGCCCATTGAACGGTCCCAGCAAGCTGTTGCCCATCTTCATTTAAGCAGCCAAGGGTGCTTAGATCAAAATGCATCAGTGCCTGCTGGTATCTAATCAGAGCAGGTCACAAATTGCATGCTAGGATCTGTAGTTTCTGCAAGCCACACTTCTGTACTGAAAAGCAGCAGCTACAATCCGCTTCATTTTATCCAATCAGGGTAGCCGTCAGGCTCCTGGCAAGTGCCATGGTAACCTTCATTTGGACAAAGATCAGGCATCTCTATTCCAAACCAAAAGAAATAGAGTTTATATGAATCGGAGCTCTAACTACCCTACACACACAGTCTGGACTCTTTTCTTGGCTAGGGGTTGCTCATTTGAACAGCTATACTTTTAGGTGTAAAAACAGAGAAATGTTATTGAAGTTCAGTAAGCTCCTTTAAACAGCATTCTGAGCCTTTTGGCAAGTCTGGCGTAAGCTCATCTCAGCACACAGTGAGGTTCTCATTACTGGGCAGCTCTCTCAGCGAGGGCAAGTGTGTCATCACTGCCAGACCTGTAAAACTCAGAGTTATTCTTCATTTCAAGAGACTAACTTAGCTTTATAGTTATGAAAGATCCCATAGAAAAGAATGTCCTAACGCATCTGAAATCAAGTACTTCTATTGTGCTGTGCGCCGTGCCCTCTGAAGAGTTTACACCCCTCAAAAACGCCTTTTAGCATGCACACGCTTTAAGAGATACCAGTAAACTGAACAGAAACGTGGCAGAATAAAAAACATTCCCTTCAATATCAGTGTTACCATCAAATCTATACAGGTATCTGTAATCAAGCCATTCATGTGAATCAGAGTATGACGACTCCTACTCAGTGGGGGGGACTTCAACTCTGCAGACACCTGTTGGAAAAATAATGCAGCAGGGGCAGATTATCCAACAAGTTCTTGGAATGTATTGGAGACCATTTTTTACTATAGAAGGTGGAGAAATCTATTAGGGGAGAGGCTGTTCTAGATTTGATTTTGACAAATAGGGAGAAATTGGTTGAGAATTTGAAAGTGGAAGACAGCTTGAGTGAAAGTGATCAAGATTCTAAGGAATGGTCAGAGGGAAAACAGCCCAATAAATATAACTGATTTCAAGAAAGCAAACTTAGCATCTCAGGGAGTTGGTAGTTAAGGACTCATTCAAAGCAAGACTACGGGGAAAAACAGTTCAAGAGAGATGGCAATTTTTCAAGGAGACATTAAGGGCACAAGATGAAACTATCCCATTCCATAGGAAAGACAGGAAGGATGGCAAAAGGCCAGTATTTGCTTAACCAGCTGATCTTCAATGATCTGAAACTCAAGAGAATCATACAAACAGTAGAAACTAGATCAAATTACAAAGGATGAACATAAACAAACACAAGCGTGCAGGGATGAAACTAGAAAGGTCAAGGCACAAAACGAGATTAAACTAGCTAGCGACAAACAGTAATAAGAAAACATTTACCAATACATTAGAAGCAAGAGGAAGACCTAGGACACGGTCAGCCTGTTACTCCATGAGGTGGGGGGAAACAAAACTGAAAATGTGGAAATGGCAGAAGAGCTAAACAACTTCTTTGTTTCAGTTTTCACCAAAAAGTTTAGTAGCAATCGGATGCTAACATAGCGAACGCCAGTGAAAACAAGGTAGAATCTGAGGCTAAAATAGGGAAAGAACGAGCTAAAAGTTACTTAAACAAGTTAGATCTCTTCAAAGACTTGTTGAAATACATCCTAGAACAGCGGTGGGCAAACTACGGCCAGCGGGCCACATGTGGCCCACCAGCTGTTTTCATCTGGCCCGTGAGCTGGGGCTGGAGCGTGGGACCAGAGGCCCCGCGCACCCGGCCCCAAGGGCCGGGCCGGCCTGCCGTGGGTCCCCACTCTCCGAGCTGCGCCCGCCCCGCGCAGCAGGGCTCAGGGCTGGGTCGCGCGCAGGGAGCTGCTCATCCCCGCGCTCCCTGGCCGGCGGCTGGGAGAAGCTCAGGGAGCTGCGGGGCCCTGCGCTCCCAGGACAGGCCCGCCCCGCGCTCCCTGTGCCAAGGCTGGGAGAAGCGTGGGGAGTCGATTGGCCCAGCGCTTCCTGGCCGGGGGCCAGATGGAGCGCGGGAGCCGTGGGACCCCACGCTCCTTGGCCGGGGAGGAGCGCGGGGAGCCACTTGGCCCCGTGCTCCCTGGCCGGGGACCGGATAGAGCCATGGGTCCAGTGCTCCTTGGCTGGGAGCCAGGTGGACCACGGGGAGCCACGGGGCCCCGCTCCTTGGCTGGGAGGAGTGCAGGGAGCCACCTGGCCCTGTGCTCCCTGGCCGGGGGCTGGATGGAGCTGCAGGTCCCGCAGTCCTTCGCTGGGAGCCGGGTGGAGCGCGGGGAACCGCGGGGCCCTGCGCTCTCTGGCCAAGGGCCCGGTCAAGGAGCACCCTGCTGATTAAGGTAAGCATCGGGGGGGGGGGAGGAGGCAGGGGCAGAAGGGGGTGTAAGGTGGTGGGGTCCTGGGGGGGGTCGTGGTTAGGGTGGGGGGATATCAGGAGGGGGCAGTCAGGGAACAAAGCAAGGGGGCTTAGATAGGGTGCGGGGTTCTGGGGCAGCAGTTGGGGGGTCTCTGGAGGGGGCAGTCAGGGAACAAGGAGCGGGGCGGGGGTTGGATGGGTCGAGGGTTCTGAGGGGGGCAGTCAGAGGCCAGGAAGTGGGTGGGGGTTGGATAAGGGGCGGGGTCAGGTTTCCCTACCTGGCCTTCCTCACAATTTTTAACCTCAATGTGGCCCTTGGGCCAAAAAGTTTGCCCACCCCTGTCCTAGACTAACTCAAGAAGTTGACTGAGGAGATATCTGAGCCATTAGCAATTATCTTCAAAATATCATGGAAGACAAGAGATTCCAGAGGATTAGAGAAGGGCAAATATAGTGCCAATCTACAAAAAGGGGAATAAGGATAACCCGGACAATTACTGACTAGCTATCTTAACTTCAGTACCCGGAAAGATACTGGAGTGAATAATTAAGCAATCAATTTACAAACACCTAGCAGATAATAAGGTAAGTAAAAGTCAGCATGGATTTCTCAGGGACAAATCATGTCAAACCAATCTAATAGGGAGAGGGAGAGATAGATGCGGTATATTTTGACTTTACTAAGGCTTTTAATACTGTCTCACATGACATTCTCATTAACAAACTAGGGAAATGCAGCCTAGATGGAGTTACTATAAGGTGGGTGCATAACTGGTTGGAAAACCTTTCCTAGAGCATAGTTAGCAGGATCAAAGTGGAAGGGCATATCACGTAGGTTCCCGCACAGATCGGTTCTGGGTCCAGTTCTGTTCAGCATCTTCAGCAATGATTTAGATAATGGCATCGAGAGCACACTTATAAAGTTTGAGGATGATACCAATCTGTGATGGGTAGCAAATGCTTTGGACGATAGCATTAAAATTCAAAATCATCTGGACACTTTGAATTTCATCCTATTTACTTCGGACCATTTCTCCAATAAGGACAAATGCAAAATACACTACATCTTAGAGCTATGGTTCCAGACTATGCTGCCTAGAGTTATACTCCACGTTTTTTAAAGGCTCCTCTCTCGTTCAGGAGAGGTAGATTTTTTTTATTTTTTTTTTTGGTTAATGAACATTTATATTCTGGAAGTGACAAAGAGTCCTGTGGCACCTTAAAGACTAACTGAAGTATTAGAGCATAAGCTTTCATGGGCTAATACCCACTTCATCTCATATTTTTGCGCATAATCCTGGTGCAGGGGTGTATATGTGGTGACAAATTCTGCCTAGGTCAAAACACTTCTATTGCAGCTTTGACATTGCTGTAAGAAGTGTGGTCCTAAATAGGTTTACCACTTTCTAGACGTGTAGGTGAAGTTACAGATGATCTTCCTCGTAAAAGTAACTCATGATGGTGCCTTCCTGCCACTAAACTTTGGTCTATTCGTTACTAAGGCTTAACACGTTCCTTCCCGTGGAGGAGTACTAGTCATTCATTCACAGCTACACAGCCTCACAAGGTAGTTCATTGACTCCTAGACTATTACAAACTTCCTTGCATAGGGCCCTACGAACTCTGTTTTATTATTGTGAAGATTTATTATTTTCTGATTTTTTCTATTTTTAAAAAATTAATTCCATCTTTATGCTTTTTTAAATTAAAATGGTTTGATACATTAACAATTAAGTAGCCTTACTATAAATGCATAAAAATATTTAGAACTGGATTGCAATGGGAAAAACAGATTTTACAGAAGCCTACAAATTTAAACGAAACATGCTGCAGATATACAGTAAAAGTAATGCGTTTCAAATCACTTTTTAAAGTACAACCTGCTAATATGACCAAACTGACATTGCTGAACAGTAACACAAGCAGTCCACAGAAGAGTGTCTTATAGCATCAATTTAACCGAATTTATATTTGAATAATTAAAAAATAATGCACTAAACATAAAAAAAAATCATCTTTGCAGTAGTCATAGTTGCCATTTTAAATTAAACTCCAGTACTTTCAAGTTTCCTGTATTCTGAAGGAATGCTTAAATTAATTTCAAATTTGATTAAATAATTGCACACTATCAAATCAACAGCTTATTGCTGAGTAGCATTACAAACTGATAAACTTAAATGTCATTTTTCCCATCTCTGGCAGACATCTCCACTGTGGTACATTATAGTTAGCCTCAGTGTTTTCCTCAGAAAGTGATTCCCTCTTGCCTGTAAGTAGATTTTTATATTCACTAAAGCTTCTCTCTCTGTCTACAGAGCTGACACGGAAGATGATGTAATGTAGGGCAAACCTCTGTTACTTTAGGCACTAATCCCTTCATAACCTTCCAGTAAGTGCAAAGATCCAGTGGATCGGGGATGAGTTCTGAGTGCTTTGCAGAAACACCAGCCATTGTCCCTACAGTTCTGTTGAGGGGTGGGTAAGAGGTGGCAGCGTGACTGATGTTTTGTTGCATGGCTCGAGTCTGCCTGGGATCAAACAAACACATCAGCTGCAACATGTCTTTGGCTGGACGGACATCCCAGTGTTTGGAGCACTTGGTAAAAGCAAGCTGACAGGCTTCACGTAGACTGTACAGGATCTCACTCTTTACTTATGGAGAAGTCATCCAAGATCTGTCAGCTTCTTCACCAAACCCACAAGTTTTGGCTGTTCTGGAAATCAAGACTCAGGTCCTCCAGAATACTGAAAGCTGAGACAGCTGTAGAGCGGTGGTCAGACGCTGATAGATGGTCAGGGCTGTTGTCACTTTGGGGCAAGCTTCAGATATGAAAGCTGTCTTAAGTTTCAGCAAGTCTGATTTCTCCTGACTGCTAAATAATGTCAAAAGGTGTGTCTCAACCTGTGCTGATGACTTCTCTTTTTCGAAGTCGTCCCAGTAGAGACCAGTGTGCTCTGCACAATATTTTACTGCCTGAAACCAGCTATTTCATCTTGTGTGTACTGCTTCAGGAGGTACCTTCATGGTGTGCACATCTTCTTTGGATTTAAGAAAAGTAACCCATCTTTTCTTTCTGGAAAGCTTTTTGAAGAAGGTAGATTTCATCCAAGTAACAGAAGATGCCACATTGCTAAAGACTTGAAAATGCTGCCGTGTCTCACCTATTAGATTGATTACAGGACATAGATATGTCACATGTCCACTGTTGGGGCATGACTCATTTCACTGCTTCTTTGTATGCTTTGAAGCAGAATGCAGCATTGTCAGTTACAACTGACCAAACATCACTGAGACTGAGCTGGTTCCTATTCATAGACTCCAGAACAGTCTGAGACTAGGGAGTGGTTGCAGCTCTCCATGAATATAACATCATCAAATAGTACTAATATGTAACACCTAAAAATATATATATCCTGAGGTCATAATTTTTCTACTTGTTTGTTACTGGAGGATTTTACTAAACAACCACCCCCCCCCCAAAAAAAAAAATCCACCTTCATAGCTACTACTGTATCATTCAATGGTAAAGATTTTTTTTTAATATTATACTAGCATAACATTGCATTGCAACAGACAATTACATTTCCTAATGCATATTAAATATAAAATGATTGAAAAAATTAACAAGCATTTTATAGAATAGTTTGAAAATCCCAATTTGGGTGTGTGTGCGCTATTTTAAAAGCTTTTTCTTATCTGTACTTTAAATTGTAGAAGTGATTAGTATTTTCTAAGTATAACAAATGTTTTCATAAAGGCCAATGCACACATTATAAAAAAAAGCATCTACTTAAGGATCTGTCATTATAGTAAAAGAAAAATAAACTTACCTAGGATAATATTTAGCACACTGCAGTCTCTGATATATGTTGTCTTGTCAACCACTGGAATCTCTTCCCCCATGGATTTAGGCCAGCATTGCCACATGTGCGCCTAATAAACACAAGGCAGAATCTGCCGACATGCTGCTTTATTTTCAGGCAATGCTTCCCAACCTGACTGCAGTGTTTTAAGAGGAAAGGCCGAAGCTTCTTCCTTTTTCCCCTGAGATGACATTCTCAGCAAAGATCACAACAAAAATTTCAACAAACTCCCATCTGGCATCTGCAGAATTCATACTGCTGGCAATTGTTCTCTGTAGAGATTGAGAACTTCGATGATTCTCATCATATGTGGCATGATTCTTCAGGCAGGATTTTGATATTAGATGATCATTGCAGGTATCTTTTTCAGATCCAGTCTATTGTACATTGACAGCATTTGCAGAACATCATACCGCCCAATTCATAGATATCATTAGGCAACTGACTAGCTCTGAACTTTGGTATCAGCGCATGGTTTTGCAGCTTTTTGGATGAGCATTTTCCAGTTGCAGAATGCTTTTTAGCCATGTTTAGATTGTGTACTGAACCATGGGGAAGGAGGAAACTGCACTAGTGGTAGCAGGCCATGTCTCTAAGCAACGGTCGAAAACAAATACACCGTACACCCTTGTTATAAATGCCCTACACAATAGCAAACCCCATGCCTGGATCCCACCTGGAGTGAGCGGAGGCACAGACAGTTTCTCCAGCCCTGGGGCTGGGGTGCGGGCACAAGGGAGCTTCTTTGGCTCTGGGGCCACAGCAGGGAGACACTTATTTTTTTGTATTGCACTGGATTTTTTTTTTTTTTTTTTTTTAAACACACAGCTGGATTCAGTGTTACGGTTCTGATTCCACAATTCCATCCACGTTCCCATTGATGCAGCTTCTACAGGGCTCTACTTTTTGGCTTTCTTCCACTTCATCTCAGGGTAAAGCTTATTGTTGGCACACAGGTAAGGCTAACACCTCATCTTTTATTGTTATTATGCCCTGACCACACCTAACATTGATCTCTTCAAAATTACTTTAAAAAAAAACCCAAAAAAACCCCAAACAGACATTATAATCCTGAAAGGACTCTTTATAATCTTGATTCTTCACATACTGTTTTATATACTCTACCAAAAACACCATATAATCTGGTAACACTTGTAATCCCATTTCATCATAGCCTGACTTTAGGTTGGCCCCAAAGCTTAAAAGCTAATAAACAGTTATGTAACAGCTGGTAAATATTAGCGTCAGATATCAAATTTACCATCCCATATTGCTCAAACCAGAATACTGCAAAACCTGCTTACAGTAAATACAATCTAGCTTTGTTTAACATTATCTTGGACTGGAAAGCAGGGGGGAGACGTGTTATTTAGGTATACAGACTGCATAAGAATTAAATGTTATGAGGTTGTGCAACCTTTATTGAGTAATGCTCTCAATCTAATTCTGGAGATTTTTCTTAGAACCTACTGGACTTCTCTCCACATGGCTCAGTGAAAGAATTAAATGTGGTTGACAGAACTAATCTGGTTTTGGAAGAACCTGTAGGACGCTCACTACTTGGGCCAGAATCTCATGACTTTTGGAATAAAAATTCAACATGCAATGTGTTTTTCATGCTTCCTAATAATTGTTTACTGGAGCTACCGTTTCAAGACACAGCAATTTTGGCTCCTGAAGTTGGGAAAGGGTTCAGAGAGAAAGGTCCAGTATGAAGGCAAGAATGACCCACGTTAGAACAGCCATCTAGAGCACTTCATATTCAGAGTAAAAGCCCCTGCACAGGTGAGAGATCTTTTGACATATAAGGCCTGGAATACAGTAGTTATAGGATTGGAAAGCATAAAGTTCAGAAGGGATCCTCCAGTGAAGAAAAAAAGCATCATTTACCAAATTCATCATAGCAAATCTCAAATGAACAACAGAAACAAATTTTACTTAACACTTTCCTGGCAGGAAAATTTTCCTCTATCCCCTGGAACGCAGGCTTCAAAAATATCTGGCTTTCAGGTGTCAAATAAAAAAGTATGTGCATAACAACTCAACACCAATCACACACTTGTCACTATAAGTGCATATTTGTCATTATAAATGTCACCTCTCTTTCAGATTTTTTGTCTTTAACCTTAACTGTAAAGCAGAATCCATACTGAGTGTTACCTGTTTTGATCCTCTAATTTAGGTATTAGAGTCATGGCTTTCAAAACAAAAATAAAATTCTATTTTAAGTTTTATAGTACAACATCCGCTTATTTTTTCAGCAGAGCTCAAAACGTGCTAACAGATTACATTAAATCTGCTCTGATAGTGACAGTTAAAACATTTTAGGCATAGAAAATTCCATCTAATGCACAAACAACTCTAAGTTCCTCACCTAAAGTTGCAGCTGCTGCAAGTCCTGCTGCATATGGATCTGTTCCTGGTGGAGCAGCACTGATGATGTATGGATTGGGGACAAAGGCAGCGGGAGCTAAACCTGCTGAAAACATACCTGTCAGTAAAAACAAACTTAACTAGAACTGCAGCCCTACCAGAATACCTACATGTTTTGGCTATTCATCCTGGCTGTGACTGAACAGGATAAACAGGCTTATGCAACTACAATTGAAGAGTAAGAAAAGCTGGCAGCTACTTTGAGAATACAAATAATGCATTTTCACATGTAGTTCCTTGTAGACAGACAACAGTAAGTATCCAGGAGTCTTACTGAAACAATCAAATGTGAAATTTGTAGCAAAGTTACTGTGCATAAGTATGGAATTTGACTCCAAAGACGTAACATCCCTTAAAAAGCTGAGAAACTAGTCAACTAGAAAAAAAAAAAAACACAACAATGGGAAAATAAAGAGCAAATACCAATTAATTTATATTGGTGGGTATTAATACATACCCATAAAATATGTTTTCCTCTTGAAGTTCAATTGAGTCTTTTTTATCATAGGAGCTCAAAGCACTTTAGAGCTATAAAAGCACTTTAACAAAATTTTTATTAAATCTACTAGATTAGGGGAGATGACGACAGGGGTCTACATCAAAATTGTGGAGTGCAACATACATGGTACACGAGAAACAGTGTCCTTATAATTCTTTCTAGCACTTTTAAACTAAGTTCAATTCGGTTAGGAAAATCTACAGTTAAACTCTTTGATGCTGGGAAATTTTTACTCTCGTCATTAATGAGTGAGCCCTTGTGAGCGGTTCACCTATTTTTCTATAAACAAGATGATGTATAGTTTTCCCTGAGTCAGTATTTCTTTAGTACTATGAATGGTAACATGTTTAAATAACTGCATCTTAAACTTCTAAGTCTCACCCAGAATAGCTCGAAATTCCATTCTGTGGGAGAGTTAATCAAAACTAAAACCATAATAATACATAAAATATGGACTGTGTTTCTGCAATCTGTAATAAAATGTGCATTTTTCCTCATTTGACTGTCCAGTTACCCCAATTCACGTCTGGCTTAGGGTAAATGAATACTTAGAAACACTCATTACTGAATAGCATTTTCAGTGAGGCCAGGCAAGTGTCATCACTGGCAGAGAAGAATTTTTGAAAGCTTTTTAACAAGTATAGCAAGATGTTACCAGAATTTTGTAAGATAATCTTCAAACATGGTCTGCTTCTGAGATCTGTATATCAATTATCCATAACCGGGAACATACTTTTAAAACCCCTCTAAAGCACAGCAACCTTTTTTCGCTGTCACAGGCTATTTTGAAGGCGTCCATTACCAAGTAACAACGGCCACCTCCAGGAACCTAATAAAGGTAGGGCGTTAAAGGACTTACCTATGTGCGGCTGATGGGCAGCGGCCAATGCATATTGCTGCTGCTGTGCTGCCGTCAGCTGCTGAACAGCAAGTGCATTTGGTCTTTGAAATAACTGAAGAAACAAAAGAAGAGTTTGGGTTCTTTATTTAGGCACTAGAAAAGTATTCTCAGATTCCCTTCCAAAGCAGTCCTGGCAAGAGATCTACTATCACAAGAGTATGGACACTCTTCATGAGATGGAAACATGTTTACACGAGATGTTCAGAGGAGTTTTAAATTTATAATCTACCACCATCCATCTCAAAATATTTTCATTCCAGTGTTATTAACCTATTGTGAAGGTTTCCCATGTCCGCATTCCCTGAAAGCTTCACTCATCAACTTCTCTTTAAAGAGACTAAGACAAACTTCATAAATGTGGTTCATGGGTCCCACAAGCTAGTAGCTCACAAATCTGTTTCCAGCTCTAACACAGTACTAAATATCCTAAATACTTTATTACTGTCCCATGCATGCAATTTCTGTTGAGATGTTATGAGACTGCAAATGGCTGTGAAGATGGGCTTCAGGACTGGGAACGGAACGGCAAATACTCACAAGAATCTCTGTAAAATATGGTCCATGCTGAGAAGTTAAAGAACCTGAACATAACATGAGAGGGAAGCTTTCCTTACCTGTTAATTTTCTCTCCAAGATCTTCTAAATCAGTCCAGACACTTGGTGCACATAGTTCTTTCCTGACAGTAGACAGAAAGCAGACACAGGGACTTTCTGGTGATATCAGCCCCTGCATTAGGGTTGCCAGCTCTCACAGCTCAGCTGAATCTTTGAAAGTAGTTCACAGTATTATCTAAAGTGTAATATATAAATCACACACCTACACTGGAAACTTGCTATTTGCAAAGACACTGGAAATGTTGAAGAGATCACCAAACTTGAAGGAAGGGATAAGGGCTGGCATAGAAAGTCTTGCAGGAAAAAATGTTTCCCTCCAGCTTCCAATGCCAGTACAGATTTTTGGGGAGAAGGCTGAGCCTGTTTCAGCTGATCACAACATGGAAAGGATCTGCTGTTAGGCTTAGTGTTGTCTGTCTCCCAGTTAAGAACATTCTTGCTTGCTGCTTAGCTGGGCCCCCGGATGTATTAATGTCTACATCAAGGTTTACATATGTCTCTCGAATCAATATTTAGGCATCTAGTTCCCGAAACCAGCACAATCTGGAAATGACTGTCCTCGCTGTCCATGATAATTTGATCCAAAGACATTTATGTAGAAGTGAGTGACAGCTATTAGCATAATTATTCATGATGGAATAGCTTCAAGGTGATGCATACAGGTTGAATGATACCATGTAATATTGAAAACAGTTCCAGGGCTGTGAAATGCAGGGACACAAGAACCAGATCAGCATATGGGCATAAGCGTCTGTAGACTCATCTGAGCAAACTACTTCAGAGAGTTCATTTGGAAACTCCCCCCAAGGGAAAAAATTTACTTTGGTTGGTACAATTAGATTGAACAAGGCTGCTGTAAATTTTGAAACTGAACTCTAACTATGGATCATGATGCTTAATAGGCATTGATCTGATGTTATATGTTCCCATGCACGAAAGGAATGGACTAGCCTTCCTCCTCTGAAGTCCAGGGATGCCTGATAAGCGTACCTTCATTACTGCTTAAAAGGAGGTGGGAAGCAGTGTCCAGGTACCTATGTCCTCTTTCTTGAATGAAGGAGGTGCACTTGAAGCATCCTTTCCAGATGAACTGCAGCTGCTTTACCAGGGAATATAATCTGGCTTCTTAAAACTGTGCCTAGTGTAACTGAGACAGAAACTCCCATGTATATGTTGTATCCTGCAGAAGGCCAAAGTTTGTCTGTTCTCTACAGCTTTAAACTACAACAAGCTTCCCTTTGAAAGGCCATCATTGTAGTCAGCGACCTCCTCTTCGAATATCTTAAACATTCACAACCCTACAGAATAGCAGAGCTTGGACTGAAATGCAGCTGAAATCTCAGAGCACAGCTGGCTAATTCTACAGATTCCCAGCTCTTCCCCTGTGAGGGAAGATGGAACTAGTGTCTGATGGAAGGCACTTGAGTGGGTGTTTACAAGGGTGGCAGGAAAGGAACAAGATATTCCTGGCCCTCTCCCTGTTTGCACAGCACATCAGTCATGCTGGTCTCAGACTTGTTTCTAGCCTGGCAATGAGTGAGTCACACACACAGGGCTCTCAAGTGGAGATGTGACTTCGGTTGCCTGTTTGCTTCATCTGAAATAAAAAGGTAATTCATAGTGACATATATTCTTTGTGCTAAGGTCCACAGATCAGTTACAATGAGCACTCCAGCCTGCTTGCAGGTTGGGCAAAGAATCTGCCCAGTAGTCACTGGGAACAGGGGAATGTGCTGCCTCCTGAATTTCCTTCATTATCATCCGTCCCCCAGAGCTGCAGACAGGTTCAAACCTTGTCTGTTGCAGAGCTTGTCGGAAGAAGAGTCCAAACTTTATTTCAAGGGGTTTTCAGGGAAGCTTTCTGATTCAGTCCAGAGAAAGGGTTCCAGAAGGAGAATGCACAGCACTCAATAGCTAGAACACGATTCATTCAAGTTTCAGAGCATGGTTCCTCCCATGGATAACCGACCTGTCCTGGTTGCAGATGCGGTTTTCATAAAAACTGGGAAGAACACAGTCAGCCCTACTGAGAGATTCTCCCTAGGGGGAGATGATCACTACCACTTACATGGCAGCAGTTGGGTGAATAGAGCAGCTTCTACACCCAGAAATCTCGCTCTCATCATAAGTCAATTTGGTGGGCTGATGACTGAGCTCTCTTCATCTGGAAGCAGCAAATTAAGAGCCTGTCAGCCTGTGTGACAGGACCAACAAGGTGGGCTGAATAATCTCTTACAAAGCTGGGCAAGGTCCCTAATATATGCCTTCCCACCTTCTCGACTGCTCCCCAGGACAATACAAAAGACAGGAGGGAGGGAGCAGTGATACTGTTTATTCCTTTCTGGCAGAAGAGGCTATACTCTCAGGTCTTATGACCCTAGCATCAGACTCTGTGGATGTCTCTCGCAGAGGTCTGTTACTGTAAAACCAATCATCCATCCAGGACCAGACAAGTTTAAAGTGAATACTGGGACAAAGTGATTACTGCTGGCATGGAACCCAAAAGAGAAGTCAACAAGAAGAATTTATTACACTGGCTGGTGCAAAGTCCATAATTTAACTACCAGGTTAAACCAAAGATACAGCCTTGATATCCCCCAAGAGGGTTTCACTGTGTGTAAATAAGAGTGTCCAAGCATAAAGCTCAAATCTCTATCGTATCATGTTCTCAGCATGTCCAGAGAAAGGAAGTTTGTACAAATCCCAACAGTAAATGCTTCCATAGGTAATCAACTTTATTCCAACGCCACAAGGTCAGAGAGCACAACCTTGGAGATTCTTTTTGCTTCTTACAGCACTACCCAGACAGATCTGGAGGTGTTATACTTCCTATCCATTAGAGTAGGCCTCCCAAAGACTACCATCTCCAATCACGAGTTTTATTTTTTATTTGAAGTTACAAGCGGTGTCTAATTAGACCCAGCATTATACTTTTAATTCAGACAGATAGTCCTAAACTGGCATTGCTCCGTAAGTATGTTCAGGAAATAGTCCCTCTTAAGTTAAGCATCCAATTCTTGTCCTTAACAACACTGACAATCACAGGGCAAAAAAGCCACATCACCTGTACTGAGACTGGTGAGAGAGCCACATTGCCATCAATAGCTAACCTCACCAAGTTCTGCTTACTGGTCATCCAATCTTAGCCATGCCATTTCCTTTCTTTTTGGCAGAAGTCTTCCACATGGCCTTAGTGCCCAGGAAAAGATGGAGGAGAGAGATTATTTATAAAGTATCTTGATTTGGATGTCCATATTTAAAGAATGATCACACCTTTCACAGAGAGGTACGCTACTATGAAAATCCCATTTTAATAGATCTGTGGACCTCAGTGGAAAGAAAAGGAAAATTTATCCATGCTTACCTGAAATTTTCCTTTTGTTGGGCAATGAAGTCCACAGATCCAGCCCACCCAGGAGACAAAACTGATGATCCAGAATAGAGAGGGGAAATTGATATCCAAAGATATGGAGTCTGTCGTCATTACGCAGAATTTACCATTTTCTGGAGAGATTGTTTTTCCCCCTCCTCAAATTACATTTAATAGAGTCTGTAATTTAAGAATGTAGATTTGAATTATCCCAGCTGTGGAAGTTCTCAGTTGGAGGAAACTTCAGAAGGCAGGGCACTCCTCCCCTGCCAGTGACTGACAGGTCTGATCCAGCCATTGAACTGCAAGCAGGTGGAAATATGCATGGTACTGGCTCTATGGATCCTACTAATCAGAGAGAAGACATTTTCACGTAGATATGGACACATATTTCTATTATCACTTGTGTGAGTGTTTATGGAAGCACAGCAGCAGTAGCAAACATCACTCTGGGATTCATATCTAGAGGTGGTGTTCCTACAAGAGGGGTTCAGCTAGGGGAGGTAGGGATAGCAACGGCTACCTAAGACAGTCTAATTGCGGACTCTAGAAGGGACCAGAGTGATGGGCTTAAGGCCTTGGAGCAGCTGGGACATTAGGAGACATGCCTAAAGAAAGCAGATTAAGGCTCTTGAGCAGTCCCTGATGAAGGCAATATGAACAGTCTTTAGGAGAGAGAATCTGCCCTGTTCTGCACAGGCTACAGGCTCTTCACTCCACTTATTGCAGATATCTTGAGGAAGAATGTCTCTCTCCTAACTGCAGTTTGTGGTCCCCCCTCAAAGTGCTGCAGAAGCTGCTGCATACTGCTGTGTGACTAGAAATTCCTGTAGGCGTTCAAGGCCTGCTCTATTCTCTGCTTTGTTAAGTTCTCTCTTAACCAGTTGATACTCCACCTGCTGAGACAAAGACGACTGAGCTCTGAGAGCCAGCAAACCCATATATTCAGAAAATGTTAATAAAATCTCAGTGCACTGTCTCCATCTGTTGGCAGTGAGGAACCTTCAGACACCTGGACTGGTATAGAAGATCAAAGAGGAAAAACCCAAACAAAAAGCTTATTATAACCAAGTTTTGACCTTAAATTAAACTGTATTTTTATACTCTTGATCTACTGCGGTTTGTGGCTCTGACGCTGATATTAATTTGGGTATCCTTCCCCTTCCACAAAGATTCATTTTTACCTTTTCAATTATAATAGTGAGAATCTAAGAAATAGTGATTCAGCTACAAAAATATTTAAGGACATAACATTTTAGCCTAATACAAGTCATATTCATATACTAGGATACAGCTCATGGCAAAGACATGTCTGAACAAGGTTTGTTGAGATACTATTTTAAATCCTAAAACTCAGAGGCAGTATAGAACCTACACATAAAGCTAATGTCATAATACCTTGTCAAGAAGTCAAAGGAGAAAAACTTGCCACAAACTGGGACATCACAAGCTTATACTATATCAATGTTATAAAGTTCAGATTTGTGTAATCCAGTTTCTTTTGCAATACAAACATCTGACATTTCTAATCAGATTATGCACAGGTAAGACTTTCCCTTCTTAATATTGCTTTTAGCCACACTAATTTATAATCCCTTCAAAGTATATGGCATCTTTTCCGATGCCCCATAAAAGGTTTTATACAAATGAGGTCTTTTGATCAAGATATATTTCCCTCTGGAAACAGTTAAATGTAAGACATATTTTACTACAGGTCAAAACACAATCATAAACTCCATTTGGTATAGCTTCCAATTTTATTTAGAAATATATTCTACTACAAAGAACAAATGTGTAATTGGCAGACAATGCCACCAGAAACTATTTTTGAATAGACCCCTGGAAACACTGGCTACTGGACACATTAAGTAAATCCTCTTCTGCACCAAGGATATTGCATTTAAACTGATATACGTTAAGAAGTGGGAAGTTACAATTCGGCGTTAAGAGCCACAATAGTGAAAGCCGTTTATTAAATATAGTGTATGTTTTCAAATAGCGTAATATAAGGTTGTTACAGGTGTAAGTAAAAAGATGAGGCTGCTTTCAAAACATAAAAATAAGGCTGAAATATCCAAGTACTAGTTCCCTTCAGAGAGATTCTGATCTGGTTATTCACAATATCATTACCTTGATCTGAGTAGCTGAACTGAGTGCATCAGATATGTTCAATGGATTAACTACCTGTTGTCTAGCTTGCTTGTGCATCCTCATGTTCCAGTGAAATCCAAGTAGTTTAAATAGGCAATATAGGACTGTAGTGTGTGAAGATGTGATGGCAAGAAAGCTAAAGAGTTCACCAGTGAAACACTTAAAGTGCATACGTTCCAAAAAAGGCTCTCGGTACTGGCAAATCTGCTTCAGGTAGGTATCTGCTTAGTTCACAATTTAAAAACAAAACAAAACAAAAAATCCATTTTGCCATTTATGCAGATCTAATGTAGCCACAGAAAAGAAAACTACTCTCATTCGCTTCATGCAGTAACAAGATTTCCAGTGAGGCACTGCTTCCAGAATTTTATGGTCAGTGGTTCGGTACAGAACAGAAACAGATACCACATTTTCACATAACACAGCTTGCAGGATTGCAGAAAAAATAAAACTTGATTTGACTTGTAAATGAGTCCCATTTTAAACGCAAGACATTGAAGGAGAGTATAACACTGATTACGCAGATGTCAAATTTCTGCAGTGACCTTTCTGACCACAACCATATTTTAAAAAATAATTAATCTTAATAAGCTCAAATACAGACCCACAGTTAGGACTGCGTGAATATTTCCAATAAAAACATTGGTTTTCAAGTGTGTCAGTTTCATTATAAAAATGTTTTCTGGGGTGATTCTTTGCATCAAAGCTTTTACAGGAGAGATTAATATAACATTTAAAAAAGAAAACTGGTTTGATCATTTTCAAGTTATTAAATTATAAATATATACTTTACTAATACCAATTTGTACTTTGAATCCTAAAAACATCTTGTATAAAGAAACTTCAAACAACAAGAGCACATCATGGGATACTAGACTATATAGCTTATAGGCTACCAAGATGCAATAGTGAGCAATAGCCCAGTGGTTTGAGCACTGGCTTGCTAAACCCAGGGTTGAGTGCTCAATCCTTGAGGAGGCCATTTACAGATATGGGGCAAAAATCTGGAGATAATTGGAGACTGGCCCTGCTTTGAGCAGGGGGCTGGACTATACGATCTCCTGAGTTCCCATCCAACCCTGATATTCTATGATTCTAAGTACCAGCCTTTCATTGACTGTTTAGAAGGCATACCAACACACACTTTATGAATGGACAATTAAACACATGCTCTTCATCTAGCTATAACAACTTTTTTGTTTAAAGCTATAACTTTTTTTTTTTTTTTTTTTTTTTTCCCCTTTTTGAGGGCTTTAATACCAAGAAAAGAAAAGGAACAAAAAGTTTACGGTTGTTACACAAACCGGCACAAACAGGAGTAGATTTAGAGTGGATCCTTGAATCTAGGCCTCGAGTTCAAAAAGGGCCAGAATGTGAATTAAAGACTAGTCTGTCCAGGAAGCACCAGAGTGGGCTGTCTGGGTAGGAGGGAAGGTGAAGGAACCCTTTCAGGCTGAGGAAAAAAAGTAATGAGGGAGATCCCCAGGAATTACACTGGATCCTGACCTCGTTTTGTCTTAATCAATGATCAAGCCAAAGCAACATAGTTCACGCTGACACACTTTTCTTCAATTACCCTATAGTGATTTGATATTGCAGAGATTCCCAAAACAGTGTTGCAAGACTTAAGTCAGTTTCTTTGCCTCTGTTGGTCTTATTTGAAAGCAGTTTTTTCAAATGCCACTTGTATGCAGCCACAATAATTCAGCAACAGCTTGTTTCCTTCTCTCATAAAACAAACATGCAGGTTTCTATTTCAACCCGATGAAGTTTTATAATTACTGATACTAAATGTGCTTAATGCTACTTGAGATGTGTTATTTTGGCATTTTCTGTTTGCCACTGATCAGGCAAGTCTCCTGCACCTGGCTCACTTTAGCAAAGTCCTGTACATATAACCTCTCTCGTTACTGAACAACGGTCCTGTTTGGAGGCTCTGGTTCACTCATCCTATCAAGTAACAAAGTAACATGCTATGTCTGGGGCAACTCAAACCGGTGACAGAGGTGACTACTGGAAGAGTTGGAGAACGAAAGAGACAGAATGTCTGTGTGAATAGTTTACCTGTTGTTGAGAATTGTAGTCAAAAAGTCCCACAGTTGCTGCTGCTGAGTCCACAGGTACTTGAGTGCCAGAGTAATCAAACTGGAGAGGCTCCATGCCAACATGTTCCATGGGGTCCAGGGGAACACTCTGGGATTCCATGTTGGAGAAATCCTCCACAGGCTTGGCACCATTCGTGCTAGTTAGCTGCGCTAAACCCTCAGATCCGTTCTGGTTTGGACCCAGAAGATCCACTTCATTAGCAGAGTTCTGGCAGTTACCAGGCGTACGGCTACACAAAAAGAAAAAGTTAAGTGTCACTAAAACAGTATCTGCTCAAAAAGATAAACTGGTAACACCTTATTGGCATTGTTAATGTCATATCATTTAGCATCACTAACAGCCAACCCCAGTGCCAAACAGAATTACTGGCAGATACCGTTAACTCAAATGCTCTAGAAATAAACAGCTAGATGTGGTCAAGTTCAGTACACAATCCAAGTATTTCTTCTGAAATGGTTTCTCTCTGACAGATAGTTAAACTAATGAGATCATAATATTTATTTCATCTCAAGGTCTGCACAGATGAAGACATTTAACTGCAATGAATTAACTCATTTTAAAAACACATTCTCCAATGTTTCGGATGCTTTCCTAGACGCTTACTCTTCCTCCTAACAATATTGTCATTTTCGCATTTCGCAAACAGCATGCACTTCAAACAGAATTGAAATATGCATGGTTGTATTTAAATAATTTTATATAGAACCATTTGATCTCAAAGTATCTTGGTACATGCTGGTCATATAATTCAATGAATATATTCGTTAGCTAATTGCATTTACTGCATGGCCACTGATTTTGGTGGGTCCCATCAAAATATAAAAAATAAACAATGGTTAGCAACCAAAAAAATTTTTTTTAAAAAAATCCCCACATTTAAACTCCAGGACATTTTAAATGGGCCAAATTTGGGAAACAAAACTTGAGACCAGTTTACTATGCAACCAATTTGTCACAGTATGAGAATTTAGAATATAAATTTAATGAACCCTGACACTGAGTTTAATCAAGATTTAGAAATGGGGAAGTGAAAAGGAGAAAATGGTTGTTCAAAGCCTGTATAATATTACGGGCATTTGTCTCTACCATCTCCTATCATTTCTACAGGAAGCCCCTCCTCTTTCTCACTCTCCACAATAATAAAAACATCTTCCTTCAGATTAGGATCTCTAACACACTAAGCATTACAATTCTGCAAAGAAGTGAAACTGGCCATTCTATTTTGAGCATAATGCAAAAAGACAACTGCATATACCGAGAAAAACAAAAGCAAATGTTGGCTCTGATTCTGAGCTCCAACGTGGTTCCTTTACCGTGCCAAAGCAACATAACCAGCCCACCAGAAAACCATAAAGCGTGGGCCTGCCATAATGGCCCTGTCATGCCCTTTGAGGGATCTGCTGGGGCACTGTGAAAACTGACTATTCTGGGCTGCCAAACAACTCTAGAGAGAGATGCTGCAGGGTGCATAAGACAGAACAGTTCCAGAGTCATGCCAAACCCCAGACCAGACTTGGATCCTGGCAGTGCAAATCCTCAGGTGCTATGCCATCTAAGCATAACAGACCTTGGCCCACTCAATTATCAGTTTTTATATGTATGTGCAATATACCACAGAATTGAAATACTAACCTAGAGAACTGGAAATAGGCTCAACAGAGCTTCTCAAATTGTAACTACTCTAGCTGGATGATGAGCAAATCAGATTTGGGAAAGGTTTGTAGTTAGTCACTGGGTAGGAAGAAAAACAAAAGGAGCCATGACTGACTGAAAATCTTTTGGACAGGACCATTCTCCTGTGATGACACATCACCTCTCTAAAACAGAGAGCTAACCTAGGATTTGGAGATTCCCCACACCATTAGAATAGACAATGAGGTGGTAGTCTCCTGGCAGATCCAATCAGCATTTGCTAACACCTGTACAGAAATGGGTTCATGAAAGGTCCACTGATATCATCTGAAACGTTCCCCTGCTCCATTCATAAAAAGCAATTTTCTGTGAAATATGTATGCAATTCCACTCCTGTTTTAAAATGATGTTGCTGGTATACAGTTTATAATTCATAAATATTTGACCTACAAATAAGCTTCTCTTTCATTTGCTCACTTTGTGACTTGCATTTGTAGTTATAAGGAATCCAAGAAAAGGAGATCCCTAACTCCACCATCTGACTTACTTCAATGGACTCTCGTTCCTGAACACTTCATTTTAAAAAAAAAAAGAAAAAAGTTATTTTGGTGCCAACTTAAACCATTTCAGTTGTCCTCCTTTCTGAAGACAATTGCCATTATTTCCCTTTCTATGGTTGGTTTCTAGGTCAGGAGAAACATGACAACAAGTTCTAAAAACTGATAGAATTTTTTCAAAAGGTGTGTCATCTTTGCAGAGCTGAGAGGTAATTATTTCAACAAGTTAATGCTCCTGTTCTACAGATCACCCCTTAAAACGTTCCTAAAGCTCCTCTCATAATATTCAAATTGCATAACGCAAGGACTGGACAGAATGTAGAATGGCTCATAGTAATCTTAAGGCCAATGGGATATGATCAATCGTTAAAATGGATGCATTTCTCAGGGCACCTATTTCTTTTTTTTTTTTTTCTCCCCATAGCAGTTTTCATTGTTTTTGACAGAGAACATGGCACTAGCAAGTACAGATGCTCCCCAACTTACACAAGCGTTCCGTTCCGGAACGCCTTGCGTAACTCAAATTTTGCGTAAGGCAGAAATGTATCTCCGAGCATTACATGCAAAAAAACCCAACCCACCTCCTATTTCTAATTTACAGAACTTTTTCCATAAGCTCAGATTTCCGTAACTCAGGTTGTGTCTGTAGGTAAATATACAGCAACAATCTAGTAGCAAGCACATGGTTTAACAGCCCTGATTCCAGGAGATTCTGATTTCATAACTACAAATATAGTATTTAAAAGGTTAGACTATGCCCCACACGCAAGGACAGTATCTAAGGACAGTCTCCCCCAGGGAAACAGCTGACGTTTTCATGACGTTGCATTAAAAATTTAAACACAAATATATAGTATGGAACCAGTCCATACTGCATATGGAACCATATATACTATATACCAGTCCATACTATGCACAGGTCAATGGATGGATGAAAATTAATAGGGTGTTCTCCATCTCTAACTTCTGTGATGATTCCCTCTGCACATGAAAAGGTGCCTAAGAGGCCCCGTCAACTCACACTCTCTCATTCTCCTGAGTCTTTTTTGGCATTGTCACCACAGGACTTCTTATTGGATCAGGACTCCATTGTGCTAGGTGCTGTACAGTCAGAACAAAAGACAGCGCTCTTGCAGGATTTTCAGCAAAATTAACCGCAACACAAATTAATTCACAGGTGACAAAGCATATACCTGAAATCTTTAACATCTGCATCAATCCCATTTTGTACAGGCAAACCATTGGTCTTATCCATGACATCTCCCTCCTCCTTTAGATCTCCTAATTTATCTCCATCAAATGTGCCCTTATTTTTCTTATCACCTTTATCATTTTCATCGTTCTCTGCATCCCTTGGACCCTGGAAAAAAAATATAACATTTTAATGTATTCATTTTGAGATCAAGTTTACTTTTTCTCCTAGGGATTTTTACCTTAATAAATTACAAAGTTAAAGGGACATGTCATCTTAAAAAGTCATTTTTACTTGTAACAGTAATAGGTAAAATTTAACATTATCATAACTGCAAGCAATTAAGGAATGTGTATTTTTTTCTTCCAAGTGTACTTTGTATACAATCTTGTAAAATACACAATCAGTTTAACAGTTTCCTCTATGCAGTCAGTCAGGGCCTGATTCTGTTAACACATTAAACATTTACTTTAATGAGTAACGTTTTCAAGAGCACACGCACTCTATTTTCAAAAGTGACACTGACTTTCAAGACGACTTAGGCTTCTAAGAACCTAAAGTCACTTTTGAAAATTTTGCCCAACGGGACTACTGACATCTGTGGAAAGGGATCTGGGGATCATAATGGATCACAAGCTAAATATGAGTCAACAGTGTAGCAGTGGTGCAAAAAAGAAAACATCATTCTGGGATGAATTAGCAGGAGTGTTATGAGAAATACACAAGTAGTAATTCTTCTGCTCTATTCCACCTGGATACAGACTCAACTGGAGTATTGTGTCCCATTCTGGGTGCCATATTTCAGGAAAGATGTGGACAAATTGGGGAAAGTCCAAAGAGCAACAAAAATGATAGAAAACATGACATATAAGGGAACATTGAAACTGGGTTTGTTTAGTCTGGAGAAGAGAAGAGTGAGAGGGGACATAACAGTTTTTAAGTACATAAAAGGTGCTTACAAGAAAGAGGGAGAAAAATTGTTCTAGTTAACCTCTGAGGATAGGACAAGCAGCAACGGGCTTAAATTGCAGCAAGGGCAGTTTGGGTTGGAAATCAGGAGAAACTTCCTGTCAGGATGGTTAAGCTATGGAATAAATGCCTACGGAGGTTGTGGAATCTCTGTCATTGGAGGTTTTTGAAAGCGGGTTAGACAAACACCTGTCAGAGATGGTTCTAGACCAGGCCTGCACAAGTCGGAAAGCAGTGAGGGCCATATTACTGTGAAAATACCAGCTGCGGGCCGAAAAGCCCTGCCCTCGCCCCACCCCCATCCGCTCCCCCCCACCACCGCTTGGCTTGCCCCACCCCTGCTTACCCCCTGCGGGCCACATAGTGAGCCCAAGCGGGCCACATGTTGTGCAGGCCTGTTCTAGACAATACTTAGTCATGCCCTGACTTGAGTGCAGTGGACTGGACTAGAAGACCTCTCAAGGTCCCTTCCAGTCCTATGATTCTATGAAATGAGGTCCTCCAGAAGGGCGCAGAAGATATGTTCTGATGGGAAACTCAGAACAACCAGTAGAAGGAGTGAATGCAATACCTGATATGAAAGATGAAGCATCTATGCTCCACCATACTCCTCCTATATCAACCCCAGCTAATAGATGCCTAGGACTTTTAGAGCTCTCCCCTCTTGGCAGTTTGAGGGTGTAAGATTTCTTCCCACTGCAGTGGGATGGGACTTGATTGTACCTTTCTCCCTCCATACAAGCAAGCAAGGGGCTAGTTAACAGGCAGTATGAACTGGCTGCTCTGCTCCCTTCTTTGCCAGAAGCACATAGTGGGGACCAGAACACTGGTCACAGACAAGAAAACAGCCTTGGAGTAAATTCTCACCATATGACGTGCCATTTATTAATGTGAAATGATTTTGAAAACTGAGAACAAGCTCACAGCAAAGCATGCTTCACAGAGTATTCAAAAACACCAGCATTTAGCCAAGTATTTTTGCACATCATATTTCCAGCCAGGAGTCTAGTGTCTCAAGATGGCAGGTGTGATCACCAACAGGATCAGGGACTGCTGGCCACCTCACTCCAGCTGTATTTCTGTCTCCTATATCCCATCACTTAAGCATGAACAAAAACTAAGCTGATGGCTTACCCTGTTTGACGGGATGGTAGAGACAACATGACACCCACAAGAGGTAGAATATCTGTCTTTAGGAAGTAAAAAACAGCAACAAATGGAGGGGGGGGGGAAATCATGGAAACCCAAATTTCAGAATCAGGCACACTTACAAATCCTCCTTTTCTGAGACAGGAATCCCCAGGAGATGAGCTCAACACATATTCCACCATGCTAACTCCAAGTCCTCCGCTCTCTGACCGTGGTGACAGCACTGAGTTGACATCACTATTCACATGAAAGCCTTGACCAGGTCTTCTCTGAACCATTATTGGTTGGGAAACAGAATGATCTACAACAAACACATATGCATATCTTCAAGATTCATTAGTAGTAGTACTACCTTACCATGGAGTGGCCCCAGTCTATAGACCCTGGCCCCACTGTGATAGGCACTGTACAGAGAACAGAAACAGTCCCTGCCCAAGGGGGTTTTCGATTATGAAGATGAGTCAGTCATTAGAAAATCTTTGTAGAGTGTCTTAATTATAAAGATACTTTACAAACAAAGCCGCTACCATTTTGACAGTTTGATGATGTTCATAAACGTGGAAGAAATTGGCTTTCCTATCAGTGACTACTGAAAACATCTTTGATAAAGAGCAGAGAGGGGGGGTTTTTTACAGAAAGTTTGAAATTTTCTGATTTCTCATGTTTGGGGAAACTGTCTTAATGTGCATCAAATGAGGCTATGGCTAGGAAATATCACGGAAAAACAGCTACTCCTCAAGGACATGATTCTGAAAGTACTCAGGACCTTCAACCAGCATTAGCTTCTAAAGGATTTAGGGGTGCTTAGCACCTTGCACTACCTGACAACCCCAATTACTGACTGAAGCTGAAAACTGTTTCTATTTCTAAAAACTGTTTTCCCAATATCTATCTTTTTCATGTATCCATAAAAAAAAATAATCAAATGAAGATCGTTAAGGCTGCAAAGTCCAGCACTAAAAAGTTAGAAATGCCAGAACTAAGGTAGTCTATGCAATCTTAATTTTGCCTCTCTATGTGCATGAACTGATACAGCCTAATTACATGATATCATACTCCCCCACTCCCAAACTGACTAATTCCCTCCTGGGTTCTAGACCCGGCTCTGCCAGAAGTGACCATGTGCAACACCTTTCAGACCTCAGTTATCTTATCTCTACAAGGGAGAGGGAAAAGGACAACTACTAGTGGTCAGCCCAAACCATTAAAGTTCGTTACAAACAAATGAAAACGGAGGATTTATAACTGATCGTTACGCAGCCATAAAAATGCAACTGTTCCACCTATATTATACATGTACACAAATGTATGCTATAGGAAACTAAATATCTGAGTGACGCTTGCTCAAGTTTTCTTTTAAACTATCACATGGTGCACATAGCCCAAAATAAAGAGGTAAGCAATGGTTTAAGAATGCTTCCCACAATATGGTTAGAACAGGCATACCCAAACTTTTTACTAAGTTAACACATCAACTGTACTGTGTCTATTTGGGGTTTTATTAAGACCCATCATTACATATATGCCTTGGAATCCTAATCCTAGCCCAGTGCAGAAGAGATATCCTGTAGCGGGATAAGAGGGGAGGGAGGAAGAGAGTCAGGTGAGGTGAAGAGCAAGCCCATCTCACACACACTCCATCGCCGTGGCTTTTCCCCCACAAGGCTCAGCTCAGCTCCCCGCTCTGGGCTTTGCAACCTGGCACGCAAGATCACAGTGTCACTCAGGTTTCCCTGTTGCCCCTCCATCACGTCAGAAGGGCTAAACCTGAATGGCTGTGTGACCCTATGGACAGGGCTGTAATGTGCACAGTGCAGAACTGATGGGCTAATTTGGAATTGATGACAAATCTAAAATGCTCTTGCAACACACTAGTGAGTTGGGACCCACAGTTTGGTGAAAACTGAACCAGACTGTGGATTTTCTTACAATCAAAATTATTTAAAACCGATCTATTTCTACTGATCCTTTTGTGATTCCTTTGGCTTTTTGTTAACTCCAGTTTTACTCAGGACTGGTATGAACAGCTATAATCCGAGATGCCCAGGTTTTTGACATACTAGGCAGCTGTGAAATTCAGAATTAGCCAGCTTGCTAAGGAAGTTACCTGATGTTCCCCAAGCACTGTCTCTCCACTGATCTCCCAGAAATATCCCTTTTGGTCCATCTTTGCTTGAATCATCAGTTTCCCAAAACTTTTTACCTGGCAACAGCTGCTGCAAATAAAAAGGAACAAACAAGTTTAATGTTAGCATAAAAGTGCAAGTGCAAACCATAAACATTTTCCTTGGTGGAACAAAAAAAATCAGTTATGTTAAAACAAGCTGATAGACACTTTACAATCAGAGTGCTTATGCTTTCCCAAGGTGAGAGCAATGAAGCAATTGTGACACTCTGTGGAAGCATAAAGTAACTCAGAAAAATAGGAGGGATCCTCTATGCATCAGCCCTTTATGCCTAACACACACACACCCACCCATCAGGATTCACACATTTCTACGCAGGAGAGTCATTTGTAACAAATGTTAGTAAGAAAGATATGTTCTCATCCGAAGGGCATGTTTTAATGAATCAGAATTGCATCTGAATTATACATACTTACCTATAGAATCTTCACTCCAATGCAAGGGAATGTCCATCTCTCACATGCAAATATTGTGGGTCTGATCCCATAAGGTGCTCAGCGCCCTCAACTCCCAGTGCATTCTATGAGAGTTAAGGGTACTTAATGCTTTGGAGAATATTTATAAATAGTGATGAGAGTGAACAGTTCTAAACCACTGCTCCTGCATAGCTTATGTTATTCTGAAAAGGTGCTTAACTTTTCTTTTCATTCCAGGGTGGTAGGACAGAAAACCACTCTCAGTTTAAATCAATTCCTGGAAAGTGGAGTGACAGCAAAAAGGACAAATTTCATAAACATATACCTGGCATAACAGATGCTTTTTTAAAATAGCAGTTCCGTACAGCAAACATCTGCCTTATGGCAACTACATATGGCAAGAGGAATTTCAAGAGCTGCTTAAGTGCCTTAGATAGTAACAGTGCAATCTTTAAATTAAATCCTTAGTCTCAATGGGAGTTGTGTAATTCAGAGAAAAAGAAGTACATTCACAGCAAGGATTACAATAAATAAGCCTATCTTCTGAATTCTGGTCAGAATGGAAGGAGCTGGAAGATTAACACACACTTGAGAATCTCTCATTTAGATGACTGCACAGTATGAATCAAAAATTAAATATAGGACATTGACTAGTCCTGCTATTAGAAATGCTGAGCAGATCAAGTCTATATAATTTAGCAGAAGGTTTGTGTTAACTCAGGGTGTTACAGGATAACAGAGCCAATATTCACTCCAAGATGAAAAGATACATTTGAAGAAGCAAACTTAAATATGCATAAGCCGCTTTTAAATCTATGTGCGGGGGGAGGAAGCAGCTACACAACTTTTGTTTAGTACGTATTTTTAAACTGAAGTCTTATCTGATTCAGATGCACACTGTAAAACAACCTCTCCGTGACTAAGGATACCTGAAGGTAATGGATTTGGGTATCAAGAGTAACAGGTCGCACGAAGAACAGCATAACAGGTACTATAATGAAACTATAATGAAAGTGACTCTTTGTCACTTCTATAATGAAACTGCTACCTTGCCTATGAAAAACAGAATTCCCTCTTCTGCATCACTTTAAAAAGTTACAAAAGATAAAAAGGTGGGTTATATTCAGTTACATAATCAACCGTCAATGACACTGTGGAGTATCTAACACCAAACAACACTACTGTCTTAGTGCCATGGCAAACCTATTATAGAAGCCGCACTGAGAAGCAACTGAATGAAACAAACCATTACAGGATCCGCAACCACAAAATAATAATTTCTTCAACTAAGAAAAGAGATGGAAGGGCCCTGGCCAAACAAAACTGAACCCTTTACTAGGGGAAAACCTGCACAAGTACAGAACAAATTTAAATGAACTAATGAATAAATGGAAATTAGAAGCACTGCTGTTTATAACCACGCGTCTCAATCTATATACTTCAATGGGAAAACTCAAGAGGGCAGCAGGAATATATTGTACATGATTCACTCCCCACCTACCATTACCACTGAACAAATGCTCCGAAGAGGTGGTGCCGGGAGGGGAGGAAATGGAAGTACTATGATGCTGGAGGTGGAAAATACATCAAAGAGATCCCACAGGCAAATCAGAGAATATAAAAAAAGAGAGAGAGAGATCGTGGCCAGTAACGGTCATGAATTAACTTGCAAGGAGCCTCAATGTCTAATATGAAGTGTCCAGTTTTATCATGATGTGCACCAATTGGTGGCAATGCCAGATGGCATGCAGTGCTCTAGGTCCCGGCACAGAGACCTGTTGGCTCCAAGAGCCTTTGAAAGGGTTGTGATTTTCCTACAGGAAGTTCAGGCTACCACACAGGAACCCAGACAAGACCTCAATTTCTCCATCTTGGGTAATGAAAGGCCATGCATCAGAATGGCACTCAAACGGGATATAAATATTGATAAATCTAGGAAGCTGAGACGACTCAATAGTGTTGCATTTCCTCTTTTACTGAAGGCATGCACTTCGGTAAGTTCTTCCACAGCATAGCTTCTCCTTCTACCTCATCATGCAGTCAAAGCGTCCCTTTCTGCCACTGCCTTGCCACAAACAAATACATTTATGTATGAAGTCACGCGTCTGAATTTGTCAGAACAAGATAAGCACACCCCCCCCCTTTACATGTATAAGCATAACAGAGGATATCCCACAGTTCTTGAAAACACTCACCACTTCTGTCATTATTAGATATTAAAAACCCTGCTGTATCTCCATTACTCTTTAAAACAAGTTAACTATCTCTATCAATAGTGAAACAAAGATCATTTGAAGTGCTTTGTAGTGCAGTACTGTACGGACTATGACATTAGACTCTGAAAGGCTCCTTTTAGCACAAGCTGAGGATTATTTCCTTTCCTAGATTCAAAACCAAGATGGTAGAACAGATATCGGCTTTCTGCACCGGAAGTTTGAAAGTCCCAATTCTCAAGAACCATACTTTTAATTGGATTCTCCATCAGTTCAATGAATGACGCCCCACTCACATCAATATGGTTTCCATCTTGCATGCCATTGTCTGGCCAAGACCACTTACCCATTTAATAGTCTCCTCAGAACCTTCCAATTTACTCTCTTCCATGTTCAGATGCAATGCATACCCCTCCCCAAAACATTAATGATCTCTAACTTAGGATTTTATTTGGCACCTGCCCTCTTTTTCATCACCTTCCTTTAAATACAATGCAACTGTAGAGGGCAGACACACCTTGCTCTGTTTGCACCCTTAGCTCCATGGGAAGAAAATACTCTAGTTTTCCTTTTCTGGTCCTTTATACTCAGGTTTAACCCCAATACAACCAGTGACTATAACAGTTATTAGGCAGCAAGGGAAATGTCTATCCAAGAAAAGTATTAGGGGGACAATATAAAAAAAAATTAACACTTGTTTGTGGGTGAATCGAGGTCTCAAAGGTTCTGAATTGACAGCCTTAAAGACTAGTCTTATTTATTCACACTACAGACGAGGAACACGAAGCAAAAGTGTGAGCATACTCCATACTGCCCTCCAACATGGTCCAAAACCAATCTGGAGAGATCAACTCTAAAGGAGGAAAAGACTGTTCGATCTCCATGGCCCATGCAATCATTGATCCTGCTGCTAAGAGAGTTAACCAGGTCATTTGGTGAGGTGGTTTTTGTTAAATGGATCATTTGTCCTCTGGAACTGGACTGAGCCCAAGTCATTTCAGACAGAAGCAGCACAAGAAGCAGGATGGTAGCAACTTTTGATCACTATAATATACCAACCAGCAACCTAGAAGCAAAAGTGTTCTTTGTCCATTTTTAAAATGTCTTTATGGAGACTGAATGTCTCTCTTACAAACCTCTTGAGACATTTAGTTCCCAGTAATATACTAAAAGCAATTCTCTAATCTCTGGAATCTTATTTGTATTGCAGTAGTGCCCTGAGGCACCTAACATGGATCCCCCATAATGATATGTACTTTATACATCTTTTAAAAAAAACAAAAAAAAACAGATGTCCCCAGCTCCAAGAGCTTACAGTTTGCACATAATTAGGCAACCGGCACACAGGAGCAAGGTGTGTGGGGGAACACAATTGGCAGCTGCTTCACCAGCTTCTCTGTGCACAAGTAGTAGTACTTCCAGCACAGCTTAAGATTACGTTAGGGAGGTGAAGCATTTACAAAGAAGGCAAGATTTTTCAAACCTTCCACTAGTGCTGTGTGTTAAAATAGTCATTAAGTATCTGCTAGCCACAGATCTGAAGGAATTTATCAGCTGTCTCTCTCTTTCCGCTTCCACCACCATCTCAACTCATCAGAATTTCCAGTCTAGTCCAGCCATGGTGAGAATCAGAACTTCTCAGATGAAGTGAAATAGAGCTGCCAAATTAAAATTCAACTGCAATAAGCCACTCATTTAAGAGGATACCTGTAAATGTAATATGATGCAGTGTTCTGAATAAATCACATCCCCTGTAAGGCCAAAAAGTGAAATGAGGCAAAGTGGGGGCGTGCACGCACATGAACTAAGGAGACAAAGGAGAATCACACAGGTTATGCTCTTTCAATAAAATAGTCTTTGTTGGTTTACAATGAAATTGAACACCCTTCAGGAGCTTCCAGTTGCCAGATTTTCACCATGCAGGTTACATAAAATGTAGTGTTTGGTTCAGCAAATTCTCTATTTACACCTTCAGCAAAATCTGCTTTAAAAATTAATCAGTATAAAATACTGACTTAAGAGTCAACAGAGAAGTACCCTGTGTTTAACAAAATTGCCAGATAGTTGTTGGATTCATATAATTTTTCAGATCACTAAATACCAATAATCCTAAAAACATTCTCATCCTCTCGAAGAATTGGGATTGTAGCCTCAACAGCTGATTCCCGCCTCCCACAGATAAGTATTGTAAATGACCAGGTTCAGCCTTAGTTGAATTTTCAAGAGATCAGTGTCATTTTGTCTTTCTAATGGAATATAAATTAGATTTAGGATAAAAAACAGATTCTTAATTATAATGTTTGATATTTTGAATTTTCAACTGATCTTTTCAATGCTGTGGATTAATGTAAACCTCTAGTCTTTTTTTTAAAAAAAATCAAATTTAATATATTTTGCAAACAACTCACAAATCTCAATTACAGCAAAGCCATGCAATGAAATAAGTGGAGAGGGAGAATTTTACACTATGAATCATTATGAATTTAATTTTTCATACAAACACAATTGCATAAAAACATGTAGGCATGCCTGTCCAGTTAAAGGTTGGGAGTACGGGAATACTTCTAAGGAGTCCTAAATAACAGGTTCTGAAACATCACAGCAAGCAATCTTTAGTCACAGAATAATAGAAATGTAGGTCTGAAAGGGACTTGGAAAAGTCATCTAGTCCAGTCCTCTGCTCAGAGACAAAACTAAGTATTAGACCAGCTATTCTCAAGCAGAGGTCTGCAGCCCCCTGAGGGCTGCAAGCAGGTTTCAAGGAAGCCACCACACAGGGCAGGCATTAGACTAGCTAGGGCCCAGGGCAGAAAACTAAAGCTTGAAGTCCTGTGGCGGTGGGTCTGAAGCTGTGATGGGGCTGAAAAATAGTTGTGACGCAAGTGGGCCCCAAGGTTTTTATACTAGGTTGAGGGGAGCCTCAGAAATACAAGGGCTGAAAACCCCTGATCTGGACCATTCCTGAGAAGTTTGTCAAGCCTGTTCTTAAAAAGTCTCCAACAATGGAGACTCTACAACTGCCCTGGGCAATTTGCCTTAGTGCTTAACTACCCTTATAGCTAGGAAGTTTTTCCTAATGTCTAAACTAAATCTCCTCTGCTGTAATTTAAGCTCATTACGTCTTGTCCTGTTTTTAGCGGATAAGGAGAACAGTTTATCGCCCTCCTCTTTATAACAACCTTTTATGTACTTGATTGAAGCTTATGTCCACATTCAGTCTTCTCTTCTTCAATCTAAACAAATACAATTTTTTCAATCCTTCCTCCTAGGCGAGGCTGGACCCTCGCTATAGTGCAGGTTTGCGTACCGCACGGTCATTGCCATGGATCCCAAATTTAAATTGGGATCCCTGGCCACGCGGTCCCCGCATTAGAACAGGACCTCGCATGGATCCCGAACCCCAGGCTATAGTGAGGGTCCGGTGTATTTTGTAGATCTTTAATAATTTTCGTTGCTCTTCTCTGAACTTTCTTTAACTTGTCCACATCCTTCCCAAAGTGTGGTTCCCAGAACTGCATGCTAAACTTCAGTTGAGACCCTATCAGTGCTGAGCAGCACTGAAGAATTACGTCTGGTGTATTGATTACAACACTCCTCTAATACAGTCCAGAAATATGTTCGCTTTCCCCCCCCCCCCCCCTTTTTTTTTTTTTTTTGCAATTGCATTACATTGTTTGCCTGGGGGGGTGGGGGGTGCTGTCCTACTGGGTGCAAGAGTATTATTATAGACTTGGGATCTGGCCTCTGACTCCAGGAAACACCATCATGTACTTCATTAAGGTCATCCACTGAACCCATCTGGGTGATCTCATGTGCCTATTTTATAGCTTCTCTCTATCTGAGCTGAGAGGCTCAGTTCTCAAATGGTGAATATTCATTCACCATTTTCTAACATACTAAAGAAGCACAATTAGTAAGAGTCTGAAAATATTAAGCTATATATTTGCTTAAAATAAATGTATATACTTATAGTGTGCCCTCCTAGGCAGTAAAAAGATACTGAATCTAGTGTAAAGGTATTTAGTTGTAAATCAACATGTTTTAAAGGTTATATATACAAATGAGAATGCATTTTTGTTTAGAAAATTACTGAAGTACAAAAAGAAAAGTTGCTTAAAATCGATGATGATTTAAATCAATCCACCTTTTCTTCAAGAACTTTACATCCCAAAATGTTTTTTTATAATTTTGAATTGAAGCACAAGCTAAGTCTGTACAAAATACTGATACAAACATTTTCACTGTCAATCTTCTCTCTGCCTTTGTAGCGGTTACATGCACAAAGTTGCCTAGTATTAATAGAGCACACCAAAACATCAGAACGCTGAAGAACAGTCCTGCCTTCACACGGAGATTACAGTATCTGTTTTTGTTCAACATGTGTAAAATCATTAGAATACAGCATTTAACAGTCTGATGGATGATGTTAAACAAATCCTCCAGCCTCCAAGCTATCCAAGAACTGCTGTACCCAAACTTAAAAATGGCTTGGCAGCAAACACAGCAATTAGCTAGGTGTAAAATTAAGGAATAGGCTTCAACCATAAGAATTTTTTCTACCCCAATGTAGTAGCAATGCATTTTATAAATTCAAAAACTAGGTACTATCAGATTTTGTTGTTTTAAAAATTATGACAAGACATTAAACTCTCTCAATCTCATTACGATGTCTTGGTTTCTATACAGGCGTCAGAAAACTCCTCGAATTAACACAAGGTAGATTGCTACAAAATACATATAAAGGGGAACAGGAATAGAGGCAGGAAGGAAGCAGCAGAATTCAATGCCTTTTCCCCCCCCCAAACAGAAGAAAAAGAGGCTCTCTCTTACTCATTCTTCTCTCTCTGTGAACTTGCCAGTCTTAGCTCAGTGTGCAAACTCATTAACACTTGTTTGTAGTTTCCTGATTTTTTTTAAACATCATCTGCAGGAAATGCAATCTGAATAGTCCTTTTCCTCACACATATTCCAAGCACTAATTTCTTTTCTTACTGTTCTTTGTTTAGGTATTTTGTCAGTATTCTTTCCATCACATTCAACAGAAACAACGCAAACTAACGGCATCAAGCTAGTGCAATGTCTAAGAAAACGAGAAGTGCAGTTTGCTGCATAGCTCTAAAGCCTTTATATTAAAAACACATTTGTCTATAAAGTCAGGGCATGCAGCCCTGCACTCATCTCATCTGACCCAGTAAGGCTGACTCAAGGAGCTGTGATGTTCACTGGCTTCACAGCAGGGATACTGAAATCCCTCTAAGAGCGGAGCTGGTGAACTGCTGCACAAAGCCAGTGCATGAGGAAAGGATGCACAAACATAGACATAGTGGAGAGGGAATCTTGTGGCCAGATCTGACTAGGTAAACAAGAGCAGTGATACCAAATAGTCTTTGCTTTGACTAGAAAGAGCAAATTAAAGTGACCTCCCCCCGCAAACCTCACACTCCAATATGTGAACTAGCTCAATGCCTGAACAGCGTACTCTGAAATTCCTACAAACATCTTTGCTGACATAAGATGTTGTAAGAGTACAAACTGTTATTAGATAAGAGTCCTTTGCACTTGGAGGGGGAAAAAAAGAAGAGAACCACTATTTAGAGGGTTAGGATGAAAACTACCAATCTCTGACAACCTATTTCCTCAAAAAGGTTGTTAAGTACCAAATTAAGAGTTTGCAACATGAAAATAAATAGGAATGTCCTTAGATTTTTAGTCAATTGACTAATATGATCAGATATCAAATAGAGGTGTAGCACAGGTGTTTCCTTGGTCTTAGCAGATATCCTCAAAGTGTCTGGGCACTTCACTAAAGACAACTTATTAATCAAGTGATGCACTAAAATAAATCTATGCATGTGTGGTGGAGTAGTCACCCTATTCCTGCCCTAAGAGTGCAAAACAGCCCAGCAAGGGAAAAGCAGGGCTGATTGGGAAAACAGCCACAGCTGAAGCCACTGCAATCAGGCACCGAGGTCCAGAAGGCCCAGTGGTAAGGGAGACACCGGTCTACAGAGGGCGCTCCTAACCAAAGGAGCTAATTCCCAGGATGACCAGCAGAAGGTGCCACACCAGTGAGTCATGAAGCCGTGACTGCACATCCTCACTTCCAGTAATTCATCTTTAAGATTTTTCATACCACATGCAATGGATATCAGCAGTTCCAAGTCCAGTCTTCAGAGCCCTCAGTAATATGGGTCTTATGATGCCTTCTTCCACTGTCTTGAGCCAACAGTACTACAAACTAAGGTCTTACCCCTACCCCCTGACCTCTGGGAGTGCAGCCCCAGTGGCTTCAATGAGCTTTCACATATGCGCAAGGGCTGGCTCACATGGATCATACTGCATGATCAGGACCTTGCTAAGCAGAAGAGAAGATTGTTTTCTCCAAGGTGATCCTTTTTAACGACACTGGGGAACACCTTTTCACATGGGTCACAAGATTGATGTCAGGGGATCAGGAGAAGGAATATAAATAAGCATGATCTTGACAGATAGGCACAGAAAAAGGGAGGCTCTCAAATATGGTTCTCTCTGATCACATAATTTTAAGGTGGACTCACCTATAGTTTTTGATGGATTTTCTTCTGAGCACTAAGAATGCTCTTTTAAATCTAGTGGGATCATCCATAATATCCTGGGCAGCTAATTATTAAATCCAAGTTGCAAAGATTTTAGAAGATCAGAACTATTTTGGTTGTTTAGGGGGGAGGAGGGGAAAGTGTCTCTTTTCTTCCAGGGGTGGGAGAGTTTGCTGAATTTTTTTTAATTCTAAATTTAAAGGCAGAGGTTCTAACATCTGAAATTCAAGTTGTTTAATCTTTATTTACATGCAAATATTCATCTGTTCTAGTTAACCATTCACTACCACAGCTGTCTCCAGCTAGCATAATTTTTTAGTTGGTCTTCTAAGAATCTTCAAACATTGCTTTTTAAGACAATGAGTATGTTTTGGTAAACCAATATATGGTTGGAATCACTGGCACAGAAGTATTCTTACGTTGTTTTAAATTTGCCACTTTTCAGCATGGTTGCAATCCAGCTGAATACATGCACAGATGAAAACATTTTGTAGAATAAGGAAAAAGCAGCCAACTGGGGAAACATCTATCGTGCTTTAAAGCCAAACCACACCTCCTGGACTCCTCTCTCAACACTCACTGCAACCAAGTGAATTGATATTCTCTAGATTTCAAAGAATCTGATACAGAATGGATGGGAGAAAACAGAGAGACAGACCTAATTTGCATTCAGTTCCAGCTTTTCTGTCAAGGCAGGAAAATTATAATCAGAACTAGATTAGCACAAGAAATAAAAGCAGCTAAGCAAAAGCACTGACGGGGCTAAAAACAAATTACAGATAAGCTAGACACAAGAATCACCAACATCAATGATCACATCATTTGCTTAGGTCAGGGGTGGCCAATCCAAGCCTGAGGAGCCAGAATTTACCAAGATACATTGCCAAAGAGCCACAGTAACACATCAGGAGCCCCCCATCAGCTCCACTCCGTTGCTCCCGGCGCAGCCCACCCACCGGCAGCCCTGCTGATCAGCACCTCCCCCTCCCTTACTGCACCTCCTGATCAGCTGTTTCATCCGTGCAGGGTGCAGGACGCTTTGGAAGCGGGAAGAGGTGGAGTAGGGGAAGGGCCTGTGTCAGAGCGTGAGCAGTAAGCAACCCCTGGCACATTGGAAAGTTGTCACCTGTAGCTCCAGCCCCAAAATCAGTGCTTGTATAAGGAGCCGCATATTAACCTCTGAAGAGCCACATGCGGCTCCGGAGCCACAGGTTGGCCACGCTTGGCTTAGGTAATGGTGTGGCTGTAAAGTGAGAAAACTGCTCAATCAGGTTAACTACAGTAGATGAAGGAGTTAAATGACAGCGATTCATTCCTGCTGCAAAAGCCACATATCTAGATTCCTGAAGGTATGCAAGCTCAGTACTTAACCTTTCCCTCCTGTTAAAGGGTCAGATAGTTTTGCAGGTGGAGAGAGGAGCGTGCAAGGAGCCTTCCTCGTGCCCTCTTAGGCACCTGTCAGTGAGCTACACAAGGGGTACACAATGCTCCAAAGATTCTGGGAAGGAGCTGGGACCATGAACCTCTTTCCTTGAGAGACTGGATCCAGCCTGCATTATCCCCTGGCATGCCAGGCTGCTTGGGTGGGATTGTGCCTTCTTAAGTACTCTCCCCCTGCACTCTTCATAGGGCAGAGTGGTTCTACACAGAGTCATCGTGGGCCTATGACCAAATGGCTCAAATTGGTCAGATGTGTCTTGCTACGGGGATAAGAACTCTACTCAGAGCACACCTGCTTCCTGACCTTTGTGAACAGTGATGGAGGTACCAGACCAGATGACACCATCTGTGTGTGTTTAAAACACACAGAGATGGTGTCATTCAGGAACCAGCAATATTTTGTTCTAAATTACTACTGTATAGAAATGATCTACAGCACTGCAAACATCCTATGTCATTAAACATCTACAAAGCGATGAGGAAGAACAGTCATTTACAGACTCCCAAAGAGGGATCACAATTCCTGGGAAGATTGAATTTAGCAACTGAGAAGACAGCATCCAATCACATGATTTTTAAAAACAAGCATGTTAGGGGCTGGGTCAGTGAATCTGTAATGAGCTATTAAGCTTTTGCAATTCAGATTAGTTGGTTTAAACCCACCCCAACTTGATAGTGACTAAGAGCTACAACAGGCTGCTAAACAGCTTTTACTCAGTATGTCCAGTGAGCTTGGTAGCCTATTGGGAACTGGTTGGAAAGAACCACCACTATCAACATTCCAAGATTTTCAGCAAAGCCCAGGGACTGAATGCGCCATACAGATTGAAGTATACTCCTCACAGTCCGAGGTAGTCCCTCTAGGTACACTGATGGAGCTGTGCAAGAGAAACTTGGGCTGCTGCTGTCCCTCTTCTATGGCTACAGAAGAGGCCCTTCGCCAGAGCTGCAATTCTGCACTTCTCACACATACCAAATGTAAGGAGGCAGGCATTTTGAAGAGTGGCGTTTGTCAAACCAAAATGGGAATGTCACTAAAGGGTTACCAGTGGAATCTACACCCCCAATGGGACTGGTCTCTACAACAGACTAGAAATGGGGGTGGAGAAGGAGAATGACTTTTTAACTTTCTTGTGTTAGTGAAAGAATAAATTTAATGAAAAAAGAAGCCACTACACACTATTAAACTGCCTCTTCTGTAATGTATAGATAATAGAGCTATACTACACTATTACTAGAGAGATCTGGCAATATTGTGTGTATTATCCCAAGTATTTCTGCTCAGCTTGAGGAGAGCAACTATTTTTCTTTTTGGATGTCTGTATACTCACATGTCTGTTCAAGGTAGAATGGACAAGTTTTTTGTTATTCCATACAGCAGATTTCAGCATATTAGCTTCGTATGGATCCAATATCTGTAATCCAAGGAACTTTGCCAGGGGGCCTTTTTGCACTAGAACATATTTTAAGATCCTCTAATGGGGACAGGATCAGACTTTGTGACTTATCTTATTTCCTCTTAAGAGATTTGTTACTTGCCTCTTGCAAGGATTCAAGCACTGAAAATACCTCGGAAGAGCTATCTTGGTGTAGCTCTGTTCTTGCGTACTATACTGAGCATAAGCATGTTGAATCATCTGCTAATTCGCAGTTTTATTTTTGAACAGGTCTATCTAGTCTCACTCTGGGCATCAAGCCCACTCTGGTATTTCACCAGCAACTGAATGCTGGGACCAGTTGGAAAACTTGGGGGACTGTTTTTCTTTATCACACAACTAAAATGATACAGAGTGGGAGTGATCGACTTATGAGGAATAGTTAAAAACTAAACATGCATAGTTTGGTTAAGCAGCAGCTACATAGGAAGGAGGGGACAGAGCATGGTCTACAAAGATATCACAGGCGCAAACATTAAGGATGCAAAGGAATTATTTAAAGATGTAACAAGAGGACAAACTTCAGGATAGAAAAATTTCCACTGAATGTTAGGAAAGCTTCTGGGGATGTACTGGGCCATAAGGGTCTAAGGGAAGTGACAGAAGCCCAACTGATTAGGGTATTTAAAACCTGACTGGACACAGCTCTAGAAAACTTGCCAAAGAGGAAAAGTCTTGCCCTGGTTGGAGAGGGACTAGATGGGAATCAACCTTCAATCTATAATATGTGATTCAATACATCTATGAGGGCTATGGACCCTCACACAGGAAGTACTAAACAGAACATTATGATCTGCAAGGAGACAAGAGCACATGTTAAAGCTTTCCCTAGCAATATCCCCTACTGCAAACCAGCAGGAGTGTGGACGAACACTGCAGATAGCCAAGCTGTTCAGCCAGGGAGCTGAGACATCAAAGGAATTATAATCTGAGGAAAAAGCAATGTGGATTTTTTTTAGAAATTAAATATACATTACACCTAAACTACTAATCCTGTGTAGCTGGCGTGGACAAAGAACAATAGCACACTGTGCAAAGTTCTTTTGCAAACAGCAATGGCACTCTCTTTACAAAAATTAGGACTGATAACAGGGTGGAGTGATATCAATCAGCAAGCAGGAAGCTTTGATTTATATCTATTTTAATCTTTTTTTGCTTCTGTATTTTGTTATTTTCCTAAAGAATGGTATCATTGGCTGGTAATCATTAAAACGTGTTGATTTGCAACTAAATATAGATTTTAAACTAATTTTTCCCCTATGTAGGAGAATATACTATATTTATACACATTCTTTTAAGTAACTTCATAGCTTACTATTTACATTATGATAGAAAACAGTGAATGATGCATTGATTATTAAATGCTTAGTGTCATTTGGATGGAAAATATAATTCAATTAAAAATGCATAATCCATTTTTAAATTATCTTAAATGCACTAAATATTTATCTAGGTTTATTTGGTCCTGCCTCAGCACAACTGGCAGGAATGGATGCCCCTTCAAACCCTAGATTTCTATGATTTTATGTTTTACATTTAAAACTGATTTATTAAAACAAAGTATTATTTATAGTTAGCAAACTGAACTGATCCCCAACAACCATGTCCTTCAAGATTAAGAATTAGCAGATCTCATCCTCGCCCCTCCATTTTTATTCGTATATTGGAAGAGGAAAACAGACTTTCCTGCTTTTTCCAACTCTGAATGACATAGTGATTGATTTGAAATAGTCACCGAACTAAAAATATTTATTCTCTCTGTACCTACAGCTGTCAAAAACTTGCTTGGCTCTTAAACGCTGGTTCCCAGTGCGTAGACAGACATTTTTACCTGTTCAATAACTTGACTCTCTTTAAAACTCTGGCAGCAAACATTTGCTACTTAAATAACTGAACTGAATTTAAATTATTTTAAAAGGATTATAATAACTTCAGGCCTTATCGTAGAATTAAATTTGAAATTGACAACAAATACATAACTGTATTTTGGGTTTTTTGTTTTCTTTTTAAATCATTGATTTTAATCCACTCTGACAATAATACCGGCTTGAGGAGCCAGCCAGCCAATTCACAAAACAGAAGAGAAAATAAACTGGTCTGTGAACAGCAGAAGAAATACTAAACTGAGCTGGAAGAGACCAGGAGAGCAGAATGTTTTGCAACTAACATGGACATTTAAAGTTGGGCTGGTCATTTTTGTTGTTGCATTTCACACCATGTCTGAAGCTAGTAATTCGACATTTCCTATTAGGATACAAGAGTCAAGTAAATTATTACTACTTCTTTTCATTTAAGACCTGATAACTTTCCTTCTAATTCTTCTGCTGGCATTAGTAAACTCACAAGACAACTTTTTACCCACACAACTTCATGGACTGAGGACTACTCTAATGGAGTGGGGAATCTTGCTTTTTGCTCCAGGTATCACCCTTGACATTGTTCCTTTGCAGTGTTCAAAGTAACTTGCATAGAAATAGGCACTCATCAGTTTTGAAGCATGAGGTTAATATGTCTAACTAGCTTAAAGCTGCAAGCTCTCCATGTATAGCTGTTTAAACTTCATCACAACAGCTAAAGCTGCTCCTAGTAAGAAATGGAAAACAGTCAGATCAAAAAAAAAAAAAAAAAAAAAAAAGCCTTGGTTATGTAGTCTATTAATTGCCTGTATACCTAAAAAGAACAGATGACAAGTGTACAATACCTCATAGCAAGACATAGGAACACAGGCCAGAGAACTTGAAGGGATCTCTGGGGTCATCAACTCCAGTTCCCTGTTACTGCAGACAAACCCATCATATGAAACTCCTTCCCATAAATTAAGCACACTCCATTCTAATATTTCCACCATTCAGCACAAGCACCTTTTTATTACTTGTTAATGGTAGAACACCTGGAAGGCTTAGATGTTTCTCTTCCTAGGCTGGAGTACCTCTTAACAGACTTTTTGCAACAGCCATGATGCAGGGCTTCCTCAAGGGAGGAGTGGTGGATGTAGTTTTGAGAAGAGAATCCACCTCTCATTTCTTAAGAATGACCTCTTCTCCCATCACACACAAATCTGTTCTAAAGACGTTTCACTTACCTCTCCCATAGCTCGTCCCTCCAGAGCTAGCGCTTGAAAATCATGGTTCAGTTCATCCATTGAACGCACCTATTATAAATGGAAAAAAATATGAGGCATTGACTATATTTCATTCCAATTACAAATAAAAAACTAACTGGTTTATAAATTTATTTTTTTTAAAAAATAAAACGCCAATGAATCTTACTCTTTATTTAAGTACAACACAAGGCTGTTCAGGTGAAAAATATGACTTACCTTTACAACTCTTAAAATCTGGAGTATATTTCCTACCAATTCTACACATACATTCAAAAGTAAAAATAAGCAACTCTAAGGCAGATAAGAGTGATTTCCCTTGCTACAGTAGAGATTAACATTGCAAAGAGCTATATTAATATCTCTGTCCACAAGCAAATGAAAAAATGCAGAGGTTAACATGATCTCCATTAGAAGACAGGATAGAATCAGCATTCATAATATTAAACAATAAAGAATAAAAAAATTCTGAAGTAGTATACTAACATTTAAAATCAACAGGTTGGCAGAGTATATAGCATAAAATCATCAGCATTAAACAGCACCTCACCATCTGAGCCTACAATGGCTCTTTAATAAAGTTTATCTGATCCACATAGATTGGTGTCACACATTCTGCCTGCAAGGAATAGAAAGTGCAAATTCAGATGCACAATGTTAGTTTTAAAAAAATACCAAATTCTCTGATCATTATACTATTCCAAGTTTGCAATAAGCCTTAAGGAATAGGTTACAACTGTTTCTTCAGCAGCTTAGTAGGTCTTCTGATCGAAGAGTTGGAAATCACACTATAAGTAACTCCTCTCCCAAAACAAACGATTTAAAAATGGTTTTGCATAGTGAAACATAAATAAAGACTTTCAACACAAGAACTACTCAGAGAAAAAGCACTGTCTGTAGTGTTCTAATATTTCCAAGCGCTTACACAGCATTTTTCATCTGTACAATTCAAAGTGCTTTATAAAGATGAGTAAGAATCACTCACCATATTGCAGATAGACATGCTAGGTACAGTCGGGAAGCAACCTGCCCGAAGTCACAGTGTGTAAGTGACAAAATCTAGATTCGAAGAGAAGCCTCAAGACTTCCAGAATATAAAACGTTCCCTAAAAGTAGGAAAATGTGAACTGAAACATTGGCAGCACAGGCCTACTGGGCGCTCATGTGAGGTGTCAACAATGTCACCAAACTTTTGCTCCAAGACTTGTACTTTAGCTTTTTCTCACGCCCAACTCCTTATAAACATCCAGAATCCTCTCTGTCTGACTCTGTGAATCACCTTCCTTTCTTCCACACTTAATTTCAAGGAAGAAAAAAGTCCCTTGGAAGCCTGTCTAAAGATGAAAGAGCTAACCCTTAGAGCAAACCTCAACACCCCTGTAAATAAACTACAGGTAAATCTTCCCTATAAACACAGTTTACTTCAAACAGTCCAACAGACATGGGGCCCAATGTTGCAAAGGTACATATAACTTAACTCACATAAGCAGTTTCATTGAGTTTAATGGGACTACTTGAAAAAGTGACTTGTGTATGTTTGCTACAGGGCTCAATAAGCTAATCAGACATTCCAGAAAACCAGGAACTAGAAATTAGCAATTTCCTCAATGATTACCAAGCGTAATACACAGTAGTTAACACGTTCTTACATGCGTGCAGTGCTAATCTTTCAAAAGTTGTCAGGCCTAAAAATTCAACCATCTTTTAATGATCCAAAAGCAGCAGTATTGTTTTAAAATTCAAACTGTATTCAAGAGCGAGAGGAAGAATATCAAAACAAGGGCTGCATCACAGATCAACCCTCCACTCTCACTTAGGCACTGGGAGTTTGTGTAAGAGCAAAGCAAGCACAGTGGGAGGGGACAGAAGTGCATGCATGCATGAATCCAACAAAGCTGACAGGATTCAAACTAGACAGATCAGCCTCTACAGTTCACACTCGCATATTAAAGAGGCAGTTAGTAAAATGGTTCCAGATCTTTGGATGGCACATGAACAATATTCCAGCATTCCCAAGGACTTTGTTTTCAGTTTTTGAAAAAAAACAAAACAAAAAAAAAAACCTTTAGTTTTACAAAAGCTATTGGGTTTTTTGTTCTGTTTTTTTACACTGACTTTCACAAAATTCTGGACCATTCAAAACACACGAAAATACTGATTATGTTAACAAAATCCAATACGCTACATTGGGTCGATCTGTTTATGCTAACAAGAAGTAAGTCTGAGTGTAAATACCAGGCGGCATATTGAGGTAAGGCAATGCAGTAGAAGATGCACATATGCGCAGACATGCCTATGAGGGTTTATGTCAGTGTTCAAGTCCTAAATAAAGAAGTACTGAACTTGCTTCCTCCACCTCAAGTACTGAGTACTTGAAATACTGAACCTTGCTTCCTCCACCTCTTCTGGACCCATTCCATAAGGGGAGAGGGCTGCTGTATTCTCTTTTTGTGGGGGGAGCAGTAGAAGCTTAATGCATGTTGCTCTAGAACACTGTTGGGCATTCTGGACTCTCAAGATGTCTAGATGCCTTATGCATTACGATTGTCCTTGTGAGCCCCTCAACCCAACAGGAATGACTCAGTAATTATCATCATGTCTGGTGCGGAGGCAAGGAAGGGAATGCCAATGCGAACCAGACAGGAATTCTTCCACCATATCAGGGACAATATCACTTTGGCAGGAACAGTCACTTGGGTACTCATAGACTGTTGGTTTGTCAGCTACACAGTTTGAAGCCACATTTGTGGGCAATGAATGTAGAGTCTTACAAAAGGCATGGTGTAAATGCATGAGGCCATATGACCCAGGAGAGAGAGAGACCAGTCTTGAAAGGCTCTCTGGGTTGGTTATGATTAGAGCTTCATGTCTGTTGCAGAAGTCATGGATTCTGTGACTTCCTACGACCTCCATGACTTCTGTAGCTGCCAGTGTGGCTAATCCCAGGGCCCAGGCGGCCCTGGGGACAGCCATGCCGTCCGCTACTGGGGTGGCCCCGCCGTCATCTGCACCAGCCACTGCTGGAGCAGCCCATGGCCAGCCACACTGGCTGCTCCTGTGAATCCTGTTTCTCAGAAGATAAGCCCTTCCAGTGATGGAATTTAAGGATGCCTTGATGAAATCCCAAGTCTGTGTAAGGATGGGAATGGATTCGTCAGCATGTATGCTGGCTTCCAGACAGAAGAGGAGTTGTAACCATTGTCAAAGTCTATGATTGGGCCTCTTGGCATGACTTAGCGATAACACGCCAATCATCGACGTAGGCGAAGACAGTGAAACCACAGCATTTGATATAAACTGCTATGATAGAACACTTGGGTCAAGACCCTAGGGGCAGGAACAATGCTTAAAGAGAGTATTTTGTACTAAAAGTAGTTGGAGCAGACTATGAATTTGAGAAGGTATCGGTGAGCAGGATGAATGTCCACATGAAAGCAGGCAACCATCTTGAGAGCGCAAATTATAGCTGCCAACGTGATCATGCAAATCTTGGGTTTACAAATAAAGTATTTGAGATGGCAGAGATCAAGAAAGGGTCTCAGCCTGTCCTTCTGGGGACTAGGAAATATGACAAGTAAAAACACCTCCTTTGGTACTGAAGAGGAACCCACTCTATGGCTTCTTGCTGTGAGAAACATTCCATGTCTTATTGGAAAAAGTGGATTTTGGATGGGGTATGGATGAAAACTATCATATAGCCCAAATGGACAACGCTGAACACCCATTTGTCTTGTTATTGCATTCCACGTATTCAAAAAGTGTGCAAGACAACCACCAAGAGATTCATGGGAGTCAGGAGGCCTTGAAGTCACTGGTTTGCAGCTCTTGAACTCCAATCAAAAATGTTTACTCAGGGGCTGTGACTGGTATGAGGAACCCATTGCAGAAGGTGTACAGAAGCAGGGCTTTTGAGCCCTCTGTCTTTTGTGGGGTGGCTCATAAGGTCTCTGGTGGACGGACCATTGAGCCATTAGTCTAGGCTTATATTGTTGCTGATGGAATTTTCTCTTTGGGGCAGGTGTAAATATTCCCACAGCATGAAGGGTGACCCTAGAGACCTCTGAAGTGCATAAAGACTCCTCCATTTTTTGATTAAATAGATAAGTCTCGCTGAAGAAAAGGTCCTCAGTAGTGTTGTGGACCTCCTTAGGAAACCCCCAAGCATGACTCCCAGCACATCATGATAGCAGTAGCCATTGCCCTGGAAAACGTACCAGCCTCATCTACTGCTAATTAGAGAGTGTCCCTGGCAACCATTTTGCCTTCCTCTAGGAGAGCCTGGAGACAAGTTCTGTCCTGTTGCCGGAGACTATCAGTAAAGATAATTTCAAATAGTTCAGGAACTTGCACCTAGCCAGTAATGGTTGGTAATTGGCTGTCCTGAACTGGAGGCTAGAAGACGAAAAGACCTTCCTTCCCATTAAGTCGAGATATCTGCCCTCCTTATCAAAACGGGTAGACCAGGGGTGTTGCTGCTGAGATCCCTCTGCAACAGCTTGGACCACTAAAGAATTAGGAGCAGGGTGAGAACAGAAATTCTCCTGGCTAGGACATAATACCATTTCTCTGATCTATTAGGGATAGGAGTGAAGGTCGCTGGGGTATGCCAAACTTTAATAGTCGAGAATATAAAAAATATTTACCGATGTCCAAATATAACTGATACAGAAGAAAGCTGAAGCTTCAGAGACTGCAGGTTCCAATCCAGACCAAGTGGCAGTGACAAGGAACCGGAAAGGCCATCACTCCGCCCCACCCTCTATCTCCGAGGTCAGAGGCACAAAGTGAGCCAGCGGGCACATGTGGGCCAATGGACACCACTTGCAAAATTCCTCCACTCCGGGGGCAAGGAGTACATAGGTATTCCACAGAGGCACATACATAGGGACTAGCACCCAGAAGGAAAACCCCTCTCAGTCAAGTTTCACTTCCTTAGTGATTGTAATGTCATAATCCTATTAGTCTTCCAGGCTAGGGGAAGACCTTAATTTCTAATGTAGGTCACCTTCCAAGTAAAACATTAACATTGGTAAATGATTGATTTAATTTTTACTAGAAAAATGCTAACAAACTGCTTTCAACAGCCTTAGTAATAATAATCAAACTGGTAGATGTGTTTTTTGTACGTCAATGTAGTTAAAGCGCTACAAACCCCTAGCATACACCAGGATGACATACTTCAGTAATAAGTCACACCAGTGTAAACTCAGCTTTGCATAGGTTCCATTATCCAAGACAGGAAACCAGGGCAAATTTTTCAAAACATCAAGGCCTAAAAATTTAACACTTGTCAACTTTCACAGGAAGTCACTGTAATTTACCAGTTAAGTGCTATTACCTGGTAATTAGTGGTAGCTTCCCCCAGTGCTAAACAAGACAAATCTGTTTTCTAATTCCACAAATACAGTTTGTCTTCACCCAAATTATGCTACAATAGTTTAATGATATACTGTGTATGCTGAAACTGAAAGAACTAATTTCCTCTTGACTTAACACACAAATAACAGCACAATAATCATAACAGCTGAACACACTCCACGATGTTGTCTTAGAACTGACTTAGTTGTACTGCTTTCTAACTGTTCACTAGTCTCTCTGTAGTGAAGTCACCTCCTCTGCTGAACAGAAAACAAATCAAATGGCCTGAAAACATCTGCAAAGGTCTAAAACCCTTGCTACCTCATTTCTCTTCAAAGCTGCACTGCTTTTTCACTTCCATCTGCAACAAAAAATGTCAACTACTCTAACGTACATCCAGCTACCTTTTCAATTTTAACAAAAAGGTATCTTAAGGTTTATTATGTGAATTAACGGAAAGGCATCAGAAGTATACTACAAACAAAGGCAAGCAAAATAAAAAGACGTCTGTTTACCTGGCAAAAGCCCTAAATTGCTTCCCCCTCCTTTTATGGTCAAGTTTAACTACTACACAAACAGAAAGGTTGGAGGGAGGGACATTTGTTGAGAGGTTTACAAAGTTTAACTAAGTTAACAAACTTTGAGCATGGCGGTGGAAGCCATCATAGCCTTGTCTAAATTTGTCTAGAGAAATTTGGCCAGTTCACCTCCATATACTTAAGCCAGTAACACAACTTGTGTGTACACAGAAGTGCTCATAATGGTGCACCAGTACTACAGCCACTGTTTGAATTACATCTGTTTCAAACATGATTAACCACCAAGTGATCCAACAGAATCAAGCCAATCTCCACGTATGCAGTCTCAGTGTAAACTGAGATTATGGGTGATACAGTTCTGCCATGAATGTGTCTCAGTGCATAGGTCACTCACTGCTCAGGTGGTCTTTCTGATCTATTTTAACAATTCCACTGCACAGGGTTCAAGTTGTCCAGAAGGTATACCTGTAAAAACAACATTACATGTGCCATGGAGCTCATTTGAGAGCTAGTTTCACTGTGACCATCATCTTTTCCTACCACCTCTTGTCAATAAATTTGTCAACATCACCACATCTCAGTGGAGACCACTATATAATTAAATTGCCAGCTGGTCAGAGGCTGACATTTAGGCACCACTGGTATAGATCTGGGGAGAGATGATGGTGAAGAGCTAACTAAACTTTGTCATAGCAATATTTCACTCAGTCCATGTTAAGCAACTGGAGTGGCATCTCCACAGGTAGCAAACATATTTCACATAAAGACACATGACTCAAGGTGCAGCTCCAAGTGTAAAACTTCCTGATTACAGGAGGAAATGGACCATACCTCTTGGACTCACCCTTCCACAAGCCTGAGGTGCTATTAGATAGCATAGAAGCGCCTCTTGGCTTAATCCTGAGGCAGAAGGAAAAACTGACAGTAGAACCCACGCAAGCTAGGTAACCAACAAGCTAGACTAGATTCCCAATACAATGTGCAAGATGTCTTACTGCAGGTGTGACACCTGAAATTGATGTTTACTGACAGCTATCAATTTAAACTGAATTCTGACAAGGCTACATATTTGTAGCCTTTGATTTTAATATGTACCAACCAGGGCAGAATTTGCAGCCTCAGGAGCAGGGCAAAGAGATTTCAGTGTTCTTACAAATTCCATTAGTGTTTATAAAATGGCAGATGGAATCTCATGAGGGTAGAAATCTTCATCTCTCCCTTTACCCCACAAGTTCCTATTCCACTGACCTCCACCATTCCCCAAACGCCCTGCCTCCATAGCACAAGCAACAGCTGTAACGGCTCATCCTCAGCACTTCCAGGACATAGATCCACTAAATTTTCACTACAAAAGGTTTTTTTCCCTCCTACTGATAATGGCCCATCCAAATTAAACAGCCTCTTAGAATTGATATGGTAATTCACAACTTTTTTTTGCTTTCTGTGTATATAAATGCGTCTTACTTCTGTTTGTTCCATTCTATGCATCTGATGAAGTGGGCTATAGCCCACAAAAGCTTTGTGCTGAAATAAACTTTATCGGGAAGAGGGATAGCTCAGTGGTTTGCGCACTGGCCTGCTAACCCAAGGGTTATGAGTTCAACCCTTGAGGGGGGCATTTAGGGATCGGGGGCAAAAAATCTGTCAGGGGACCGTACTTGGTTCTGCTAGTGTAGGTAGGGGACTGGACTTGATGATCTTTCAAGGTCTTTCCAGTTCTATGAGATAAGTATATCTCCATATATTATATTATTATTATTAACTGTTAGGATGGGTTAACAGGAAGACTAATATTTACCAGTTAACTGTTTAATATTTTACAATCCCTAATTCTAACCCCCATTTTTCCCCATGCTAAATGGTTATGTCTGAAAACATTTCATAGATCAAGTCCACCTGCCTTACTATTAAGTTTCTGGGCAAGTCAAGTTACACCCACAGAAGTTCATGCAATCAGTCCTCCAATATTGTTATGCAAATATCTAGTACAGATTTATCAGTCCTTTCTCTCGCTCTCTCAAAGAGTTCCCTTCAAACAGAACCCTCCAGAGATGTTTTCCAGTTGGCCTATAATGAAGCGGCCTGTACTACTCCATGTTCTACGATTATCACCAGAGGATCCTCCATGATTCTTCCCCACTTTTATGGGATGAAATCAGCACCATCGCCACACCTCATGTTTGTAAGAGCTGTGAACGAAAGCAAGTCATAGATACTTTTCATTTCCATCTCAAAAAGAAAGTAGCTCCTAAGGCACTGGAATCTGAAATTGAAGTTGTAACTTGAATGGGTATTAAAATAATAGTAAAGAACCACAGCTTGTGTCCCTCTCCCTTCTCCCCACAATCGATATCTCAGACAAGAGGAGGTGGAGCAAACCTACGGAGATAGGGCACCTGATAAAGGCGGATATCTAGGAAGAGGAGGAGCAGAGATCTATTCATGGAACTGCACAGAAATGGAGAGGGATTGAATTAGAAGTCTCAGGTGCATAAAATAAAAGGATCACCACTGAAAGACAGAACAAGAACTCTGAAAAATGCAGAAAGACAAGACCAGCACAGACAGGAGGACAAAGGAGTGATTCTGCAGCACCCTGATACTACAGTGATGAGGGCCTTCTAACTACATTAGAACCTCAGAGTTATGAACACAAGAGTTATGAACTGACCAGTTAATCACACACCTCATTTGGAACTGAAAGTACACAATCAGGCAGCAGCAGAGACAAAAGAAAAAGCAAATACAATGCATTACTGTACTAAATGTAAACTACCAGAAAAAGGGAAAGAAATTGGCATGGTAAGGAAACTTTGTGCTTGTTTCATTTAAATTAAAATAGTTAAAAAGCAGCATTTTTCTTCTTCTTTGAAGCTTCATTAAGTGAATATTCAGTTGTAAACTTTTGAAAGAATCACCATAACGTTTTGTTTGGAATTATGAACATTTCAGAGTTACGAACAACCTCTATTCCCGAGGTGTTCTACTATAATTCTAAGGTTCTACTGTATCTAGAAATACAGATGGTGCAGATATGTTAGGAGAACATGAGACAGTTGCAGTGGAAGTTTTTAATGAGTAATTAAATACAAAGAAAAACTGACTGCTGCTTTGACCTTGTAACTCACCTCTTAACTATTATTATACTGGCTGAAGTTATTACAGTCACCCCAAATCTTCAGCTCTCTCCCAACTTTTCCTCAGGCATTCCACCCCTTCACAAGAGGAAAATGCATATCCTCACAAGATGAACTTCATGCACTTGTAAGAGAATATATTCCTTACACGCTCTTCGACATGATGCATTCCTTCTGATAATGCAAACAGGCCTGCAAGCGTTTATGTATAATGAAGTTTATTCTTGAAAACAGGGGCTGAGTATTTTGCACATCATTCACTCTTCCAAGAACTGTTCCTTTCACATTAATGCTTCTTAACATCCTATACATAACCCTGCCCAAAAAACCCCACAATTCCTGAATTATATAATTCTCTACAAACTTCCACAAAGCTTAAGTATCATCATAACTTAAGAATATTTTTAATACATAAAAATAAACGAAGCTACGTCACACCATATTCTCCAAATTTCAGTCACATCACTGCTCCACCCAGAGTTCCTGGCCATCACTTTGAAAGCATGTTCCCAGAGCATTTATTTGCTCAAAGCTCTGCTGACTGTTTTAAGAGCTTCAAGTATAGCTACTTGTTTGTCCAGCTTTTCATAGGTTGATGCCAGCCCAGCTGTCTTGGAAGGCCACTGTTAACTGAAAATGTTAAATTGACTTTCACATCATAAAAATGAAGGCACATAAAAGACATATTAGTCCCTGGCCCCTCCCCCGGAGCCACGCTGCTGTGCAGGCAGCGCTCTGGGGCGCGGAGCTGTGCACTCCTATGAGGCAGCATGTTTAGCTCCGCGCGGCTGCCAGACACACTGCTCTGACCGGCGTGGTAAAGGGTTGGGGGTTTGATAAGGGGCGGGGAGTCCCGGGGCTGGTCAGCGGACAGGGGGCAGTTGGATGGGGGAGAGGTTCTCAGGGGCGTTCAGGAGACAAGGAGCAGGGGGATGTTGGATGGATAGGGGATTGAGGGGGGCAGTCAAGGGGCGAGAAGTGGGAGGGGGTCAGACAGGGGGCGGGGCCAGGCTGTTTGGGGAGGCACAGCCTTCCCTACCTGGCCCTTCATACAATTTTGCAACCCCAATGTGGCCCTCAGGCCAAAAAGCTTGCCCACCCCTGATGTAAACTTTATATGTTGCATTGAGAAAATTTGGCTGCCATGCTCTCTTCATATGAATTTCATTTAAAAGTACTGCAGTACGATACCAAGTCTCATTTACAAAAACATGTTATCTTGAAGTGTCTTTTAAGATATTAAAGATTGTATTAAACTTTAAAAGAAATGTAATTTATGTAGGATTTATTTTCTCCCAGACAGACAAGTGGTAAAGTCCGCAGAAAGTCTAACTCCATCCAAAATCCCTTAGGCCACATTTGATGGACTTCTCCCTTCATAACAGGAATGCTTCCATCATGCCAGACACACTGCTAGCCACTTTTGCATTTACAAATGACTAGGAACTTTTTTGGGGGTGGGGAGGAGGCACGAGCAGGAAGAAGAGTTAAGAAAACAACACACACGCCTTGAGAGTCAAATAATTTTCTTCTTTCCTGGAAGTCCTAGTACAGACTTTTTGCTTCATAAATAAATATTCAATCTTCTTGAAGAATTTTACGTACTCTTTCCCTGTTAGTGCTGGGGGAGCTTCAGGGTTTGTTTGTTCTTTGGTGGTAGAGGACATTGACTGAGTGACTGAATTTCTGCATTTACTAGTGGTAAGGATGTCTGAACAGGACTTACTGTCACCTATTTCCGCTATTGTTGTGTTCAACAGAGCATCCAAGGATAATCTAAACTAGAGTGTCTCACTGTGTAGTTGCTATAAGCCAAGTTCATTGCACACCCCAAGGGCTGCCTCATTCCCACCCTCTCTTATCTCCCTCTATTTCAGGAACTTCCTGCAAACTCCCCAACAGGGATACTGCCTGACTCCCCCTCCACGGAGCTTTGTATGCACCCCCCATTCCCTTCTTTCTGCCCTCATTTCCCCAACCTCCCCACCATTCTTATCTTCTTTCTGCTGGAGTGAGAAGTCATTTGGGGTGTCAATTTGCAGTTTTTCAAGAAGATAGTACTAAAGGAATAAATGCAAACTATAATGATGTGAAGGAAAGATAGGAAGAAGCCAATATAACTGCTTCAGGAGCTCTTTAATTACCTGAAAATCAAAAAGGAATCCTACGAAAAAGTGTAAACATGGATGAATGGCTAAAGAAGAACACAAAAGAATAGCACGAGTATGTAGAAACAAACATCAGAAAGGACAAGGAAAAATTGAGTTATACCTAGTAAGAGATATAAAAAGCAGTAAGATGAGAGTCTTCAAATAAATTAGGCTCAAAAGAAAGACTAAGGAAAGTGTAGGTCCTCTACTTAGCACGGAAGGAGAGCTAATAACTGACGACATCAAGGCAGCGGAGGTCTTTAATACCTATTTTGCTTCGGTCTCCACTAAAAAAGTTAAGTGACCAGATACACTACCCAATTAATATTAACACAAGCCAAAAATAGGGAAAGAACAGGTTAAAGAATAATATTCAGATAAAGTTAGATTTATTCAAGTCAGCAGGGCCTGATGAAATTTGTCCTAGAGTAATTAAGGAACTAGCTGAAGCAATGTCAGAACTGTCAGCTATTATCTTTGAGAACTCACGCAGGGCAGGTGAAGTCCCAGAAGACTGGAGAAGGACAAACATAGTATCTATCTTTAACAAGGGAAACAGAGGACCAGGAAATTATAGACCAATCAGTCTCACTTCAGTACCTGGAAAGATACTGGAACAAATTACTGAATAAGCACTTAGAGCAGTGGTCTTCAAACTGGGGTGCACGAGCCCACTCCATGGGGTGAGCGAGACCCTGGCGCCGCCGCTGAGTCAGCCCGGGAGACCGCTGAACTCCCGGGTGGGCTATTTTAGTCCTGCCAAAATGCCACTGCAGAAAGCGGAAGCTTCTACTTTCTGCAGCAGCATTTCAGCGGACATACCCCAACCTCCCGCCCCTCAGGGGCTGCCAGACTTTTCCCTCCACGGAAAGGGGCCGCAGGGGGGAAAAGGTTGAAGACCCCTGACTTAAGGATAATAGGGTTAAGGAATAGCCAGCGTAAATTTGCCAAGAACAAATCATGACAAACCAACCCAATTTCTTTCTTTGACAGGGTTACTGGCCTAGTGAATGGATGGGAACAATAGATGTAATATTTCAATTCTATTAAGGCTTTTGAAACAAACCTACATGACAGTGTCATAAACAAACTAGGGAAATGTGGTCCAGGTGAATTACTATGAAGTGGGCGCATAATGGTTGAAAGACTACACTCAAAGAGCAGTTACCACTTGTTCACTGGGAGGGCATATCTAGTGTGGCCCCTCAGGTGTCAGTCCTGGATCTGGTATTAGAATTTGTACGGATGTCTTGGGTAATGGAGTGGAGAATATGCCTCTAAAAATCTGCAGATGACACCAAGCTGGGAGGAGTTGCAAGCACTTTGAAGGGAAGGATCAAAATCCAAAGTGACCTTGACAAAATTAGAGAACGGATCATAAATCAACAATTAAGTGCAAAATACTTCACTTAGGAAGGAAAAAAATAACTCGACACACAATTACAAAGTGGGGAATAACCAGATAAGCGGTGGTAGTGCTGAAAAGATGAGAAATTGAATACGAGTTAACAATCTAATGCAGTTGCAAAAAAGATTAATCTTATTCTGGAGTGTATTAACAGGTGTGTTGTATACAAGACATGGGAGGTAATTATCTCACTTTACTCAGCACTGGTGAGGCCTCAGCTGCAATCGTGTGTCCAATACTGGGCACCTAAAAGGTTTAGAAAACTTGATCAGTAAGGCAAGGTTAAGAAACTGACCATGTTTAGCCTTGAAGGAAGAAAACTTAGGTGGGATCTGATAATCTTCAAATAGAGTAGGGGCGGTTACAAACTGGAGGGCAATCAATTTTTCTCCATGGTCACTGAAGGTGGATAAAGTATTTGATTTTTGTTTTTCTGATTAATAGTTTAAGATTTGGAGGCACCTGAGTTTGGCCTTCTCACTTACCTCTGCGGTGTAATCACACAAGCAGATGCTCACCCCAAGAAACAGTCTCTTTAATACTGCTTACTTTTTAATCCATATCCATTTGTACAACAATCACTGCACTTCCCAAGTATCTTGTGAAATTTACATATGGGATATCTTGAACATTAATAATCTTCCACCACATTTTTTAAAAATTGCTGAATTTTTAAAGTAGAAAACCTTAGGTCTTCTAATAATACAGACTACTCAAATTGTAGCAGAGGGATCGGCAACCTTTGGCCCACAGCCCGCAGGGGCAGTTTATTTACCTGCCATGTCAGCAGATTCGGCCAATTGCGGCTCCCGCTGGCCGCAGTTCGCCGCTCCAGCCAAATGGGAACTACGGGAAGCGGCACGAGCCGAGGGATGTGCTGGCCGCCACTTCCTGCACCGGCGACATTCAGCGAGTGGGAACTGCAATCAGCCGAACCTGCAGACGTGGCAGGTAAACAAAGTGCTAGGGGGCTTACCTTGGCAGGTCACGGGCCAAACGTTGCCGATCCCTGTTGTAGCATATACTGAAAATTTAAAGTTGTCAGTATTATCAGAGCAAGGTCAAGTAATATGAAAATGGTGAGCTTGACTCTTGGCCTATGCAACTAAATCTGTTTTTTTCATGCCCAGGTTGAAAGGTTACTTCACACAGCGGAGATGTCTGAATTGTTCAAGGTAACTGTTTCAGGCTATAAAGAAGGTGGGTTTACAAACCTTTTGAAACAAGAAAAATTTAAAGTTAACCCTTCATGATGGATTATAATACACAGGCAGCAGCCAACTGATCGTTAATCTGGAGGAGATTTTGATTTGCACCTCTTTTTGTCTTGCCTGTAACATACATGAGAGGCTATACACAGTACAGGAGACAACATTTACCAGTTCATGACCAAAAAAACCCATACAGACTTGCCAATGACAAATAGGTGCCAGGGTTAAAATATGTTGTTCCATCAACTGATTACTGTACTATTTTTAGTCATCTTCTATAACAATAGTCAGGAGAGAAAGAACGTGAAGTCACAAGTATCAGACAGGATTAGAAGCTTTAACTACTATTTTTGTAGTAAAGAATTCATAATTAGAACTGCTACTACCATTAGCATTTGAAGCAAAAAGCTATTAAAATTACAGACTGGCTAACATTTTACGTGGCATTTAGCCAAGATGGTTAATGGTTATGGAAATACTTAAGACAGTCTTGTTAAACTGCAGGTTTTGGTTCATTAATAATAGTTTTTTACTTTGATTTTACAGAACTACTAAAACATATTTTAATCTGTGGGGTGTGTGAAGGGATAAGCAAAAAGCCCATATCTTAAATCTGTGCACAGTGTTTAACTTCAAGATCAGTTGATGTAAAAGCATATTTTTGGTCTTCCTGAGCAAGCATGAGTCAAGCAGATTAAAAGGATATGGTTCCATATAATGAAATCACAGAGACTGCACAAGTGATCAGGTGTGCTATGTGAATTAAAGCTAGCTACCTTGTAATAGATTGAATTGTTAGCAGGGACAATATAGTTTTACAGGTTTAAGACTAGCAGCCGTGTTAGTCTGTATCCGTAAAGAAAACGAGGAATACTTGTGGCACAGTCATGGCAAACACTGTCACGGCAAACCTGGTGGTTGAACTTTGCGACTTTGTCCTCACCCACAACTACTTCACATTTGGAGACAATATATACACCTTCAGGTCAGCGGAACTGCTATGGGTACCCGCATGGCCCCACAGTATGCCAACATTTTTATGGCAGACTTAGAACAATGCTTCTTTAGCTCTCGTCCCCTAATGCCCCTACCTGCGCTATATTGATGACCTCTTCATCATCTGGACTCATGGAAAAGAAGCCCTTTAGGAATTCCACCATGATTTCAACAATTTCCATCCCACATCAACCTCAGCCTGGACCAATCCACACAAGAGGTCCATTTCCTAGACACAACTGTGCTAATAAATGATGGTCACATACACACCAGCCTATATTGAAAACGTACTGACCGCTATACTTACCTACATGCCTCCAGCTTCCATCCAGGACACACCACTCGATCCACTGTCTACAGCCAAGCTCTAAGATACAACCGCATTTGCTCCAATCCCTCAGACAGAAACAAACACCTACAAAATCTCTACCAAGCATTCTTAAAACTACAATACCCACCTGGGAAAGTGAAAAAAAACAAATTGGCAGAGCCAGAAGAGTACCCAGAAGCCACCTACTACAAGACAGGCCCAACAAAGAAAATAACAGAACACCATCAACCATCACCTTCGGCCCCCAACTTAAACCTCTCCAACGCATCATCAAAGACCTACAACCTATCTTGAAAGATGATCCCTCACTCTCCCAGATCTTGGGAGACAAACCAGTCCTTGCTTACAGACAGCCCCCCAACCTGAAACAAATACTAACCAGCAACCATACACCACATAACAAAAACACTAACCCAGGAACCTATCCTTACAACAAAATCCAGTGCCAACTTTTTCCACATATCCATTCAAACTGATACCATCATAGGACCTAATCCCGTCAGCCACATCATCAGAGGCTCATTCACCTGCACATCTAACAATGTGATATATGACATCATGTGCCAGCAATGCCCTTCTATGTACATTGGCCAAACCAGACAGTCTCTACGCAAAAGAATAAATGGATACAAATCTGACATCAAGAATCATAACATTCAAAAACCACTAGAACACTTCAGTCTCCCTGGTCATTATTACAGACTTGAAGGTGTCAATTTTAAATCAGAAAAACTTCCAAAACAGACTGCAAAGAGAAGCTGCTGAACTGGAATTAATTTACAAATTGGACACTATCAACCAAGGGTTAAACAAGGACTGTGAATGGCTTAGTCATTACACTAATTGAATCTATTTCCCCAAGTTAAGTTTCCTTCACACCTTCTTGTCAACTGTCAGGCATAGATCTATTTGATTATCACTACAAATGGTTTTTTTCTCCTGCTGGTAATAGCTCATCTAAATTAAACAGCCTCTTAGAATTGGTATGGTAATTTCCAACTTTTTATGCTTTCTGAGTATATAAATGCATCTTACTTCTGTGTATTCCATTCTATGCATCCGATGAAGTGGGCTATAGCCCACGAAAGCTTATGCTGAAAGAAATTTAGTCTCTAAGGTGTCACAAGTATGCCTCATTTTTTTTTATAATTTTACAGACTCAAAAACAAAAAGATCAACAAATCCTGAAGAACTAGTCGCTCCCTGCAGAATAAGGTTTTCTACAGAAGATATATTCTAATTTCAAGCATTCATTTCAACACAGTGTTAACTCTGCAGTCAAATAATTTAAATGGTAACACTGTCAACCTTTTCACTGCTACCACCACACCAAGCTATTGTGCTTACCATGAAAGTACATGGAAGTATCAATGGAAATTCCATTCATTTGAAAGGCTGTTCCATGGAATAAGGCTACAGATATTAAATATGCAAACAACTGAATACTGTATGTGCTGTTACAGGATTTCTTTCTTGCCTCAAGCTGCAGTGACTCTCCTTGGCAATGAGGGCTGGATTGCAGTAGCACTCAAACTCCGCTAGACGCTTTCCAAAAAATACATTGAGTCTCTGGCTGAAAAAGCTTACAATTAAACAGGACTTCCTTTGGAGCAACACTGGAGCCTGTCTCTGCTTGGCTTTCCAGGTTGCGTGAGAGAAAGAGGAGATGATCTCCTCCTTAAACAAGCCTTAACCATATTGTTCCCCATCCCAAGAACCAAACCCAAACTTCATGCGGTAGAGAAACATAGTAGGGAGGCCGCATGGTTTAAATAGCGGATTTGGGGAGAGGTGAGGAGTCAGAATTGGATTCTATGCCCAGTTAAATGGACAGTAGTAAGAAGTTCAGTGCTCCCCATTCAGAGGGCTACCACTTCATAGAGACAAAACCCAAAATGAACTCCAATCCTCACCCTGCCACACTCACTATATTTCTCTTATCGAGTGCGTGGATAATCCCTTAGATGTGAGGAGATAACTAGGGACAGTAGAATGCTGTAGGGATTATTAGCTAATTCAAGATGCTCTCGAAGAAAGTAAATCCCTAAAAATTGTTCTCACGTCTTCAAATCACAACAGATTTCCATATTACTCATTTACTGCAATTTGGACATAAAAGAGTCCTGCATTTTCTGTAATTCAGAAGGGGATATCGCTGAATCTTAAGGAACAGTGACACTTGACTGAAATGTGGAAATATGGTCCATGCCTCGTTTCCTGGTAACATCTGTGTGCAAGGGGGAAAAAGCAGCTTTTCTTAGTTTTTGTTACGTGCTAAAGGTAACTCTTCCAAGAGCTCTAAGGCAAGTGCCTTTTTTGTAGTGGGACTTCGTGGCCCCAGGGATCTCTAACAACATACATGGTCTTTCAGCATAAGACCAAATAAAGCCTAGACTGTTAGTCATCAAAACTCCTATCTGATATCTGTTTAGTGAGCTATGTGAAATGAGTTACTTATCTCAATTCAGTTTTTTCTGAATAAGTGCTATAATAAAAAACACCATCACAACAGCAATCTGGGCAGATAGCCTAAAGAGTAATCGGACACAGAATACACATTGAACTTTCATTCTTTTCCTGGTTAGGGGTTAAATATACTGGCAGGGCAGACCTTGTTGCCAGCAAATAGACTCCATTAAACTTTGATGACGAAAAGATACTTGTTTTGTAGTTACTTCTAGACCCTTCAGGTTTTTAGGAAATCAACCTATAGTGCAGTGGTCCCCAAACTGTGGGGGTGAATCCTCCTATGGGAGTGCAGAGGAACAATGGAAGGAGGAGGGCACAGTGGGGCTGAAGCGAGCCCCGCTGGGGAGTGGGGAGGAAACTCCACCAGCAGCTTCGCTCCTCTCCTAAATCTGTTCAACCCTCAGTCCTGCTCTGCCTCCAGGCTCAGCTTAGCCCTTGCTTCCTCTCCACCTCCAGACCAACTGCATCTCTAACGCCAGCTCCTCCCCCACATCCAGTCCCATTCCCAGCTCCATCTTCAGCACAATCTCTGCTGCCGCTGAAGTCTTGGCTATTAATGGGGTGGGAAGCGTGGATACATTCCATACTTTGAGGAGTGGGGGCAGGGGAGTCTGAGCACCACTGATAGAGTGTGCTTGAGAACAGGAAACCCTTCAAAATCAGTTACACCAGTATCTGTACACAACAGCAGTACTGGATTTTTAAAATAAACCACGTGCACTGGATTCACCAAGTGAGAATGGAGTCTTGGTTGACAAAATTTTTACTAACTCGAAAAATGGAGATCTTTTTTCTGAAGAGGAGATAGGAAAGGTTAGAAAAAACTACATATAAAATAGCAACTGAGTGAAAAAATTTTCCTCCCATTTTGAAGGTTATTGTTTGGAAGAGAATGACATTGTCTGCTTCTTTCGGAGCATTCAGAAATGTGTTCCTCAGTTACACCTGTCAATGCCATCCACCATTTGAATTCTTTACAGCTGTCATTTCAAGAAAGAAAACAGCAGCAGCAGACAGGTGAAAAAATAAAAACATGGTAAACAATGAAAAGCAGGTCTAAGATTAGCAGCCGTGTTAGTCTGTATCTGGGAAACGAAATGAAAAGCAAAACATAATGTACATTTACTTTAACACACGCGTTATACAACCGTTGTAGTACTACAGGCTGAAATGTTATTTACTGAATTTGCATGTCTTCAGTACGAGAGAGAGCGCGCGCTCCCAGTCCCAAAGTGCTGACAATAAAGTTATGTCTGAACAGCTGACATGAAGACACAGGAAAAGGGATTAAGGAAGCAGTCATTTAAAAAATATAAAAATCTTCCCACCTTTAGCTACAATCTCTTAAATCCTGCACATTTCACGCTAAACTGTATTAACACATAATTAACCTGTACAACCTTCCACTACCACTGATTTTCTCCCTTGATGCCCAGCACCACCCTCCACTTTACCATCTGCAGCACAAGCCCCATACCACTAGCAGATATAGATATCCAGCCCCAACTGAGCCAGATGGTCCCCACTTCAAAGACTTTACAAATCTGAAAACCTGATCCATAGGGTGCTTAGCACCTTCAATTCTGATCAACTGCAGCGAGATTTAAGGGTGCAGACTCGGGTCCTAAATAGATACCATAACCAACAAGAGAGGAGGGAAAAGATGCTACACAAGGTGGGAGTTTTATTTGTTCGATACACACTTGGTTTTTAAATCATGGCCATAATTTTTAATCCTTCACTGTTTATCATCAGCCTGTTCCTATTTTTCAAGTCATCTACCCAAAATCTTGTGTTAACTTAATGCCTCCAACCTGGACCCCAGATATTCTCCTTCCACCTCCTTAAAAGTGTGTGACCCATGACCCAAGATATATACAGGACTAAGGTGCTTATCCTGCAGGCGGATGTTGGCAGACACTTGTACTCACATGGAACATCTTACAAGATCAGGGCCCAAGAGGGGAAGAAATGACAAAAGTCATACAATTGAGAACATTCCGGTAATCACTGGGGGATAAGTTGCAAAACAAGTCAACACAGGTCATTGTCCCATACCGTAACAATGACCTTAAATTTCATTTAATTCAAAAAGGATATGCTGAATGCAAAAATCAGTTAACGTAATATCAAGTCTGCACCGTTGAAACCACAACATTAGGAAACTAACCAGTTATAGTCATAACAAATGTGAGTATATTAAGAGGAGTACTGTAACACATATGTATCACAACAGTAATATTTGAAGCTACATATTACCATGAAAAAACCCAGAAAAAATGCTACACACACCAGACCCTGGCTAAAACGCGGGATTTGGGGTCCATGAGTGGGATCACATTATAGCAGGGACTGCGTTACCATGGATTCCAATTAAAGTAACTAAATTTGGGATCCACGGCTGCGACCGCGCTATATAGCGTGAATTCGTGTATAGACATGCGTTCTAGCAAAGGTCCGCTGTACTTGTAAAACCGCTAAACTGATTCCTGACTTTGTGATACTAAATGGCAGCCTTAATGTCAGATTATATTTGCATTTCATATCCTTATGTTTGGGATTTTAAACAACCAAAAACAAACCTAAATATAAATGCTAAAAAAAATTAAACAGCCCCAACTAGATTTTCAAGCGACATATTTTTCAATAAGGCGTTACATGCGCTGTTATTCAACTCAAGAGTTTTCTGCAAAAGAACAGCAGCAGTATATTTGCGGACAGTGTACAAAGTCTTTGAAACACATGAAACAGGTCAAATTTGTATTTTTTTTTAATTGAAGCTTAAAAGTTTACAGACTACTAAAGAATGCAGTGAAGACTGCAGACACCTAGAAACTGCAGGATATGATTTTTTTTTGTATTTGCAATTTCCAACCATCTATGGTGGCATTGCTTCTCTTGGGGGAGCAAGGACTGAGAATTTTGCGCCTCTGTGCATTTCAGCATGATACAGCCATCCTCGCACAAAATATCCCAATGCCACCCCAACCAATGCCTAGCCAGCAAATTTTAGAAAGTAGGTAAGAATCATCCTCTGACCTACATTACCTAAGTCAAAGATTTAGTTAAATCTTTCAACAGATAAAGCTGGAATACAACTTTTAACATTAAAAAAATCATCTAACTGAAAATGTGGGTAAACAAACTAACGGCAGTCATTCCAGAATGGAGTCCAGCTCACCATTTTTCTTCAAGCACATTTTAGCTAAATACTGAATTTGCATAGGGAAAATAATTAGGCATAATATTTCTTAAAAATAAGTTTCAAAAGAGACTGCCAACTTTTTTCCTAGCTCCATTTCATATTCTGGATTTCATCCTATGCTTCTTAGGGAACTGAAATTAATGCAGTTCTTTGTTTACTTCTTTGTTTATGAATATGCTGACATTACTCAAATTGCATAATTCTCAGCATAGTGTTTATTTGTTAAACAGCCCTGTGGAAAAAGCAGAACACTTTTTTGTAGAGAGGTGGGGTTAATTTCTGGTTTATCTTTCAACCTTTGTGATAAGGTGACTCACTTTTAAATAAATTACCTCTTTAGAGTGGACGTGGTGTCACACCAAGTTATAACAAGTTGAATACTAAGTCAAATTTTGGCCATGCTACTAGTTGGCAGTGTTCCTTTAAATAGTGAATTTAAACAATTTTTTTTTCTATTTTGACAGAAAACCAAAAAGCTATGTAAGCAATGCTGAGGTTTTAATGAGGTTACAGAAGCTTAGTTCCTGCTGCTTTTAAGAGATTTCTGGGAACCACCAACTTCAAAAAACATGCTTATCTCCCTTATTAGAGGAAGCAGGTTTTTTAGTTCATCCCTGTACTTGAAGAGTTACCTACATGTCACAATCAGACAGCTAAGGAGTGGTACGTGCACTTGTTTAAGCCCCAGTGTACAAGAGAATGCTGTGATTTAAACCATAATTTTGATTAACCATTAAATTCTGTCTTCTCTTTCTTTATTTATACGCACAGCAGAAGTATCCATTATTCTTTAGGACATTAAATACATATGAAAGCAAAGTTCTGTTCCTTAGCACACAGTGAAACAACTGTTTTTTATAAACTGTTTTCTTCCTCATTCAATTAACCATGCCCAGCCCCCTTTCCCTCACTTCTCCTTGTGCCAGAACTATGAGCATTTCAGTATCAGAGTGTGAAACTTTCACCATTCCTACATGCTTTAAAGGACAGAACAGTTTTGTAATACCATTACATAAAAAAGAACGTAACCACAGCATCAGGTTTGATAAGAAGCAACAAACAACGCTGAACTGGTTCACACAAACAAAAATCAATGAAGACTGATGAATTTTGCAAACAGATTCATTTTAACTACTGTCAGATAGGGTGCAGAGGGATTTCCACTTCAACACCATCAAGCGTGAGAAAACATTTCATTTATAACTAGTGAGACATTAAAATTCTGAAAAGAAAGAAGAAGTCTGGTTGACACCATCGAAACCACACAATAACCAGCTTAAGCTTTAAGAAGGTTCATTAAAAGCAGCAATCCTAGCACAATTTGTTCATGTATTCAGTTTGAAATATTGAATTTATTACCTGATGTTCTGCATGAATGTTATCCCCAGTAGGCCAGCGATGTTTGCTGTTATTATAGCCGCCTCCACCACTTCCTCCTCCCCCAAGCTGCTCACCATGCTGCCTCTGAAAGAAGTAATCCACCATAGCGTCGTCCTGAGAGCGGCCTGCAACTCCTATGGATCCAGGGACAGGACTGGAGTGTGTCCCTGCTGCAAGCACTTGATTTGCAGCTGGCTGTTGCTGAGCCTGGGACCCTGTTCCAGATGTCAAAACAACAGGCATGTTGGGATTAGCTGTATCTTGTGCGTGCTGCTTCAGGTGGGGGCTGAACGAGTCCTGCCAGAGCACTGCTTTTCTCTTCAAAACACATGCAACGCTCATTCCACCAACACCTAGGGAGACACGGGTTTTTCAATGTTTAATAATCTTAATAACTGATTAAGTACACATTGCCTATATCAAGAAGAAACTCTTTGCTTCTTTTGACATGTTTATGCTTTCCTGTTAGTCACATCTGACCCATATCTCTGAAAGCTAAATTTAACAAACTTCATTTCAGTAAAATATATTAAAAATACACACTAGCCAAAACGACAGTTAATTCTACAGGATGCTGCCAATACAGCTAAGATATTTTACAGTTGCCTATTCTTGGAATCAGACCACCAAGTTGTGCAAGTGAAATTTCTTGTGTGGTCAGCACACTAAAAATTTGTCTCAGTCTAATCTAAAATTGAGCACTGAAAACTTCTGGGGGAGAAAAACCTGGGGAATGTAATGGAATTCAAATTACAACCTCAATGTTTACAAACTTCTATACTAATGGCAGTTCAGCTACAGAATCTGTCATTTGCATATAAGTACTACTAGATTACTACTTCCAAAAGTTTAAAAAAAAAAGAACACTTAAGTCAGCCAGTTTTTCAAATTCAAACCTAAAATATATTTGTACACATGCCCCAAACATAACTTGCACTGTGTTGCAAACACTAAGGCTGGCTTTGGCCACGAGACAGTAAGATATACGCACATATTTATGGGAGATTCCCTGAAGAAAAAGCAGCTAAAACCTCTTAGCGACTGGGACAACAACAGAATGTTCCAGAGCTAGATCAGCCGACAGCCTCAATTCAGTTACTGATCAGAGAGAAAAAAACTAAACTGACTGTAGAAATTATCTCGCATAGCAAACAAAGCAAAAAGAGAATCCATCCCATAGTGACCTGAATACTATGACAATAAGTGGGTAAATCATATTGCTAATCAATTAATAAATCACTATCCCCAAAATGTTCTGAGAGAGTATGAAATACTGATTTCATACTGCTGTGGTATGCCTTTTTTGTTTTGTGAAAGAAAAAGATCGATAATCCAACACAGACCATGATACCACACTCTATATGCCTTGATTATAAAGTGAGTTTTTTTCCTTTATGTAGTTCCCACCCCATTCAAAAATATATACAATCAGGTATTTAAGTCAGAAGAAATTCAAGCACTATTAAAAATGCTAATCAGACCTCTGATTTCTAAACTTCATGTCAATTATTGCTTTCAGGTACCCAACTGCAAACCCACAAATATCATGAATAGTTAACAAAGATGGATTGACAGCAGAATTTGCCCCTCATTCATCATCATCACAACTGCATACCACCATGCAGGAAGTGAACTTCCACATTCATGACAAGGCTCTCCTAGCATATCTTGACTGAAAACTTTGGCCCAAACCCGCAAACAGCTCTATAGGCTCTGAAATGAACCTTTATCTCCTCTTTTCATCACACTATTTTTTAATAACCGCCGAATTCTACAAGTGACTTCCAGGAACAACTTTATAACTGCAGTGGAGTACAAGATGGCAACAAACAGAAATCCTAATTTTGCTCAAAAATCACCTAGATTTCCCTTACCAATTTGAAGTGTTTTTTTCTCTTATTCATCAGTAACAGAATTTTTTCCCTTTTCCTTAAATTTACAATGCAGTTTCTTTTATTTTTTTCTAGAGCAAAGTAAATGGGTAACTTTGCACTCATGCATACCACTTCACATGTTCAAAGAGCTGTACAGACATAAATAAATGTATTTAGCAAAACCTCCTTGGTTCTAACTTTGATGTAAATCTTACCACAAAACCTGGCCATCTCATTCCACGTCTCAAATATAACACTATAGTAAGGTCTCAATACTAAACCTTTATTATTTTTACAAGATACTCTTTTATCAGCATACACTATTTAGCTTTCCTATAGTAAGTTCTACACACGCGCACACATACACACACAAAGCAAACAAATACAAACTGAATCAAACTCTCCTACAGAAGAGATAAGAAGAAAGATTATTGCTATCAATTTTTTATAAGGAACTAATACTATGATGATGGTGGCAAAGTACTTAGGTACTCCAGCGTAATGTTATGGATAACTAAAACTGAACTAACTCCTGTTAAAATAATTGGAAAAATATATTGCGAGGCAGTCTTAAAAACACACACAACTCCCTCCCCTTCTCCCCCTCCCCAGGTCCCAATCCTTCAAAGATTCACATATGTGAATAACTTTAAGCACTGTGGATATCCCCAACGAAATCAATGGGACTACTCTCAGCACAAAGTTAAGCACGTGCATAAATCTTTACCGCACTGATGTTCAAATTAATTTCCTTAGTCACAAAATTTTGTTGTCTGCAGTCCCATTCCCTCTTCATCCAGTTATTAGTGCAAATTAGCAGGGATTTAATCACTCAGAGGCAGTGATTCTCTTTTAACTTTTTCTTTTTAAAAAATCCATATTACACAAACATTTCAAAATGCTCAAACAAACTACTATGCCATCATTTTCTATTATGGCCATGATAGATAATAGCACAAAGATGAGAAGCAACAATAAAAGGTATGGATGGCAGTTGTGCCCAAGTGAGGGATTTCCCTAAATGACCTAAGTGATATACCACACAATATGGAGAAATGCAGCATCCTGATTTTCAAAGCTTTTAATGGGGAAGGGACCTGCCTTTGTCTATGTTTGAGATCTGCTCCTCCTTTAGCCTCAGCCTGCTACATATTTAGATTTACATCAAATACCTTTTAGGAGGTTCCATCATCACTCCTGAAGTTCCGGGATGATCAAGCTTTCTCTCTCCTACATCTGAGGGGCCGTCGCTCCCTCAAATCTCACAGGGGAGTAGAAAGTGTTATAAATTATTATTCTCTTGACACTAGAAAATCTCAGTCAAGATCTAGTAACAGCATTACTTCTTTCTATACAAGTGTCTGTACCCTCAGAAACCTCCTCTTTCATGTAACATGGACAAGGCAATCCAAAATCAGAAGAGAAAACTTGGCACAGGAGACATTTTGAAAGAGAGCAAAGGGGGGAAAAAAGCATGATGGGAAGTTCAAGTTTAGTTCTGAGATATGTTTTTAATAGAAATGTTGTGATAAATGTAGCAGACAGCTGAATACTGTCATTCAAAGCATCAGAAATATGTTAAGTCACCTACACAACACATACTGGTTAACTAACCAGCAGCTGCAATTCATATCACTGCAAGTTTAAGATTAGCAGCCGTGTTAGTTTGTATCCGTAAATAAGAGGAGGAAGAGTCTGTAGCACCTTAGAGACTAACCAGTTTATTTCACCTCCACGAAAGCTTATGCTGAAATAAACTGGTTAGTCTCTAAGGTGCTACAAAGTCTTCCTCGTCTTATGTCACTGCAAGAATCTTATAGCTACTCAATCTCTTTTACATTTCATACTCTTCCTGTATTTTCCATGAGTTTTATTCTTTTACAAAATAAACAGCCTCCTACTGGACATTACAAAAAGGAGTTGCCAGAGTGAAATTACTATTAACATAACTTTCTTTCCCCTTACATACACAAACAAATGGCAATAAACAAGATGTTTTATGTTATCACTACCATAAGATAGCTTGGGTTAGACTGCATGTAATTTCCTGTCTGTAAGCAAGGTAACTTTGGGGACACAGCTAAACAAATTCGAACTACAAGAAGTGGTGGTCTTAGGAAAAAATAGCTGTATTCTGCATGTAGCATAAATACTATTACTAAATTCAGAACTCAATAACTGTTCTCCAAACACTCTGATTTTTTAAAAAAAAGTTTGCAGTAGTATTTTAAAAATTGGAATGGACATGAAATGTATTTTGCAAAATTAAACTAGGAATCTGTAAAGGCCTCTATTTTTCTATAAAGTTAGATTATGAATCAAAGCTGCCTACCCATGGTTTAAGAGGCATCTAGCCTACAAAAACGTGAAAGTTCACATTTTCATTAAAACCTAGAGACACAGCAGGAAGTGGGTAAATTGATAACCAAGTAAACTTCTTAAACCAGCATTAAAACGCGTCATAAGACAAATGCTAAACCGCCCACCCTCTCAATAAAAGGAAATTCCTTACTCATGAACTGCTTAATAAAATTTCTACTTGGAACAAAGTTATTAAGCACTGAATAGAAAAAAATAAAAACAGGAGTCTCTCTCAGTTTGGGGCAAAGAACAAGCTTCAATGTTGTTCTCTTCAAAACAAACCTGCTTAATTAAAAATTACCCAACACAAATACTACAGGGGGAGGAAGGATGAAGAGAGAACAGCACTATATACTTATAGCACATCAGAAAGTATTGTGTGTGTTTTATTCTCTTCCACTTGAAAGGATAAAGACCCTTCTCTTTCTCTTACAGTCTCACACACCAGAAAAACAACAAGGCTCACCAAAAAAAAAATCCCAACCATTAGAGATAAAACACAAACTGTAGGAATACTGGGACATGTATGAGAATAAAAATTGATCACTTTTTTATTTTTGAGAATTAAGATGCATGCACCTCCAGAAATCCCAGGTGTATCTTACATACAATACACACACACATATATATACACACACACACATACAGACACACAATTCCTGCTGATAGGAATCTGAACTGTGCACAAGCTACGAATGGTTTGGACGCTATTTCTCATATTTACTGAATTTCGCCCCCCCCCCCATCCTGCCCCCCGCCCTGGCGACGCCGTACAGCCAGGTTAAAATGCACACGGTGAATTACATGCCGAGAGGAACCCCGCAGCGAGCTACTATTTTTTTAAACCCAAACAGCTTGAATCCACCCCCAGCACCCCACAAACGAAGGGCGATTTCCTTCTCCCCCCAGGAGGATCAGGGCAGGGGGTTCCCCCAACTTCGCAGGGACCCAAGAATAAAGGTTCATGGGGCTTGTGGGGAGGAGTGGAGGGGGTTTGGGGCACATTATGGGCCCCCCTGCACCTCCCCACTCCCCCTCCCTCCTTCCTTTGATAACAATAGGGGCCTTGCTCCGACTCCAAAACATGTACAAGGAGCAGAGCGAGAGGAGAGACCCAGGCACAGCGACCGGCCGGGGCCGCCTTTCGGGGCCGCCTCCACGCCGGCCTCGAGCCCCTAACCCCAATATGACCCCACCGACGGGTCCCCTGGGGCGCGGGGCCCAATTTAGTCCCGGTCCAGTCCGGATACTCACGGGCGGAGCGGTAGGATGAAGCTGGATCGCAGCCCCCCCCAGGCCTCTCGCAGGCTGCCTCTCCCCCTGCCTTTCACTCCGACAACATGGCGGCCCACTGGGGACTGGGACGGCGCGGTGCATCATGGGATGGCTAGGCAGGCCCTGCTCGCTGCTTAGGCTCCTCGTCCCTGCTCCAGGCTGGGTGGCAACCAGCGCAGCCTCAGCTCCTGGGATGAGGCTCAGCTCGACTGGGCCCTGGGCCCTCTCCGCAGCCGGAGGAGCTCTCCTGGGCATCTGTCCGTGCTGAACACAAGCCCAGATCCAAGGCAGTTCATCCGCCTGCCCGTGAGCAAGACAGAGGGTAGCCGTGCAACTGGGAACGCAACCTTTAACACGCACTCCGATGTGTTCATCCCCCCCCCGTATACATGCCCTGACCCCCTATGCGCACACCCCAACCGGCTCCCTTACACTAGATGTTCACCCTGACTGGGTGCCCCAGCCTTAAACACACCCCAAATGGGTTTTACACACACACACCCCTTGACTACGTTGATGTACCCAGTACACCCACCCTATAATATTTTGGCGTGGGATCTTTAACGCCCCTGCTCCAGGAAGGATTTTATTAGGTGAAGAATCAGAGGGGTAGCCGTGTTAGTCTGGAATTGCAGAAGTGACAAAGAGTCCTGTGGCACCTTAAAGACTAACTGAAATTTTTTCAGAGCATGAGCTTTCGTGGGCTAATACCCACTTCGTCGGATGCATGCAGTGGATGCATCCGACGAAGTGGGTATTAGCCCA